>BTPG01000007.1:78891461-79436461 GCA_036245525.1 Semisulcospira habei | reverse complement strand
CTTTTCTCCGTATCATTTCATTGTATTTCTCTTCCTCATGCTCATATACGTTGTTTTTGCCTGTTTTCGAACCCATGGGTTCTGTCTCAGAAATGTAGATGGGCATAGAGGTAAGTGTTATGGAGGAAGTCTCACTTTGCTGTATTGGGGGGGGGGGGGGGGAGGGGGGGGGGGGAGGAGGGTGTTAATGACAATTTGCTGTTTGAGGATGCCAGGTGATGGTTGCTGGCTGTGTTGCAGGGTACAGATGAAACAATGCTCAACAAACTGCACCAGAACCATGGCAACCACCCATTCTACTTAAAGCCCAAAGCCCAGATCAATCGTACATTTGGTCTCAGCCACTTTGCTGGTGTTGTCTTCTATGACAGTCAAGGTCAGTCATGGCTGTAGTAATCAACACAGGAAGAACAAGGACATGAACAAAACAGCTTAGGGTGGTTCTCTGAAATGGTAGCGGGTGGGGGGGGGGGGGGGGGGTGATAATTACACACGATAATATAAGATTAATGTTTTGTGTTGTGCACATTGCTTTCATATCAGAAAAACAAATTACAAAAGCTTGTGATGTTACTTTTATTTGATTATTTGTATTTTTGGCTCACATAGCAAAAGTGAGTATGTAATGGGCCATCCGTCGTCTGACTGGCATCTTGTCGTCCATGGTAAACTTTAACGTTGGCGTTTTCTCGGATACTGTTCAAGCCTCAGACTTCAAACTTGGCCCAAGTGTACTTTGTGGTAAAACCTTTCTAAACATACCAATTTCAGTGACCTTTCTCAAAGGTCAAGGTCACAGGGGATCCAGAAAGGGGTGAAAAATAGCCATATTTGGACACATTGTTTCTCCTCAAATACTATTTTCAGCTTCAAACCCAAACTTGGTTCAGAGATACCTGATGGTAAGACATTTTTATGCATACTAATTTGGATGATCCCTCAAGGGTCACAGGAGGTCAGCAAATGTGTGAAACATGCCAGTTTTTGATAGAATTGTAGTTTTATCCAAGCTTTTGCCAGCTTTTTAGTCAGATTTGGCACAAAAGTAACTGATGATAAGACCTTTTTGTATGCATACTAAATATAGTGGTCCCCTTGGAAAGGTATAGGGTCATGGGGGGTTCCAGAAATAGGTTAAAAAATCCATATTTTGACAAAAACTGTTTTTTTCCCAAATAGTATTTTCAACTTCAAGCCCAAATGTGGTATTGAGATAACTGATGATAAGGCCTTTCAGTGCATACTAATTTGGATGACCCCTATGAAAGGTCAAGGGTCACAGGAGGTCGGCAAGTGTGAAAAATGCCAGGGTTTTGTAGAATTGTAGTTTTTATCAAAGTTTTTCAATCAAACTTGGCGCAAAGGTAGCTGGTGATAACACCTTTCTATGCTTGCTAATTTAGTCGCCCCCTTACAAAAGTCAAGGGTCTTGGAGGGTCAACAAATTTGTGAAAAATGCACACATTTTGAGAAAAGTTGGATTTCACTGGTACAAAAGCTAACCCTTTACTTAATGTTTATACTTGAACATGAACATACTTCCTCAACATGATTGTCCAGCTACACGAGGACCAGCAAGGTCAGGTCAGACTGACATCAGACTCAACAATGACCTCTCAGAACCATTCCCCATTCTCAACGGCGTAAAGCAGGGCTGCGTGCTGGCACCGACCCTCTTCACCATCTTTTTTAGCATGATGTTGAAGCAGGCCACAGTGGACCTCGATGATGACGATGCAGTGTACATCAGGTATCGTCTCGATGGCAGCCTGTTCAACCTCAGACGACTGCAGGCCCACACGAAAACCCTAGACCAACTGATCCGTGAGCTGCTTTTTGCTGATGCTGCTGCCCTCGTTGCACACACAGAGAGAGCCCTGCAGCGCATCACGTCCTGCTTCGCAGACGCTGCCCAGCTCTTTGGACTCGAGGTCAGTCTGAAAAAGACAGAGGTCCTCCATCAGCCGGCACCCAAGACAGTGTATCGCCCTCCTCACATCACCATCGGCGAGTCTGAACTAAAGTCAGTGCACCAGTTTACTTACCTTGGCTGCATTATCACGTCGGACGCCAAGCTGGACAAGGAGCTTGACAGCAGGCTGGCAAAAGCGAACAGCGCTTTCGGGCGACTTTTCAAGCGGGTGTGGCACAATCAACAGCTGAAAACAGGCACCAAGATCAGCGTGTACAGAGCTGTGGTCCTCACCACCCTGCTGTATGGTTCCGAGTCCTGGGCCCTCTACCGCAGCCAACTACGACTCCTCGAACGCTTCCACCAGCGCTGCCTGCGTACCATCCTGGGCATTCACTGGAGTGACTATGTCACCAATGTCGAGGTCCTTGAACAGGCTGAAACCGTGAGCATCGAGGCTTTGCTGCTGCGGACACAGCTCCGCTGGGCGGGGCATGTCTCCAGGATGGAGGATCATCGCCTACCAAAGATCACCCTGTTCGGCGAGCTTGCTACTGGACACCGTGACAGAGGGGCACCAAAGAAGAGATACAAAGACTGTCTCAAGAAGTCACTTAGTGCCTGCCAAATCGACCACCACCAGTGGTCTTCGCTTGCTGTGGACCGTGACACCTGGCGCTCCACTATTTACAAGGCAGCTGTCTCCTTTGAGGACTCTCGCAGAGCTAGCCTTAAGGACAAGCGGCTCAGGAGAAAGAACAGAGATGCCGCAACTCAGAACTCTGGCCATACCTTCCCCTGCAGCCACTGCGGTCGAACCTGCCTGTCCCGGATTGGCCTCCGCAGCCACGAACAAGCCTGCAGACGTCGTGGGCAACTCCTATAAAATCTTCGTTCGCGAAGTCCAGCCAAGAGAGAGATACTTGAACACTTGCTCATTTCAGTGATTTGTTGGAAAGGTCAAGGTTGCAAAGGTCACACTTATATGGAATAGTCATACACATGAGCCATATGGGCTTGCCTTTTTTTTTGTTTAAACAAAAACTTGGTGGTACGAGAGTTGCTGAGCTAGAGCCCTGACTTAAATCCCACTGAGAACAGCCAGGGCTTCATGCCTCTTCTAACTAGAATTGATGGATGTGAAACAAATATAGAAAGAAATTGTCAGGGCTAAAGAGAGTTTGAGCTGCCATTTAATATATATTTTCATCAGCAGCATGCCTGAAGGGAGCAAAGTGTGTACACCGAGGAATGGATGAAGATAATGTATTGAATGTTTGCTAGCATCTAAATGAAGTGTAATTGTAAATCTGTTTGAAAAGTACAGGTAAGTAAAATTATCTTTCATATGGTCTTTGGCTGTTGTGAATTGAAGCGTTAATGTTACTTTGTCTTCGTGTTTTTGTGTGTAAATGTTCTGGTACTTGCAGGATTTCTGGAGAAAAACCGAGACACATTCAGTGCAGACCTGGTCCATCTCATCCAGACGTCTAAGAACAAGTTTGTCCAGCTGCTCTTCTCTTCTGACATCTCCATGGTAAACACTTTATGGTAACTCCTTTGAGACATGATGCATACACACATGTTCAGCTTTTTGCTGTGTATCTGTATATGGCATAAACTGATTAATTCAACGTAATAGTAGTTTTATTACACTCTTTTATTTATTTTGTGTGTAGATGATTACACAGAAACAGAAAACATTCTACTGTACTACACTGTCATATTTTTAAAATCTGGATATTTTTTGTGTGGCATGTTTTCATGGGGTAATGTAATTCCTCCAACTATCAGTAAATAATACAGTAGAACCTCTTTTGAATGGTCACAGAATTTTATGGTCACCTGCCATTTACAGTCATTTCCGTAATGTATGGACAATGTTTACTATATGAAGTATCTTGATTGTACGGTCACCTGGAGAAGGCGCCCAACAGTCAGCGTATTGGAGCCAAAAATGGCAAAAATACCTAGATTTCTTCAGGAACTAAGCAAGGAACATTCTCGCTGGCATGAACACTAACGCTGAATGGGTCAATTTTGCTATGTGTCGGTGTAAATCTACCCAACAAGAATCTACCCTGTGAAAATCTACTACCCTAGCATGAATTCATCCACGCATAATTCAACCTCGTTTAGGGTGCAGATTTAGGCTGCAGCTATTTGAGATTTTAGATACAGTGGAGTCCAGTTAACACAAACTCGCTTTACACAAAATTCCGGTTAACACAAACCGTTTTTGCATTCCCGGCCGACGGCCTTCTTATTCTGTATTAAAATTTCACTGATAACACGAAATGCTTAACACGAAATTTCGCTTTACATGAAGCTGGTTTCGGTTCCCAACCAGGGCAATTTCACTATTATTATTCACCTGTTTAACACGAACACAGATTCCATTCACCGAAAACCAATTCACATGTCACTCTCGCGCTGTGGTGGTACAAATGACAGATCAGAGTGAACTCTAGTCTGTGATTGGCTGAATAGCCTTCGGCTGTTGTAATCCGTCTTTTCATTGGCTAGCATTTCTGAACTGTATTCATGTTGTATCATTCGTGTACCAACACAACAATTTTACCGATGCGGGATTGTACTTCAGCCTGTGTTGCTTTTACCTGATGGATTGTAACTTACTATGGATTTTACCTGATGGATTTTACATTAAATACGCGAGCTGTACACGTTTCCTTTTGTTTTCCTAGCGAGCTGAAGGTATTAAAGTACGATAATGTGCACTTTTAACCTCGTACTCATTCACGCACATGTCTTACACACGTCTCCTTGAGGGCCATGATCAATTTTGAGGCCATATTGGTTAACACGCAATACGTTTAACATGAAGTGATTTTCCGTGTCCCCAGAAATTCGTGTTAAGCGGACTCCACTGTAGATGGATTCAAGCATGTGGTGATTTATAAGTGATGGAAATTATATTGTTCTGTTTCACTCTGAGTTGCTTTATGTCTCAATAACAGTGAAATCACAACATTAAAAATTTGTGATGGGTTGATTCACACTTGTATCAGAGGATTCGCGCAGGTTAGATTTTCACCAAATTAACAGATTACAGATAAATATAGGGGTCTTTCTCTGAAAAGGTAGTCAGAATGTGTGACATAAGGAGCCAAAATCCAACTTCCTGCAATTTGTCCAGTAATGTACACCTACTATCCCTATAATGCATGAGGAACATAGAAAAAGATAGTTCACACAGTAGTTTTTGTGTGAGCCACAAATACCGTAAATTTTGGTCTATTGAGCGCACATGTATATAAGCCGCATCCACTAAATTAAAAAAAATCTCTAATCTATTCAGAAATAAGCCGCACTGGTTTATAAGCCGCAAATTTATACAACAAAAATAAAGTTCATAATCTTATGAAAGCTGCATCGTAGGCATTTCTTCTCGTTTTCGGGATGATGAGGGTGTGTGCTGGAGCAAATGATCTGAATGCGTCATTTGTATGCGGCTTTGATTTAAAAATGAGAACAGTTAACACTGTAACAACGTGAACAGTTAACACTTTAACATGGAGCTCATCGAAAAATTAGTGGACAGTAAACACGATAGTTTGAGTGACAGAGAAGCTAAAAATAGATGAGGGTGTGATGCTTCTGGAATCTGAAAAATCCGCAAACAAGCCGCATCACTGTTTAAGCCACAGGGTTTAAAGCGGGGGGAAAAAGTCACGGCATATAATCCGAAATTTACGGTAATTAATGTGACCTGGCATCTTTGGAGACACCAAACAATCTTAATTAAATAATTTACACTCAGATGCATTATGTTGAATCAAGCTTAATGTAGTGTATTTAAATATTTTGGGGCTACAGATTTGAAAATACCTTGATATTGGCTGCAGGATCGGCTTCTTAAAGCGTCGTGGACTAAAAGTGGTCAGTGAACAATGTTTAAATGTTTTCTATGATAAATAGGCACCCAAATGCTGAATTTCGGGAGGAATTTTCACTCTTCCTCTCAAGTACTCTGGTCACAACACAAAAACTGGTTGTACTTGGTGACTTTAATATTCACTGGGACAATAAGAATGATTCTGATACCAAATAGTTCATGCAGCTCTTCAGTTCCCTAGACCTGTCTCAGTTAGTCTGTGTACCAACCCCCGAACGAGGCCACATTTTGAATTGGGTTGTTACCTCTTCGTTTCTGTCACCCAGTCTTATTCACACAGTGTGTGTGGAGGGCATGCAGCTCTCTGATCACTTTCTGATCACTTTCTCCATGCGACTGGCGAAACCTAGGACGCCAAAGCTGAAAGTCAGGTGTAGAAACATCAAAGGAATGAATGTGGAAGCTTTTCGTTGTGAACTTGGTGATGTGTCAGAGTGTGTGCAACTGTACAATGATACACTGACTTCCCTTCTTGACAAGTGTGCACCAGAAACTGTCAAGCAAATTTCTTTTTGCCCTGATACCTCATGGTATAATTCCAATGTTCTTGCTGCAAAGCAGGCGCGTCGTCGTGCAGAGTCAGTACTGTAGAACCGGTCTAAAAGTGCACAAAGACTTGCATAGAAAGGCACGCAATCACTGCACACAGGTGGTTCGTCAGGCAAAGTGTACACATGTTCAGTCTGAACTTGATGCTGCCGCTTCAGACTCTAGGAAAACGTTCAGGATTGTGAGCAGACTGCTTGGCAAGGAGGCCAAATCTCTAATTCTTCCTGACGTGAGCAGTGACTTGGCTGCTGCCTCTCTGTCCCAGTTCTTTAATGATAAGATTGGTGCCATCAGAGAGCAGCTGTTAAAGGAGAACACAAGTGGTAAACCTGATAGCCAGGAACATTCTTCTGATTTTGCTGGTGATCCTTTTTCAGTGTTTGTGCCAGTCTCTGCTGATCAACTGCACAAAGTCATTGCAAAATCCAAGTCCACGTTCTCTAGTGTTGACCCGGTCCCCACCAAAATAGTCTTGGAGAATTTGGACATTTTTCTGCCAGTTATTCTTCACATCATCAACCGCAGTCTCTTCACCAGTGTTGTTTCAGGAGCCTTTAAGACTGCTGTGATTCATCCTCTGTTGAAGAAGTCAAACTTGATCCCTGATGCTCCTAAGAACTATAGGCCAGTATCAAACCTTCCATATTTGTCCAAGCTCGTAGAACGTGTGGTGGCCGATAGACTTGCTGATCATGAGTCTAGGTACCAGCTACTGGATAAATTCAGTCATACAGGCCAGGTCATTCTACAGAGACCGCAGTGCTGCGTGTCTTAAATTCTCTGTGCAGCTGACCACTTGCTCCTGGTGCTGCTGGAACTCAGTGCGGCATTTGATACCATAGATCACCAGATGCTGCTGCAGAAACTTCAGCTTGAGTTTGGTATCACGGACTGTGTCTTACAGTGGTTTTGGTCATACCTTGAGGACAGATTCCAGTACATCAGTGTTAATGCTGTGGCGTCTGCTGTTACCGGGCTAGTATGTGGGGTCCCTCAAGGGTCCGTCTTAGGGCCTGTTCTGTTCTCTCTCTACCACAAAGTTAGGACATGTGATTGACAAGTACAGGTTAGGGCGACAGTTGTTTGCAGATGACTCTGGTCTCTATGACTCATTTCATCTTGACAGTGTCTCCACTTCTCAGACAGTGCATAAAATCAAGTCGTGCTGCCAAGAAATCAAGTCCTGGATGTCAACCAACCGATCTTGGCTTGACTTCGCGAACGAAGATTTTATAGGAGTTGCCCACGACGTCTGCAGGCTTGTTCGTGGCTGCGGAGGCCAATCCGAGACAGGCAGGTTCGACCGCAGTGGCTGCAGGGGAAGGTATGGCCGGGGTTCTGAGCTGCGGCATCTCTGTTTTTTCTCCTGAGCCGCTTGTCCTTAAGGCTAGCTCTGTGAGAGTCCTCAAAGGAGACAGCTGCCTTGTAAATGGTGGAGCGCCAGGTGTCACGGTCCGCAGCAAGCGAAGACCACTGGTGGTGGTCGATTTGGCAGGCACTAAGTGACTTCTTGAGACAGTCTTTGTATCTCTTCTTTGGTGCCCCTCTGTCACGGTGTCCAGTAGCAAGCTCGCCGAACAGGGTGATCTTTGGTAGGCGATCCTCCATCCTGGAGACATGCCCCGCCCAGCGGAGCTGTGTCCACAGCAGCAAAGCCTCGATGCTCACAGTTTCAGCCTGTTCAAGGACCTCGACGTTGGTGACATAGTCACTCCAGTGAATGCCCAGGATGGTACGCAGGCAGCGCTGGTGGAAGCGTTCGAGGAGTCGTAGTTGGCTGCGGTAGAGGGCCCAGGACTCGGAACCATACAGCAGGGTGGTGAGGACCACAGCTCTGTACACGCTGATCTTGGTGCCTGTTTTCAACTGTTGATTGTGCCACACCCGCTTGAAAAGTCGCCCAAAAGCGCTGTTCGCTTTTGCCAGCCTGCTGTCAAGCTCCTTGTCCAGCTTGGCGTCCGACGTGATAATGCAGCCAAGGTAAGTAAACTGGTGCACTGACTTTAGTTCAGACTCGCCAATGGTGATGTGAGGAGGGCGATACACTGTCTTGGGTGCTGGCTGATGGAGGACCTCTGTCTTTTTCAGACTGACCTCGAGTCCAAAGAGCTGGGCAGCATCTGCGAAGCAAGACGTGATGCGCTGCAGGGCTCTCTCTGTGTGTGCAACGAGGGCAGCATCATCAGCAAAAAGCAGCTCACGAATCAGTTGGTCTAGGGTTTTCGTGTGGGTCTGCAGTCGTCTGAGGTTGAACAGGCTGCCATCGAGACGATACCTGATGTACACTGCATCGTCATCATCGAGGTCCACTGTGGCCTGCTTCAACATCATGCTAAAAAAGATGGTGAAGAGGGTCGGTGCCAGCACGCAGCCCTGCTTTATGCCGTTGAGAATGGGGAATGGTTCTGAGAGGTCATTGTTGAGTCTGACCTGGCCTTGCTGGTCCTTGTGTAGCTGGACAATCATGTTGAGGAACTTTGGGGGACAGCCAAGGCGCTCCAGGATCTGCCACATGCCTTGCCTGCTCACAGTGTCGAACGCTTTTGTTAGGTCGACAAATGTTACGTACAGCCCTTTGTTCTGCTCGCGGCACTTCTCCTGTAGCTGTCTCAGCACAAAGACCATATTGGTGGTGCTCCTGTTTGCTCTGAAGCCACACTGGCCCTCTGGGAGTTGGTCTTCAGCGATGGCAGGTACCAGCCGATTCAGGAGCAGCCTTGCAAGGATTTTCCCAGCAATGGACAGCAGGGTAATTCCCCGATAGTTGGAACAGTCAGACTTCTCGCCTTTGTTCTTGTACAGGGTGATAACGACTGCATCACGGAGATCTTTTGGTAGTGTTCCTTCCTCCCAGCAGCAGAGAAAGAGGTCATGGAGCTTGTTGTGCAGTGCTGTGCCTCCATGTTTCCAGATCTCTGGCGGTATTCCATCAATGCCTGCTGCTTTGCCACTCTTGAGCTGGTGGATGGCTGTGAGGGTCTCTTCAGCGGTGGGCGGTTCGTCCAATTCAACCTTTACTGGGAGGTGTGGGATTTGTAGGACTGCTTCTTGAACAGTGTGCTCAGCGCTGAAGAGGCTCTGAAAGTATTCCGACCAGCGGTTCAAGATGGAGGTATTATCTGTGAGGAGTGCCTGGCCATTCGCGCTTCGCAGGGGACTTTGTACCAGGTGCCTGGGGCCATACACTGCTTTCAGTGCTTCGTAGAAGCCCCTGTAGTCACCATTGTCAGCACAAAGCTGGGTCCTCTGTGCAAGTCTGGTCCACCACTCATTCTGGAGATCTCTGAGCTTGCGCTGGAGACTGCTGCAGACGAGGCGGAAGGCAGACTTCTTCACAGGGCAGGAAGGCTGGGCTAGGTGGGCCTGATGGGCGGCTCTTTTTTTTGCTAGGTGTTCCTGGATCTCTACATCGTTTTCGTCAAACCAGTCTTTGTTCTTCTTTCTGGCGAAACCCAAGACTTCTGCAGAGGATTTTGCAATAGCAGTTTTCAGTTGTTCCCAAAGTGTTTCAGGGGAGGAGTCTACTGGGTCCACTGTGTCTTTGAGCCTGCGCTGTAAATCTGTCTGAAAGGCAGCTTTCACATCGTCACGCTGAAGGCTGGCAACATCAAGCTTTTTCTTGGGAGGCCCCCATTTCTTGGGTTTTGGCCTGAAGTGGAGCCTGAGTTTGCAGCGGACAAGGCGGTGGTCAGTGTGGCAAGAAGCGGAATACAGTGGACACTGTGGACACAGCTTGACGACCTCGATTTTGCAGATGACTTGGCATTACTGTCCCACACTCATCAACAAATGCAGGACAAGACCACGAGGCTTGCTGACATCTCGTCCCAAGTGGGCCTCACCATCCACAAACAGAAAACAAAGACAATGAGGCTGAACGCAACCAGGGAAGAACCAGTCTTGCCTGCTGGCACCCCATTGGAGGAGGTGGAGTCCTTCACCTATCTCGGAAGCATCATAGACAAAAAAGGCGGCACTGATGCAGATGTCAGAGCACGAATCGGTAAAGCCAGAGCAGCCTTTCTCCAGTTGAAAAAAGTGCGGAGTTCCAGAGAGCTGTCACAAAACACCAAAGTCCGGATTTTCAACTCCAACGTAAAAGCAGTTCTCCTATATGGAGCAGAGACTTGGAGATTGACAAAAACCACTGTCAACAGAGTACAGATCTTCATAAACAGTTGCCTTAGAAGAATTTTGAAAATCCACTGGCCAGAGAAGATCAGCAACATCAGACTCTGGGAGAGAACAGAGCAGATAACAGCAGAGAATGAAATTGGGCGAAGAAAATGGGGATGGATTGGTCACAGTCTGAGAAAGCCAGCTTCCAGTATCACTAGGCAGGCATTGTCATGGAATCCCCAGGGAAAGAGGAAGAGAGGTAGGCCAAGAAACTCCTGGCGTCGAGACCTCCAAGCAGACATCAAGAGAATGGGAACCACCTGGAGTAAAATCGAAGGAGAAGCACAGGACAGGAGTCGCTGGAGGTCTCTCGTCGATGGCCTATACCCGGGTAGGGGTGACAGGCGTAAGTAAAAATAAGTAAGTACTGAGGGAGCTAATGTTTTACGAGCTGGGTATTATGACTTTTGTACTTTAGCTGAATGGCTACAAAATGAATTTAAAATTAAAGCAACTTTAAATCCGGCTAACTTACTTGTTACATTGGAATTTCCGAAAGATATTGAGTATTCATTATCATTAAGTCTTGTAAAGTTACTTGGGTTTTATGGCCAAAAATTTTATTTCCCAGATGTAGATTGGTTAAGACCAACAGATGAGCATCAACTATTTACACCAAGAAATGATAAAGTAACTGGAATATATCCTGTTCATTTGTCAGTACACACAGTGCTAAATGTTCACTTAAAAGAATTAAACACACAATGGAAAGCCATCAACTTTGTTAAGATGTGTGACGACTGGAACTGCCCCCTATTGTGAAAGTGTTGCTGTTAGATTTCCTAATTTACAGTTTAAGAAATTAGGTTCCAGTTTCTTTGAGTCACTGTGTATATCTGTAACTAATCAAGATGACAAACCAGTTGTGATGCACGATTTTAGTGTTGTGTTGGAAGTTAAATAATTTTATTTTTGTTTATAAAATGAGTGCTGGTCCAAAGTCGAGAATCATACCAGTTGCGTGTCCGGTAACGGAGTTGAAAGATTTGGCTGACGTACAAGATTTTGAAAAAGAGGGGGAAATCGGAGAGGTGTATGGTTTTGAACTTGATTCTTTTGGCATGTACAAGAGAAAAGTAATAGATGACATGAAAGACGGTGAAAGACAGATTCCTAAACTTGGTCAGCTGCGTGATGTTACTGTACCTACTCCTCCTGTAAATAATGCGCACTACAACTTAATACATGTGGGTAATAAGTGGGTAGTTTCACCTGTGCCGCCTGTGCCTGCACCGCCACCAACAATTGACTGGGACATAAAGTTTTAATTTATTAGTCCTTATGTATATAGTGATGACGAAGGAGCCTTAGTGTTTAGGAAAGTTGTTAACTCTGGGCCATTGATTGTAAGTCTTGTTCCAAGCTTTGCCCCAGACAACATTAGCAGAGATAAACTACAAGTGCTTCTGTATGAGAAACGGAGGTATCTTCTTACGCATAGGAAGGGCAGATCAGATGCATTGGTCGTGTTTGTACCATCAAACTTTACCATTGCAAGAGAAGCGACAATAGTATTTGAAATTATCATGAGATCTGTTTCTTCTGCCAAAGAGATATATTCTGTGCAGGGAATCAAACTTACGTGGGATGAAACATTGACAGAGTCAACAAAAGTTTTTATTTCTATTAGAAAAAATGTTGATGTTTTTGAAGTTTCAAGCAGTATTCCAGCTGTCAAGATATTGGTCGACAAAACAACTTTTGTTTATCTAAATTACATAAAACTAGAACACATAGATCTTGTTTCGTTTTATTACGCCAGCAAATTGTATACTTTTGACGAGTTGCAAAATGTAATCACTGATTAAAAAAAAAAATATTTGTCAATAAAAAAAATGGTGAACTTGTATCCACAACTACTGACGACTGAGACTGTGACGCCTGATCCGCATGCGGCAACTGTGCCAATTGCATCAGATAAAACATTACAGGCAGACGCATTCCGTTTAATGAATATTACAGAAGCAATTAAATATTTGGAAAGTGAAGAGGCGAGATACTCCAGGTGTAAAAGACGATATGGCTGGGCTAGGTGGGTCTGATGGGCGGCTCTTTTTTTTTGCTAGGTGTTCCTGGATCTCTACATCGTTTTCGTCAAACCAGTCTTTGTTCTTCTTTCTGGCGAAACCCAAGACTTTTGCAGAGGATTTTGCAATAGCAGTTTTCAGTTGTTCCCAAAGTGTTTCAGGGGAGGAGTCTACTGGGTCCGCTGTGTCTTTGAGCCTGCGCTGTAAATCTGTCTGAAAGGCAGCTTTCACATCGTCACGCTGAAGGCTGGCAACATCAAGCTTTTTCTTGGGGGGGCCCCCATTTCTTGGGTTTTGGCTTGAAGTGGAGCCTGAGTTTGCAGCGGACAAGGCGGTGGTCAGTGTGGCACTCTGCGCTGGGCATCACTCTGGTGAGGAGGACGTCACTGCGGTCCCTCTGACGCACTAGGACATAGTCGATAAGGTGCCAGTGTTTGGAGCGAGGATGCATCCAGGTGGTCTTTCGACTGTCCTTTTGCTGAAAAGTAGTGTTGGTGATGACCAGTTGCTGCTCCGCACAGAATTCCAACAGTAGGCGGCCATTGTCATTGCAGTTCCCCACGCCATGCTTGCCGAGGACTCCTTTCCAGGCTTCAGAGTCCTGGCCCACTCTGGTGTTGAAGTCGCCAAGGATGATGACTTTGTCGTCTGCAGGGGTACTCTGTAGGAGGCTGCGCAGGTCAGTGTAAAACTTGTCCTTTTCAGCAGGCTCTGCCAGGAGGGTTGGGGAGTACACACTGACAAGGGTGACGTGTTGCTGGTGTCTCAGTGGGAGGCGCATGGACATGATGCGGTCTGAGTGGCCCGTTGGTAGGTTTTCCAGCTTAGTCGCAATGGATGTCTTGACCATGAAACCCACGCCTGAGAGCCGTCTTTCTGATGCAGGCCTGCCTGACCAGTAGATGGTGTACCCAGCACCAAGTTCTTGGAGGCTGCCTCCGTCCGGAAGGCGTACTTCGCTGAGCGCGGCGATGTCGATGTTTAACCTCCGCAATTCATGGGCAATGAGGGCGGAGCGACGTTCAGGGCGTCCGCTGTCTGCTTTGTCGAGCATGGTTCGGACGTTCCAGCATGCTACGTTGAGTTCGGTCGTGGTCGTCATGAGAGTGGATCCGTTATTCTTTCTTGCTTTTTGACCGCAGGAGAAGATGCCCGTTGACCGCGGCTAGCCAACTGGGGTTGCGAGGGGACGAGCTTTGGTTAGGCCACCTTTTCTAGGCCCCTCTCCGTGTGGAGCAAGCAGTGCTGTCCCTAGAGAAGGCTGCTTGGTCGTTCAGGGTGTGCCGAGTGATGTTGTCATCCCCAGGTCAACATCAGGCGACCAATATCCTGAACCGCCTGCATGCAGGTTTGAGACTGTGGCTTCCAGTGACATCTTTCACCTGCCGTTTCGCCCCTCGCTCGTCGCTACAGGACTTGGAATGGTCAGTGTCATGGTCCGTGGACGTTTGCTAAAGCCTGCGCGGTGGAGCTTTTTGGTGGAGTGCAGTGTGCGCAGTACTGGCCCCACCCTTTAAACCCTTGGTTCATCTGCCATGGCCTAGCAAGCTGGGACGATGGCATCGAGGTCCTCGGGTCGTAGGTTTTATATCAGACTGTCATGTCAACCAACATGCTGAAGTTAAATGATGATAAGACTGAGGCAATTCTGTGTGGACCCAAGAACAAACTGGGTGTGGAATCTCTTGATGCCATCCGTGTTGGTGAGTCTCTCATCTTTTTCTCCAAGACTGTCGGAGATCTTGGTGTCTTTGTCGATGCCAGTCTTACCATGGAAGACCATATCAGTGCTGTTGTCAGGGGATGCTACTAAGTACTTCCATCTTCGCTCCCTTGGGAAACTACGACCTGTCCTGACAGCCAAATCTGCAAATGCTATTTCCGTTGCCCTTGTCCTATCCAGACTGGACTACTGTAACAGCTGTCTTTGGGGTCTGCCAGAGCAAAAACTCAGACGTCTTCAACTGGTTCAGAACACTGCCGCCAGAATTGTCACAAGAACCAAAAGAAGGGAGCATATCACACCAGTCCTTAAGCAGTTGCACTGGCTTCCAGTCAAGCAAAGAATTGATCACAAGATTCTCACTATGTGCCACAAGTCTGTAAATGACCCAGACTCACCAGAGTACCTCCAGGAAATAGTCCCACGCCATAACCCTCCGAGGCAGCTCCATTCTGATGTCCATCCAAACTCTGCACCCAAAGTTTTGAAAGTCACACAAAGAAGCGACTTGGTTTCCGGGCATATTCACACTGCGGACCTATGCTGTGGAATGGACTACCACAATCCTTGAGGGACATTGACTGCATTGGCATTTTTAGGAGGCACCTCAAGACCCACCTGTTTCTTGACTTTTAATTCTAGGACTACTGTGCACCAGAGTTTTTTGTTGTTTTTTTTTTCTTCTGCGCCCTGAGCATGCTGCTAGCATGGAGTGGATGCACATTACAAGTGGACATCATCATCATCAAGTATTGCAGCTGCTCACAAAATGGATTAAAATATAAAGAATGCTCACAGGTGAAAAATAATGCAAAAAAAGTCCAATTTTACTCTTGTGTCTGTACTATAGTGTAAAGAAACAAGCCATTACGCGGTCAGTACACAGACATTTACGTGGTTGCTTCAAGGACACGCGACACATTTACTAGTCACGAGTGTGTCGTCACGCCCATGCATCAACCGAACATCATTTCTTCAAACTCATACACCATGAAGCACATACAATCTTTGCACCGCATGTTCCAAATCAACCTTTGTGTAACAGAAGCACAATACCTACGAAGAATCCGGCAAACAATGACTAAATTGCATGATTCTTGCATTTTACTGTTCGGGGGACTGCACGCGCACCGCGGTTGATACATGAAGGTAGTCATGGACCCGACACTTTCAGTGAATGGCTTTGAGTAAACAAAGGCCCTTTCTTGCACTTTCATGTGCATTACGCTACTTCCGCCGGAACACACGTATGAATACAGTAAGAAAATAGTGCACACCTTCTGTTATAGACGCGGGACTTATCGTTTTTTTCAGCGATCAATACTCGATCTTGACTCAACACTCTGCTGCATTTTTTAAAGGTCATTCATTAGCATTATTTCCTTGAAGATTTAAGCAAACTCAGTGTGTACAGAAGCGTCCATGAACACGATTTCCGGTAGTATGTGTAAAAGTAGTTCATGCTGTATGTAAGCACTGTACGGGAGAAAAAAATGTGATTGGTCCGAGTTGGAGCCGACAGAAACAACCGCCGGACAAAAAGTTTCATGCAATTAAACTACATAAAATCAGCCGCAAGGTATAAAATGTATGAATGGTATTGTGCAACAGTGTGTATATAACCGATCAAAACAGTTTGTTAAATTTACAGCCGTGAATTTTTCTGATCAAACAAGTTCTTGTCACACACTATGAGCCATGTCACAAATCGGCCTCATTCATTCTCAAGCTTTTAGGCATATAAAGGCATCAAACTTAAGATAAACAAAATGCAAAGGTATGGTTTGATGCATGCTATCCCCCTACTATCTATCAGAGGAATAAGTCTAGCAAATAAAATGGGTAAATATGTAAACACAAATATTGATTTTGATTGCTCAAATTGTTGCACTCTCAGCTGACTACCTTTTTAGAGAATAGGGAAGCTGACCCTTTCAGCAACATGAACACACAATGTCAAACCTTACAAATTGTGTGCAGGTATTGATGCAATACACACCATTTCGAATAGAGTGTTTTATGAGGGAGATGTATCTCACTGAGTGGGTTATGAATTCCTAAGTTTTCTTTCTTGTTCAGACGTATTCAACTCGTATCTTATTGATACTTTTAACTACAGGAGTGTAATTTAAAAGTTAATCTCTCCATTTGTAACCAAAGTGATGTACAGAAGGAGCAATATACTCTCCATTAACATTTGTTTGAAGAAAAAATACCAAGTGGTTGTGGAGTTAAAAGTGTTTACAATGTCGTGAGACACAGAGATTTACATCAGACATTTTTTTCTGTTGACATAATTTATTTATTTTAATTTTGAATAAGCTTGTATTGTTCTTCTGCACATGCAGGTTGATCAAACCTGATAGAGATGGCGTGAGACTAGAAGAATTTGAAGTTAGAATTTAGAAACATCTTATTAAGGCCAGACACGGTACCCCAAAAAGTCATTTTGGGTGTTCCTTAGTGTTTTTGGGTTGAGTGGATTTTTGGGTTGTTTGAACCCCTTAGAACCCGGCCACAACCATAAAATATCCAAAAATACCTTTTATTTGCTGTAAAAAAATAAAGTGAAGCACCTGCTCAATTTTTCAAGCGTTCGCGATGTCTTTTGCTCAAAAACATCGAATGTTTGGACCCTGACTACGCCGCTTTGCGAGCAACGGACGCCGCCATGTTTGGGTTCATTCGAACCGGTTCCGTTTCTACTTTCCCATCCACAAACCAGTTGAAGGCTACAAAGGCTCTATAAATAGCTATTGGCGCGAAACTGACGTCACGAACGACCGGAGATTTCCTTGTACGGACGCTATGCTAATGAGATAATACTATTTTGCAAAACCGACCAATGAGCAGAGCGCGCCGAGTGTTCCGGGTGACTTTGGGTTTTTCCGGCCAGGCTCCGGGCGGCTTCGGGTTTTCTGACCGTCCCACAATGCACCATTACGCATGGCGTACAACTCGATCAAAATACGAGAATCGCTAGTTCAGATCACGCATTTTCTATGTTTTAATCCCTTCAGCAGTTATTTCACAAAGTCCATCAGTTGTAATCGTTGGAAATGTCTCCAACGGCTTCGAAGAAGTTGCGTGGTGCTCAGCTAGCAGCTGCGAGGTTGAACAGACGAAGAGAGATGTGTTCAAGCAGACGAACACGAGTGAAGAGAGAGAGAACGAAAACATTCCTAAGCCTCATAATGTAAACGCCGATGGGACGGAGGTGAAATCCACAACACCTAAGAAACTTGAATTGATGAAAGATGCTCGCGACGTCGGCATTGGTCAGTAAATGATAAAAAAAATTGGTTTTACACATCGCTCAGGTGTATCTGAAATGGCAAAGTACAGCACACACTTTGTGCACCTGACAGTTTCCTTTGACATTTTACCTGCAGAAACTTCATCAGTGTGCATATATCGAAGACTGAGAAAACTTTTGCTTTTCATTTTCTCATGCGAAATATGTTTATACTGCATAATTCGCATATTGATGACTATAAAGCTGAATTATGACAAAGTAAAGGTTGATGTTTACCTTATTCTCTGTTTTTCTCATTTTCACTTTTTTTCATCTTTTATTCAATAGATCTCATAAACCTGAATAGGCACAACATTCAAACTTTGCAGTTATGATTGTTATTCACTTTGCTGCATTTTGTCAGAAGGATTTTGTGATTGCACAAGGGGGAAAAAAGTTGTGGCTATTCAATTCCCCAAAATCAACATTTTCCCTCTTTCAGCTCATGTAGCGTATTTCATCATAAATAACTTTTTTCCCAACAGCTTCAGAATAAAATCCTTCTGACAAAATGTAGTTGTTTTGACAAAGAATCACCAGAAAAAAGAACTTTGTTTCTAAGTTTGATAGTGTTTGAGATCTATTGCTTTGAATTTGTACTAAAATGTGTATACGGCGGCCATCTTGGTTGGTTCCCAGGGCAACGGGGAGTCGTACACACCCAAAACCCACTTTTTTGGTCTCAGCTCACCAAATCCTATCAAAATACATCAACAGTTTAAAACAGATTCTAGACAGACAAAAGCTCATATTTGGGGTGTAGTGTCTGGCCTTAACACTTTGCCTACTACCGTAATTACTAAATATTTTACCACCCTAAATATTCAACCACTAGCTGTTTTTGACGATTTTTCAGCAAAATAAAAACTTGTAGATATTCCACCAGCACTGAAAAAAATCGCGCCTCTAAATATTCGACCACTGCCCGGTAAAAAATATGCGACTCAAAAGTTTTAAAAAGTTGCGGAGTTTACAAGATAAACAAGAAAAAAAACAACAGCAGAGGCAAATTTGGTGTATTTACGGTAACATATCCTATGTTTCTACCTAAGCTGACACCATGTGGAAAATCTGTATTGAAATGCCTAACTTCTTGCAAGAGGCATAGATGTTTAAATGCACACACAGGGTGAGGGGGCTCATGAGAATTTATGACTTGCTGGCTTAATTTATCTCTATTTTGTTATTTTCGTGTAGAATGCTTTGTATGCTCGGTTACCCCATGTGGACTTCTTTTCATGTTCGCTTCAGGGTACAGTACAGGGTGTGTAGTTACAGTACAGATCTCATTCTGAGCAGACTGTGTAGTGTGCACAGAGTACATGTATGTTTTGGTACCTATCTAATTGTGATGCCCAACAGCATTAGAGCCAAGGCTACATGCTTTGTTTCACGACAGCTTGGTTGATGCAGGAAACTGAAGAGTAATGTGTCGCACTTCCCGTACATCACAAAGTGTGTGTGTGTAGTGATCGACGGGTATACAAAAAGCAATCGCTGCGTTCTTACAACTGACCATGTTCTAAGCACAGAGTCACAGTCCTGATTTGAATGGCACAGTTCTATACAATGCTCAGGATGAAAATCTTAAAGGTAGGTCAGATTCACAGTGATCGGCGAGCATCAATGTAATTTAGAGCCAGTGAGACACTGAGCTCCTAAAAGCCCCTGCACTTTACAGAAGCACATGAGAATCTATGATTCATGGAGATGATGGGCATTTCACCTGTAGACTCTCCATGCCAAGAACTCAAGTTGGTGGTGGGGGTGGAAAGTGAAGACAGGGTCATGGCTGTATTGATTTTCCACAGGGGGATGGTGGCGCATTATGTGATTTTCTGTAGCCTGCTAGGTCACTTTTGAACTATGCATATTTCAATCAAACAGTAAAAACAAAAGGTAATCATCACATTTGGACCTAATTTCTTTAAAAAAAAATTTTGGCATATAAACAATGATTTAGCCACTAAATTGGGATCTGATCTAAAAACGCTCTTGCGTGAACCCACCCCCTGTGGATACTTCCTTGGTGTTTCAACTCATTCATTCAGTCCTCTCTGCGCCGTCTGGTGCTTGAGGCGACGGCAAGGGAGCGCCACTTTTGTCTGTCAGCTGCTATTTTGGGTGCTGTTTGCAGAGTAAGGCCTCTGTTCTTGAGCTCTCGCTCCACGGTTCGGCGCCACGTCTCCTTTGGTCGCCCACGGTTTCTCTTCCCCTGTGGTGTCCATCTCAGTGCCACCCTTGGTAATGAGTCAGGTGACATTCTGCAAACGTGGCCTAGCCATCTCCATCTCCGTGTGGCGATGGTTTCAGCGATGCTGTCTGCGCCTGCTCTCTTCCGTAGTTCCTCGTTTGTAATCATGTTTGGCCAGAAGACCTTCATGATCCGTAGAGCGTTCGCACGTTCCAGCATCCAATTCTGATCCATCGTTTTGGCGTCAGGAGTTCCGCTATCGGGGTGAAGACGTCCTTGCGGCTTTGGTCCCCATCCGTCATAAGTCCAGTTTCCTGGTCTGCTTCGCTCCCAGCGCCGGTTGTCGCTTTTTCCCTTGTTGTCGTTTCCGTAGCAAGTTTCTTTTTACAGGGTGGAGTCGCTAGCCCCACGCCTAACCCTCCTCCTTTATCCTGACTTGGGACAGGCAGTTAAGCCCCCAAAGGGGCCTCCCTGGTGGAGTTGTTTCAACTCAAACGAGGCAAAAACATGAATGGGTGGATCGGCAAGCCTATGCAAGGTATAATTAGAGCCTCAAAATTTGGACCATGCCACCTCCATAGTCGATCAACTTTTCAAACACTCCTAAATATTTGATCAGAGCTGAAAAATTGGAAAATTTGCATGTAAAGATTGGTCAAATATTTAGGGTAATGGTAAATAACATTTCTGCGTTTTGTACTCTGCCACTAAGTAATTCTGTTAAGAGTTAGCATTTTGGGATCTGGTGCACTTGCCAAGTAAGGGATTGTAATGACACATTCAGCATTAAAAATAGCCAAGCACACACACTGCAACCGAACCTTGGCTGATTGGATCTTGCTGCCCAGAGCTACTGGAGATTTATTACTGTCGGAGACAAACTTCATGTCTTGATTTTGTTGCAAGTTATTGTCAAATTCTGCAAGGGAAAGATCAAAGTTTTATTTGCAGTTGAAAAAGTAACAAAGTTTGGTCTATTTTATGAGTTATTAGAAGTATTTAAAATTGTAACACATCTCATGTTGGCTGATTTCAGTAAGTTTTCGCCACCAGTATTGTGAATTGTGCATTTATTTCATTAAATTTCAGTACTAAGACCTGAAAATGATTACCGTCAGGATATTCAAATTCTTCTACTTTAATTGAAAAGCACATGCTTGTGTCTGCATTTTGCTGCTGTACTAGCATTTTGCATGGGATTTCTAAAGACTTGCTGGAATAGCATGCAGCAATTCAGTCCAGCATGTTCTCTTGACAAGCCTTTCACAGATAGTGCAGAGTGAAGTATGAAGGTAACTGTCCACTATTTGTTGACTCACCATTGTTTGTCTCTTGCTAGATGCATTGGTATTTTGCCTTAGTGTGTCCTTCTGAAGTATAGCAGACGATTTTCTTTGTCTGATGTACAATCGATACAACAGGAAATAGTTGGTGAAACATGCGTTGCCTCCCTTTCAAATCAGTGTGGAGAAAACATAACTGCCGTTTGGATATTGGTTCAGTTTGTGTGTGTGTGTTTCAAATTTTCACAAATTGAGATAAGCAGGAGGAATAAACATTAAAGTGGGAGAAATCTTGAGGTTGGGGAAAGGCAATAGATGGGTGCCAAGTTGTATACTTATGCTGGAATCTAGAGACTTGACAAGTGTGATTTTTGGTTCACATGCAATAGCATATTTACCCGTGTTCTAAGCCTTTCATCTTCTATTTGTTGTCCATTCCTGGTATGTTAGCATTTTTGCAGAGGCTTTTGAAATGACAGACATAAAACTTAGCCCGAGGACCATCTTTGGACTGATCATTAGGCTCATGATACTCAGTGAGAAAATTTCCAGTGCCTGACACAGGTTTGTTTATTTTGCAACCTTCTAGTTGGTTTCTGGGGGGAAATCGACTGTCAGACTGACCTCATTGCGGGCGGTGAGTCTCATCTTTTACTGGCTCTGAAGCCATTTGTGGTCAAGAGTGGTCTGAGGTGCCACTCCCCCTGCTTGTCTCTATCCACCATGTGTTTCATCTGTGTATCATAAAGATTTTCCTCGCTTGCATTTGATCAACACCCTCCACTCTACACACTCTGCACCCTTGATCCACTTTTGTCTTTCCATTTATAACGAGTTTTCTTTTGTGATGAGTCAGCCACTGCTCTGTCTCTGTGAAATGATTTAGACACTTGAATGCGACAATCAAAAATACTATATTCAGTTTGCTTGCACATCTGTAAACCTTACCACACAAGGATATGCTTGAGATATAAAATGTTGTGTTTGAATTTAAAATGTTGCATTTAAATTCATGCTCGTTAGGGGAAGCAGCACATTGAAATGAAATGAAACTTTATTTTTCAAGGGTAAATGATTAGGTACCTTCAATGACTGTTTTCAGTCATGTCCTTGCTAAGCTACAGCAAACGCACAAACCCACATACATGTTATTTTATACATACAAAGTATAACTTGAGCGAGGTCAGACATACCAAACTAGTCAGTTAGTTATTTGGGTTTAACACCGAGCAGGCAACTAAGGCCATCTCACGGTGGGAAGGGTAAAAATCTGGCCAGCCAGACTAAAAGCAAGGTTTAAGACGAGATGTAAAGATATGGGTCACTCTCTAAAGCTGTGTACCAAAAGTGTGACACTGACTACACAAAATCAAATACCTCTAAATGTTATTTTGTTCTGTTTTCTTATAAATAAAGATTTAAATCATCATTTTATGTAAGGAAAAAATGAACATTTGCATTCATTGCATTTGCATTTTCAAAATACATTACCGATGGCATTACTATCTGGAATACACTCAATTGCCTATAGATTTCAGCCAAAAAGTTGTGTAACCCACACAACTGGGGAGGAGACACCGGGGATCCACACACCGGGGCCCCGGGTGGCCTCCCCTTACTACCCTATCCCGGCATTCGTAGGGCGACCCCGTCAGTTTCACTCATAGCTCGACCGTGGACGGTTGAGTTTTTGCCTTACTCCATTCGGAAACTTCTTTCTACCAGAGTTTGATAGTTTTTTGGCCTTCGTTTTGAGGGTTTTTTCATAGACTTGGACTCTCTACTTCGTTGACTTCTACTCGTAGTTTGTAAGGGACTACTGTGTTTGAACTGAGCTCCGTCCGGTTCGGACCGGCTTTGACTTTCAGTGAGCTTCGCCAGTGACCGTGTGGTTGGCTTCCGCACGTGACTTTGTGAACTTGGTAGGAGTGCGACTTGACTTTTAGCCTTCGTACGGGTTTTTCAGTGATGCTATGGCTACTCCTGTGTTAAAGTCTTGCTGTATTTGCGGGGACTTTCAGTGGCCCTCCTCGCGCTGGGACCATATGGCGTTGAGGCGCGTCCCCTGGGTGGTGGATAGGGGGTCCCTCGTGAGAGGGGTGCACCGAATGAAATAAGGTGCCGTGAACCAACATGGTCTAAGGGAAGGTGACCCTGACAGAAAACCCCTGGTCCTCCTAGTAAGGGGGTTGGGCGTGGGGGTAGCTTCCCCACCCTGCAAAAAAAGGAAATAGCTACAAAAACGCCGACGAAAAGACTAACAGTAATTCCATTCCTGGAGGAGGAAGGTTCTTCTACCAGAAGACTTATGACGTCCTGTGGTGAAAGCCGGAAGTCTTCGGAAGCCACAGGACCGAGCCGCCTCTCTCTATCCAGGGATACAACCAACCCCCAGGGAAAGAGGAAAAGAGGTAGGCCGAGAAACTCCTGGCGTCGAGACCTCCAAGCAGACATCAAGAGACTGGGAACCACCTGGAGTAGAATCGAAGGAGAAGCACAGGACAGGAGTTGCTGGAGGTCTCTCGTCGACGGCCTATACCCGGGTAGGGGTGACAGGCGTAAGTAAGTAAGTCAGTGGCCCTCCGACGCCCACGACGCCTGCTTGCCGTGCTCGGGCTGTTCATCGGACAGGACTTGTGACGTGTGTGATGAGTGGATGGAAGACCGGTGGTCTCAGATGTGGGACTTCTACAGGCGCGACCGGCCCTCCCGGCCGCTTCAGTCTCCCCGGAATCCTCCACAGGTTGTCGTCGCTACGTCGGCTCCTCGGGCACCGCTACGCTCCATCGTTCGGGCTGTCCGGCCCTCAGGTAAGTCCCCTTCTTGCACTATTACCTCACAGGTTCTCCCTCCCCACTCTGAGTCTTCGGAGCAGGGTAGGCGAGTTTCGGAGTCGTGCTCCCCACGCTCTGCTTCGGCAGCGCGTGGCTTGAGCCCATCGGGTTCGCTCACCCCCCGCTCTTTCTTCAAGCGAGCGGTCTAGGCGAGCGGAGCGTTCGTCAGCCAGCCCCCGCTCTGGGTCCCCTCCTGAGCGGGTGCGGTTGAAAGAACGCAAGCGTAGTAAGAATGAGAGGAAATGTACTAAGAGAGGTTCTCTCTCACGCTCCGAGGCGTCGGAGCGTGACTTGAGGCCCTTAGCAGTGCTGCCCCCTCCTTCGGTTAATTCAGAGCTGGCTGGGCCAGCTTCGCTTTCGTCCCTCCCCCGCCCGGTCTCGTCTGGGCGGGCCAGGGGTGAAGTTGACACTCGTCCCCCACGCTCCGAGGCGTCTGAGCGGGGGTCGCGTGCTCAAAAATTGTCCCCTCCCCGCTTCGCTTCGCCTGAGCGGGCTTGGCGAGACCATAGGCAGTCCCCCCCCCCCCCCACCCCGTTCTGACCAGGCGGGCACGGTGTGACTCTGAGACACATCCCCCTCGCTCAGAGGCGCCTGAGCTGGGGCCGCGTGTTCATGAATTGTCCCCTCCCCGCTTTCACTTTTCCTGAGCAGGCTTGGCGTGACTCTAGAATGTCCCCCCGCCCCGTTCCGACCAGGCGGGCACGGTGTGACATCACAGCGCGTCCCCCTCGCTCCGAGACCTTGGCGCGGGGGCCGCATACACGTTTTTTGTCCCCTCCCCGCTCTGCTTTTCCTGAGCGGGCTAGGCGTGACTCGTTAAGATCCCCCCGCCCCGTTCCGACCAGGCGGGCCCGGTGTGACCAGACCGCTACGTCGCTAGTCCGGTTTCGTTCGGAGAGTGGTCTCCGTCACCAGCGTGCGATGTCTAGCTTCACTGCTGACGTCCTTCCTTCGCGGTCCCTCTGTCCCCGCGACGCTCCGACCGGCGGGCGTCGCGGGCGGCCCTGTCTATCTCTCGCACGGCGGTGCGGCTCTCTCGGAGCCGGTTGCCCCTTTCGGCGCATTCACGAGAGGGACGGTCTAGTTCTTCGGAACGGGATGTCCTCAGCCTTCATCCTACGGATTCGGCTTCGGCCATCTTCCTGCGGGATTCGGCGGTGGGATCCCCTTCCCGCCTGTCAGTGTTCTCGTCGGCCTCCTCCTTGGACATCGTCGGCCCTTCACTCGGATCGCAGACTATCAGCGCCTTGGATGAGGCCTCCCAGCTTATTGCGAAGTTTCTGCCGCCCGACTTCTGTCCTCCTTCACCCCCGATGAAGAGACAGGCTTCCGCTATGGTCGACGCACAAAGGCACGTCAAGCACCGCAAGTCCCTTCCTCAACCTGCCAGCTTCACAGATGCGTTCTCCGACCAGTTACGACAAGACAACTTCGGCGACGCGGGATTCTTCTCCGATTCACGGTGGCCTGCAGGGATTAACTTGAGCTTCCGCCAGGCCTGGTACGTGGGACATTCTCAAGCTTTCGCCGTCCCTCTCCCAGTGGTGGATACGGCAGCCCTAGTCCAGGCGGGCCGCCACAGAATTGTCTTGAAAGCTTGGCCTCGTCTGCTCGACAGGATCGCTTCCTTAGTGCGAAATTCGCTGGCGTGCTCAGGGTTCTTGGAGTTGGCTACCCAGGCGGCTTTGCAGTGCCTGGAGGGAACTTGGGATCTGGAGGTGCCGTCCCCTCTCCGTGATGTGCAGTCCATCCTGATAGCGGCCAACCGGGCCGCCTACCACTCCTCCACCAACGCCATGGCGGCGGCCGCTAATTGTGATCTTTGGCGACGGGATACCCTTCTGCATCTCTGCGCGGATCTCCCGAAGTCAGTGAAGACCCAGCATCGACAGGCCCCCCTAGGTGGATCTCAGCTTTTCGGGGACACGTGGCAGTCAGTTAAGGACTCGTCCAAGGACCTTTGGCCCAGACCTGTCTCCACTCCTGCAGCGACTCGCTTTCGTGGCCCCCGCCTGGCCGGGGGTCGTGCCCGGCGGTCTTCTAGACCCTCCTTGCTTCCGGTCGGTTCGGCCAGAGGTAGGGCTCGCCCTCCTCAGGCCCCTCAGCCCTTCCCCGCCTCCCGCCCCTCTTGGTCCCGCGGAACCCGTAGGTCCGGGCGCGGCCGGGCCCGCTGACTTGCCCCCTCTCTCGCCCCCGTCGGCAGTTCCCGGGTCTCCAGTCAGCGGATGGCTGTCTCTTTACAGCGACCATTGGAGGTCGCTGTTCCCAGATGACCCCTGAATCCTTTCCACGGTTTCTACAGGCCTCCAGCTTTCTTTCTGGTCCCCTCCGCCTCTTCGCAGGTCCCCCTTGTGGACCCAGTCTCCACTCGACACCTTTCAGGCGGAAGCTCTGCGCAGAGAAGTTTCGTCTCTCCTCGACAAAGCAGCGACGGAGGTGGTATCGCGTCAGGACTCACCAGCATTTTACAGGTGCCTCTTTCTCGTTCCCAAACCAGGAGGCAAGTGGCGCCCAGTCATCGACTTGTCGGCGCTAAACAAGTTCTTTTCGGCCCCTCGGTTCCGGATGGAGACAGCCAGGATCCTCCGAGCGGCCGTCCGATCGATGGACTTCGCGATCAGCCTCGATCTGTCCGACGCCTATCTTCACGTCCCGATTCATCCGTTGTCTCGCAGGTACCTGCGGTTTGCCTTTGGGGGAGTCGTTTACCAGTTCTGCGCCCTTCCCTTCGGCCTCAACATCAGTCCGTGGTTTTTACAAGGATCCTCGACGCGGTGATGGCCTACTTCCGCCAATGATCCCTGAGCCCGGCCTCCAATTACTTGGACGACCTTCTACTGCGAAATCTGATAGCCTCGGCACTCCAAGAGGACAGAGACACCTTGCTTTTTCTCCTGTGTCGTCTCGGGTTTCTTCTCAATCTGGGCAAATCGGATCTTACCCCCTCTCAGCGTTTTCTACATCTGGGGATGGAATTCCTGACCAATCTCAATCTAGTCCGCCTGCCTCTGGCCCGGCGGCAGAAGATCGTCGATCTAGCGCTTTCGATGGAGGTAGGGTCCTCCTTCTCAGCCAGGGTCTGGCTTCAACTTCTGGGCCTACTCAGTGCGGCTGCGGACTTGCTTCCCTTGGGCAGGCTTTATGCCCGCCCGTTGCAGCTACATCTCCTACTACACTGGCGTCCTTCGGCGGGTTCCCTTGCGGATCTTGTACCAGTTACCCCTCTGGCTCGTCCACACCTCCAGAGGTGGGCGGACATCGATTGGCTGGCTACGGGCGTGCCTCTTCACTCACCTCCGCCCCGGTGGTCTCTCTGCACCGACGCGAGTCAGGCCGGCTGGGGCGCGCATCTGTTACCGGACTTTGTCCCGGCCTCGGGCCTTTGGCCGCGGGGTTTGGAGGACAAACACATCAACTGGCTGGAGCTGAAGGCAGTTTGGCTGGCCCTCAGTTTCTGGCAGGAGACCTTGACCAACCAGGACGTTCTCGTTCTCTCAGACAACACGACGGTGGTGGCTTACATACAGAACCAGGGGGGCACTCACTCGCCCTCCCTGTGCATTCTCCTTTACCATCTCCTCCTCTGGTGCAGGGACCGGGGCATCACTCTATGGGCTTGCCACATTTCCGGCCACCTGAACGTGATCGCGGATGCTCTGTCCCGCCACGGACAGCTGCTACACACGGAGTGGTCCCTACGCCCGGACATCTTTCGCCTGATCTGCTCCCGGTGGGAAACTCTTTTAGTGGACTTGTTTGCCACCAGGTGGAACAAACAGCTCCCGGTCTACGTCTCACCAGTCCCGGACCCGCTCGCCTGGGCGGTGGACGCGCTTTCCATCCCCTGGGACGGTCTGATCACTTACGCCTACCCCCCGTCAGTCCTCGTTCCGAAGGTTCTAGGGAAGCTTCTGGGTTGCTCCGCAGTCCTCCTTCTGGTGGCCCCCTTCAACTGGACCAAGAGCTGGACCACGGACCTACTCGAGCTAGCGACGGACCCGCCGCTGGAGCTTCCTACACCTACGATGCTCAAGCAGCCCCGCCAGCAGCTTTTCCATCCGTGCCCGGAGCGCCACCTCCTTCACGCCTGGAGGTTGTCCGGCAAGCCCTCGCCGCTAGAGGTTTCTCGGATGCGGCAGTGGCGGCTATTGCAACAGCCCGCAGACGGTCTATGCGGCGGGTATATGAGAGCAAGTGGAGGGTCCTTCAGGCCTGGTGTGCCTCCAGAAGTCTCCCTCCCACACATCTAGCCACCCCGGAGCTGGCGGAGTTCTTCCTGTGGCTTTTTGACGAACAAGGCTTGCACCCGTTACCATCAAAGGTTATCGCTCCATGATCGCGGACACTTACCGCCACATGGGCCGGCCAGACCCAGGCGCTTGCAAGGATCTGACGGACTTGCTGGCACATTTTGAGCTCCGACGACCAGTTTCTCGGTCCCTAGAGCCTCGGTGGGATCTTGCCTGATCTAACGTGGCTGAACACGGACCGCTTTGAACCTCTGCATTTGGCTAGTTTCTCAGATTTGACCAGGAAGGCATGTTTTCTGCTGGCTCTCGCCACGGTGTCCCGAGTGAGCGAGCTTCACGCTCTCTCGGTACTTCCCTCCTGTTTGCAGTTTCGCTTGGACGGTTCTGCACAGCTTCTCACCGACCCATCCTTTTTGGCCAAGAACAGCCGCCCTGCGGCGGCCCCTCAGATGCTGACTGTAAGGCCTCTCCGTGGAACGGACATGGCCCCTGAGTTGCGTCAACAGGACCCGGTGCGGGCGCTTAGGATTTACCTGCGTCGCTCTAAGCCACGACGCCGGGGGCGCTCTCACCTCTTCCTCCCACTGTCCGCAGGCAGGCCAGATATTTCGGCCCAGACAGTGTCGTCCTGGCTGCGGTGGGTGATTAAGTCGGCCTACCAGGACCTCTCCCCGGACGGCAATAGGCTTCTTCACATCCGGGTGCATGAAGTAAGAGCAGTGGCCACCAGTCTTGCCCTGGACCGCAACTGCTCAGTCAAAGATATTGTTACGGCGGTCGGCTGGCGAGCTGACTCCACATTCGCCCGCTTTTATCTCAGAGACCTATCCGGCCAACGTGACTCCCTGGCACGGGTGGGCGACATTTCCGCGGCCCAGCACTCCCTCCGTGCGCCCCTGGCGTCTTAGGTACGTCATAGCTGAAATCGTCGGGAGTGCTCTCTCTCTCTCTCTCTGGGCCAACGGGTGGTTGGGTTTGCGGTTATAGGAACGGCACCCTCTGCCTGTTCGACATTCTTCCAGATAGTAATGCCATCGGTAATGTATTTTGAAAAAACAAATGAATTTTTTTTCTAAAATGTATTTTTTTGAAAAATACTTACCGATGGCATTACTCAGACTGCCCTCCCGCTTGCCTCTTTTCACTATGTGTGAAACTGACGGGGTCGCCCTACGAATGCCAGGATAGGGTAGTAAGGGGAGGCCACCCGGGGCCCCGGTGCGTGGATCCCCGGTGTCTCCTCCCCAGTTGTGTGGGTTACACAACTTTTTGGCTGAAATCTTTAGGCAATTGAGTGTATTCCAGATAGTAATGCCATCGGTAAGTATTTTTCAAAAAAATACATTTTAGAAAAAAAAATCACGTTTTTGTGAGGTGGTAAAAGCAAAATAGAAAGGTCAACGGTCACAAGAGGCCAGCAAATGTTTGATAAAATTGTAGGTATTGTCAACATTTTCCAAAATTTTTCATATATTTGGCACACAGGTAACTGATGATAAGACTTTTCTATGCATACTAATTTAGTCGACGCCTCGCAAAGGTCAAAGGTCACGGGGGTTGACAGATGTGTGAAAAATGCTCACATTTTGAGAAAACATGGATTTTGCTGGTTCAGAAGCCAGCCCTTATTGTCACACAGGTCATACACGTGAGCCATAAATGGCTTTGCCTTATTTGTATTTCATTATGATGACTCATGGCTGTTAACATAATGACATTTATATGTTATAAATAGTGTTGACAGACTTTCTAGGAGCGGTGCCCTCTGAACACAGGCGCTGTACTATAGCGACCGGCCCCCAGGTGCAGCTTTGACTGTTGTTTTACGTTGCCTAGATCGGAGATCATTTCCCTATCAACGGTATTTTGTTTCTGTTGTTGACTTGTATTTTTATGTACTAGTTTTAGTCAAGTAGGAACTTCACAAAAGAACATATAATAGTGTGTTCAGGAGACATGGTGCTGTCTTAGCATTCTGTTTTTGTCAGGGAGGTTCGGGTCGGGATGAGGCCACTGGTGCCGGCCATTAGATGCCTTGGCGACGGGCTTCACCATTTTGTAGCTCTGTTATTGTCATTTGTGGAATGAGCAAGTGAGTGAATGTGAGCAGCATCTGGGGTGGCAAGACAAATTTTGCTATATAGCAACAATAAAGTCATCTTGAATCTTAAAGATGCGACTGTACAACGTAACATTTGGAAGTATGAAGGAAACCAAATTCATTTGAGCTTCGTGCTCTCTCTCCGAACCTCTTTCAGACTGACTGAGTGCACTACTAGCTGACAACCAGAAGCTATTCATTTGCAACATAGTTCATGGGCTGTAGATTTTATATTGTAAAATGTGAAAATGATGTAGTCCAACGTAACAGCAAAAATAGGAAGCGATCATTGATTACCAAACGATTGTTGATAGCGCAAACAAAGGCATATTTTGAAATGAATTTTTATTCAATTCATAGTCTTTTCAATTCCCTGCGGATCTGTATCAGCAACACAGCGGATCGGTAGTAAATGTTTACAAAAACACTCATGTGAGAGTATGACCCTTTGTGGTACACAGCTCTGGAGAGTAACCCATATATCAAAAATATTTAAGGCTAAAATGTTGTACAAGTCTTTAAGGGATATATCTACAGACTCTTGAAAAGGTCAAAACAATAAAGCTTACATAACCTGCTTTGTCTTTAACCTCAATCTCCACCTGATCTGACCATTCCACACTCACTGCCAACCAGCCTCCTTGATTGCTTTGCCATGACAAACACACTGAAATAACACATGTACATGAGCACTGCAACATTATTTCCACAAGCTTCCACACCAGACATTCTCATCCACCTTTAATAACAGTTTCTCAGCTGTGTTGAAGTCAGCAGTCCAACAGAAAAAAAGTCAACTGGAAATACAGGTTGAAAATCGGTTGTTTTCCTCTTTGCTTGAACACATTGCCCTTGTCATAATGGACACCTGTACTTTGAGCAGTTGGTGTGTCTCATTCAGCACTGACACACTACAACAATGTACTGATTGACCGTGATAGTTTGAAAATGCTGCCAGAATGCCTTGGTGTCTCAGAAGGATATTCTGGCACCACCGTTGAACTATTATGGTCTGTCTAGTCAGCTGCAACTTGGTCTCCAGATGACAACATCTAAAATTGGAATTCTGCTATTAAGGCTGAATCGATTAATTGCATATATTATTATGTAGATGACATTCAGAGTAGACAGTTTCAGTTGCTCCAGTATTTAGTATGTACTAGTAAAGGATCAGACCGTCATCTGCTGTTCACTTCTTGACTGGAAGCATTTACCCACAGATGAGCCTGTCTCAAAAGGTAAAGGTTGCTTAGGGTGGTCATGTACAGCCCCTATATTTTTTTACTTGAAGCGTATATATTTGTTTACTTGAAGCGTATTAACAGGTCATCTTAGATCACTTTATTTGGTATGTATCTAAAGAGCTATATTCAGCAGCATAGACAGCCATGCTGAAAAACTGATGGAAATAAGGCACATTTTCCAGCAGGAGAATGGGACACAACATTGGGCAGGCAAACTGTTTGTCAGTTTACATCACAATAAAAAAAAGGGCAGACGCAACTGTACCTCTTTTGTTTGTTTCTTTATTGAATGCTTTGTTTATCTGAATGTGGGAAAGCAGTGTTGGGTGCTTCAATTTTGTAAAAACACAACTTTGAAAAATGTACAACACCAACTTGCACTCAGATGTAATTGCGAGTGCATCACTTCTGTGCAGTTTGTATGCACTCTGTGTCAATGTTATGGGAAAAGTGATTCATGCATGTGCAAAAAATCACAGAACTGCAAAACCGTGTGTAGATGAGACTTTCAAAGTTGATGTAGGTCTGACAGTGCATTTGGATACTTAAAACTTAAGTTTGCATCTGCATGCATGCCTGAGGTGGGAGTCCAAATGGTTATGAAAAAAAAAGTTGAAATCAGCAGAGAATGTTATGTCATCAATTTTTCTCACAAATGGTGCTTCCAAGGGGAGATAAACTTATTCACTCGGATTCTACCTTAATTTTGTCTCATGTCACGATCGATCGTGACATTGTCCCAGTCGAAACAAATTATTGCATAAATTGATAAGTAATCAATTAAAGAGCTGTCTTTTGGTTTGGATCTTAGCTTAGTTGAAATTCTGAGTAGAACTGACTGATTTCTTGAGCTGTTACAAAGCTTAGAGTACATACAAGGTCAAAAGGTGGTGCTGGACCAAAAAAGGGTTTTGGTCCAGGTCCCAGTCGGTCATAAAACAAGTTGTCTTGTACCATAAATGCTTCATACTGCATTATAGGGTACTTATTTATGATCAAAATTTACCATCTGCAAGGGAAAAAACTTTACTAGATCGCCAGGAAAAATTGCATATAGATGAAGAGGATCAAAACAAATTTGAATGAGATTTTTTATTTTAAGTCAGTCAATAACTATTATAACCACTTGTAATATTATAAACTCTAAAACTGTGGATCGCTCTATGGCCTCGCCTTGCCTTCACACTTTGAAGGGCATCAACAGCATCACAGTGTGCGAGGCTTGTGAAGAAACACTCTTTAACTTCAGACAAGAAAACTGTCGTGTTTCCGTCCTGCATGTCTCATTGGAGAACCATGCTGTGAACATTCTGGCTTTGTGGATGATTGGAAAATGACCAGTTCAGACTGAAAGTTACACAGCCTGCAACAACATCCAATTCTGGACCACAGCAGCATGGCCATCCCTATCGACATTGGTGTTACAACAGTCACCATCAGGACCAACCTCTCCATCAGCTGCTGATGCTTCAGCATCACCTCCACGCCTATTTCCAGTATCACCAGTCCATCAACACTGCCATCACCTGTCTCCACCATCCCCACCTCCACATTCACCACCCCTACTTCCACCAGCCTCACCTTCACCACCCTCACCTCCACTGGATCTGGAATACCAAGACGCCTACATGGAGAGCTGTGTCACCGCAAAATCTTTCTAGAGTTGCAAGATGTTGTGTCCGGCAGTTTTGCTGGGGTTGAAAGCTATCCCATTCCTCCCCTCACTGTGGTTGATCTTAGGGATGTATTGACAGACATGCTTTGAGTGCCATCAAATCTTTTCCCACCGGTAGGTGGATGGATGGACATTGCTTACCGAGATGCCTGAGTATTTTAGCGTATGACAGAATCATGTCACCAGGAAATGCGCTGCAGACTTGTAATAGAGCTTCTCAACCATGCTTAAGGAGACTGTATGATGAAGGGTGGCGCAACACCAGAGCAGGTTGCTAGTCTTCTGGCTGTCATCACAGAAAATTCTGACCTCGCTCTTGAGACTGTTACCCTTCGAGCACATGCACCACTCTGGCTGCAGAGATCATGCAGGTTCGGCTGATGACTGCAATCTGTGAACTGTAGCAGATTGCAGTAGCTGCATATGTCCTTACGACACCCATCTGCTCAGTGTATCTGTGCAGAGGCTGGGATCTAAGCAACCGAACGCTTACTCCTGTACATTTTGCAGCCTCAGTCACCTGTTACATCATGTGGAGCTTCAACAGAGAGGACAACTGGACGTCCAACCATTTTCTTCCACTTCTCCCACTGCTTGACCCTGACATTTGATTATTGAATATTTGTCATTTACACTGTACTTTTAGTCACTTTGCAGTATAACCTCTTACCTAACACTTTTTTGGGGGGTCTGCTTCAGGTGTCACACCCATCACACATTCCTCTAACAGAGGTACCTAAAGCTACGTCTTACCCTAAATTTTCACACACTTTTGATGCATTCAAAGTTTATGCTTTTTATTGAGTCTTTTTGAAGTAAGAAACTAATTTCCAACTTTGTCCACAATGGTTATGTCGCATTCAAAATGTAAAGTTCATACAAAATAAAAATTAAAAAAGTGGTGCTACATGGTGTTGCTGTGAATAAAAACTTATGTTGTGGTGTTACTTTAATAAATGATTAATGATTTTCAAATGATTTGTATTTGATTCTTTGAGTCAGGAGTGTTTATGTGTGGGTTTGTCATGGATGTGACGCTGGACTAAAATAATCCATGCGCCCGTCTGAATTTCTGGCAGCAAAATTAACAAGAAGAAAACATTTGAAAACTTACCTTGTATTGCTTGAAGAAACTGACAAAAAAAAAATCGCAGATAATATTTTCCTTTGAATTTGATCCTGATCATTTTGTCCATTATCACATCTGCAACAAGCCTGCTGACCCCTTTTAAGCTGAGATTGGTCATTCAATATTCAACTAACTATTATTCTACAGTATGCTAGGGGTGTCTAAAATCACAGGTAAGACTAAAGAGATTCTTCATTTCAGCTTTCATTTTTTAGCCTCATTGTTCCATAGACCGTGGGCCAGAAAGTCAAAGAAAATATTTCAGATCACTTGAATAAATGATTTATAGTCCCGTAACACTGACAATTTACACATGAAACATTTTTCACCCATCTTCCAAAGAAAGAAAAATGAATGAAAGTCGTATTTTTTGCCCATTAAGGTACATTTCTTTGATTTGTATTTTCAAAAGAACACAGAATCCAGCAAACGGTTCCTCAGAATAGTCTTATTTCATTATTTGCGAATTAGGCCGTGAAATGTGAAACTGCAAAGATTATGCACACTAACAAAAGACAAAAGAGCTAAACATAATTATGCCAAAATTTTAAATACAAAGACTTTTTTCTTCTTTGAATTTGACTGCAAAAGTGTTTCAGTATTATACTCAATCATCATTTGAGACAAACATTAAGCAAAAAGATAACAATGCTAACTTGCTGCAACCATCACTGGAACAGAAAGAGAAAGACCCGAAATACTCCTTTGCAGCTGCAAGCTCCATCTTTTTGTCATCACATATGTCTAGAGGGAGCTGTCATGTAACTGTCACGATTTACAGCAACAGTGTTCCCAGAGTTCATTCATCAGTAAACACAATATCTGTGAGATTCAACACTTTTGGAACTTTCTCTGAGAGTACCTCTTCCGGGGACCCATCCACTTCTGGTCTTTCTGGCATGTCCATCAATACTCATACATCAGCAAGTTCTGTGGCATCAGGTCACCATCCATCCAACTGAACTTAATTTACTATCTGTAAAATCCATTATGAGACTGTGGTAATTTACTCTCTTGATGTGCATCATGAGGGAATTGCTGTAAGGAGGCAGCAGACTCATGTCCACCCATTGTAGCTTGTAAGCAACTGCCCATAGTTGGTGCTGAAGCGTTTCAGAAACTTCTCATACTTAAGTTTGTTGATGTCCTTTTGCCATTTTTTCCAGGAAAATATTTGTGAAGGTTTTGGGGGTTTCTTTGGTCATAAGACAAGAAGGCTTTCAGGTTTCTTAGAATCTTTGTGGAGGTTTCTTTTAGCATGTGAACAGAAGTGGAACCCCTCTTCTCTCTTTGAACACACTTCACCTAAAGTGGGTGGTAGGAAACCACCACAAAGTTCGCTTGTGGTTCCTTTGGAAGCTGTTCAAGCAGGCTGTCAGTTTCAGCAAGTTCCTTAAGTGTGCTTGGGAGGGCTATCTGTAGGACAAAGCATTGCCATCCATGATGTTGTTTTTGACAGGGTCTCTCGGTCGTCTGAAGATATCCTTCCAGATAGTGTAAATACTTGGACATGTCAGTCTTTGCGGGTGCTCCATCTCCCACAGCAAGTGGCCAGGGTACGTGACCTAGCTGGAAACTGAGTACTCTCTCCAGACTGATGTGATGATTGACTGCAAGAAGAACAAGCTGACCAAAGACATTTCCCTTCGCCATAACATATTGACTGCTCTCTGTCTGTTGTTTTCTTGACAGCTTTGTCTTGAGGTTCAGTGTCTTCACTGTTGCATTGAAGCTTTTTGTCAATCAATCGCTTCTGCATGAAGGTACAAAAGCTCCCTCTCCAATGTCATCGACGTGCAGATATTTTATCCTGTGATGCTGGTACACCTGAGGATAGGCAGTACAGGACATTTTTGTTCTCAACTTCAGATGGGTTAATGAAGTTGCCTGTAGCCTGGATGACTAAGTGTCCTCATTTTATGCAACCTTTGAAGATCTGAGAACCTTGTACGAACTGCTGTCTCGGCTGTCCATGCCCGTCACTCCTAAAGCCGCCTGGTGATAGCTGTCTAGCATGCATTGTGGTGAATGATCTGTGGTAGGCTGCATAATTTGAGCTGAATCCAACTATGCCACTGTTGGAGTTTGCATGGCAGTCATTGGTGATGTCATCGGCGCTTCTTGAGGGGACATCTCAACTGTTGAAACTGAGTCCTTTCTGTCACAAAAGTTCTTCCGCACTGGTTTTTCTCCAAAACAGCAGTTATTTATATCTGAATATTCCTCAGAAGACTAACAGTAACTTTATCTTTTGTCAGTAAAGCCATGGTTATTTATTAGGGAGCCCGTAGCATGGGAACATAATAATAATAATAATGGCTACTTATATAGCGCTCATCCTTAAATAAGCTCTAAGCGCATTACAAATAAAGAGTGGGAGTGGAGGGGGTCATAAAACCAGAGAAACAACAGATTCTGCAATAAACACACACACACACACACACACACACACACAGAGAGAGAGCAAGAGGTACATAATGACAAAGAACTGAGCTACATCGGGGTATCAAACAGGTGGGTGTTTAGGGCAGATTTAAAGGCAGTGAATGAGGAAGAATGTCTAATGTCTATAGGTAGAGAGTTCCAGACAACAGGTCCAACATGTGCAAAACAACGGTCACCTCTGGTTTTGTATTTGTAGAGCGGGACTCTGAGAAGGCGCATGTCACTACTTGAACGGAGGGAACGGGAGGGAGTGTATAGTTGAAGAAGATCAGCGAGATAGGCAGGGGTAGAGTAGTTAATAGCTTTATAGCACAGACAGGCGATTTTGTATGAGACTCGTTGTTTGACTGGCAGCCAATGAAGTTGTCTCAGAATAGGAGTGATGGGCTGATGATGTGAGGCGCGGACGATGAGACGTGCAGCACAATTCTGAACTCGCTGCAATTTCTGAATGAGAAACTGAGGGAGGCCAGCTAAGATGGCATTGCAGTAATCAATGCAGGACAAGACTAAAGAGACAACCAGTTTGGTGGTAGCTTCAGTACTGAGGTAATGACGGATAGAACTGATGCATCTTAATTCCAGAAAAGCAAGTTTGCAGGCATGATTTACATGCTTCTTCATTTGAAGATCTTTATCAAGAAAAACGCCAAGATTGCGAACTGAATCAGAAAATGGAATAGGTGCGTCACAAATGCACATAGAGTCAGGAGAATTAGGCAGCAGTTGACAGGCAATCGACAAGAAGAGCTTCTGTCTTGCCCTCGTTTAACTGAAGTTTATTTTCACACATCCAGGACTTAACATCTGAGATACAGTTCTGAACATCTGAAATAGCCTGACTGGAGCTGTTTGGAGGTGCAGATTTCTAAAGTTGTGTATCGTCCGCATACATGTGATGATAGGTTGAATGCAATGCGATAACCTGAGACAGAGGCTGAGTGTACAGCGTAAATAGAATGGGGCCCAGGACAGATCCCTGGGGGACCCCAAACTCCAGCAGCTTCAGAAAGAACGTTCTTGACAGAGAGGTTGATCTGATGGGAAGACAGATAAGAGTGAAACCAGGCGAGAGCTTTACCAGAAATACCAAAGTAGTTTTCTAGACGTTGGAGCAAGATGGAATGGTCAATGGTGTCAAACGCAGCTAATAGGTCTAACAGGGCAAGAACTGAGATCTGGTTTTCATCATAGGCACTTCATCATCATCATCAGTCCCTTGCCCGAACTGGGCGTTGGGGGGACTGAAAGGCAGCAGCAACAGACAGTGCTCTCCACTGAGTTCTATTTTGGGCGGTGGCAAGCAAGTCTGACATCTCGAGTTCGGTCCATTCTTTTCATAGGCACTTAGGAGGCCATTAACGACATAGAGAAGTTTCAGTACTGTGCCCAGCACGGTAAGCAGACTGAAGCGGATGGACGAGATTGTTTGACTGTAGGTATTTAGTGAGCTGTGTCGGAACGACTCTCTCAAGAACTTTGGGCGATAGTTCTTTAACTGGTTGGGGTCAAGATTTGACTTTTTCAGGAGAGGTTTGACAACGGCTGATTTGAATTCTGACGGAAAGACGCCTGACTCGAGGGACTGATATGATTTTGGTGATGGTGGGCAGAAAAATTCCAATGTTTTCAAAAACCAGTGAAGTTGGCATGGGGTCAAGCTCACACGTTTTAGGCAGGCATTTCTTAAGAATGTCAAAAACAGCCTGTTCAGAGACGGGAGTGAACTCGACAAAAGGGTGATCAATATGGGGAGGGTGGGTGTCCGATGTGGCCAGATTTATTCTCAAAACACCATTCTCAGTAGTGCCACATAAACGGGCACCATGGCCACATCCAGAGGATGATCACTAGCAGACAACCTGAATCCAATGGCATAGAGATCTATGATGGCAGAAATTGGGCGGGCCCACGGACTACCATTCTTGTCTTCACCTTTGGAGACAAGCTCAGATGAATGTATCATGTGTGATATTATTAGGTATTGAGATCTGTGTTGTTCAGAAGTGAGCCTTGTAAGCCTGAGGGATGTCAAATTAATGATTATTTCACTTGTGCAGATTCATTAATTTGACCTTCATGCTGCCCACTGGGCACCGGCCTCCACATGGCATGGGTGGGTAGTCCCCTCAGTCCCTGACTGAGTGGGCTAGCAGAGGAGTGCCATCTTTGTCCAGGATTAGGACTTGATGTCAGCAGATATGTTGTTCAGTCTTTTTCACTGGTCCGGTTTTTAAGGAGCTGTGCTAACCCAGGTCCTACCATGTTGGATTGGTCCTTAAAAATACTCGTGAGCTTTTGGTCCTTTGGATCCCAAGTGTTTGCCGTGCTTGGAGACCCGTGTTGGGGGAGACGAGGATCCTGGTGGCTGAAACACTCCTCTTCGACCTTGACTTCTGCCTAAACGGGAGGCTAGTCATACCGGCCTAGTCAATCGGCTCTTGTCACATTGAGCCCTATCCCATTGTTGACATTCAGACTGATATACGGAGCACCATGCTATAGCCTGTGCTGCTGATTAGGTGCTCAACGCCTGTATTCCCCTGCATTCAACCGTATGATAGAAGGCGGTGGCTCAGACGGTTCAATCAGGCATAACCCCCTGAGTATATCTTTCAGGCAGTCTCCATCGTGCATCGGCTGGAGACCCACCGATGAATGCACTTTCCCTTGTTGGGCTCGGTGTCGGGCAGGGACCCCTGGGGGATGAATATCTATCATGCTATAATATGGAAAATACCAAAAAAACAAAACTGGCACCAAAGCGGCACATAGCCACTGACATTGACCTTGAGAATGATCGCGACTCCGATTGTGAGGAAGCGACGCCTCAGGTGTCGGCCGTCTGGCCTTGCTTTCTCATTGTCCACAGCATAGTTAAAGAGAAGCCTGTTTTCAAGCTGCACCCTTTCCTGGTAGGGAGCCGTGTTGGCAGGCCTGAGGCCCAGCGCCTCAGGTCTGGTGACTTGCTGGTTGAGTGCCGTACCCGGGCACACTCCAATGGGCTACTGAGGCTCTCCTCTATCGGAGACACTCCAGTGGAGGTCACTCCCCACAAAACGATGAATTTTTCTAGAGGAGATCAAGCATTGGCAGAACTGTCTGAAGATGAACTTGTACGAAACCTTAAGTCACAGGGGGTGACCTACGTCAGGCGCTTTGTTTCCAAACGAGGTGGTAGGGAGATCCGTCTCCGTACCATATCCTGACGTTTCTCACCCCCACTGCTCCTACTACCATCTGGGGAGGTTACTACTCCCTAAAAGTGAAAAATTACGTCCCTCTCCCCCTCCCGTGCTTAAGTGCCAAAAGTATGGCCATGGACAGAAGACATGCCGCCAGGCAGAGGCTCTATGCGCCCGCTGCACTAAGCCCGGACACTCAGCCGAGTCCTGCACAGCCATCCCCCTGTGTGTGAATTGTCAGGGGGTGCATATGGCTTTGGACAAGAAGTGCCCTCGTTGGATATCCGAGTGCAGGATTCAGCAGGTGCATGTGGAGAAGGGGCTGTCCTTTGCGGACGCCAAAAAACTGGTTGATGGTCCTGGTGCAGCTGAGGCTGCGCCAAACTCAAATAACACCTCTGTGTATACTTTCAGTGCTGCGGTGGCAGGCAAGCGCCCCACCAAAGACTTCTCTTGTCAAACCCCAACTTCTTGGTTGGGGGCGGAGCCTTGGATCCTCTTGCCCCTGGAGAGTAACCCTCCTCTGGTGGTGATGAGGAGCCAGGAATGCAAAAGGGGGGTGGCTCGGCTTCTGTATGCCATCTTAGAGATGGTGCCAGCTTGGTCACAGATAAAAAAGCTGTGGCCAATTTGCTTGCCTCCACCATTGCCCATAATTCTTCAACAGAGTATTATTCACCCTTCTTCCAGAGAGAGAAGGAGAAGCGAGAGTCTTGTACTTGTGATTTTATATCGGATAACTACCGGCCTATCGCTTTGACATCATGTTTATGTAAAACTATGGAGTGCCTGGACAACGCCCGCCTGGTGTGGCATCTTGAGTTAAAGGGTCTCCTCACAGACCTCCAGTGCGGTTTCCGGCACTTCCATAGTACAACTGACCATTTAGTCCGCTTTGAATCATTTATTTAAGATGCTTTTGTCAACAAGCATCATGTCTATGCAATTTTCTTCTATCTTGACAAGGCATATGACACTACCGCGAAGTATGGAATAATGTCTGACTTGTTGGACATGGGTTTTAAAAGGCACCTGCCCGTTTTTATTCACAATTTTTTGACTAATCAGTCGTTCCATGTCCATGTGGGCTCCACCCTCTCCAACTCCTTTGAACAGGAGATGGGTGTCCCGCAGGGCAGCATTCTATCTCCTGTTTTATTTAGTATTTAAATTAATAACATTGTAAAGGCCGTCAAAGATGATTCTGAATGCTCTTTGTTTGTTGACGACTTTGCTTTGTGCGCACGTGGTCGAGGACTTGCGTCCCTTGAGAGGCGCTTGCACCTGTGCGTTGATCGCATCCAGCGGTGGGTGTCTCTCAATGGATTCAAGTTCTCGCCCTCCAAGACAGTCTGTGTGCATTTTACTAACCAGACGACATTTTTTCCAGAACCTAGCCTGAGCATTGCTGGAGTGCCAATTAAGGTGGCCGAGGAGGCAAAGTTTCTGGGGGTCATCTTTGACAAAAGACTTGCCTTCCGCAACCATATTAATTATTTCAGAACCTCTTTGTCAGAAGGCTGTCGACGTTCTTCATGTCGTTGGTCGTACTGATTGGGGTGCAGACCGTACTGTCTTGCTTCGACTGTACCGGGCCCTTGTTCGGTCCAAACTGGATTACGGCTCTGTGGTGTATGGCTCAGCTTCCAAGTCTGTGCTACAGCATCTGAACACAATTCACCATCAAGGTCTGCGGATATGTCTTGGGGCCTTCAGGACGTCTCCGGTTCCTAGTCTGTATGCTGAGGCAGGGGAGCCTTCTCTCAAGCTCCGCCGCATCCGCATCATGCTCAGCTACGTTCTGAAACTGAAGTCCCATCCTGCCTATGATTGTGTTTTTAAACCATTGTTTGCAGAGATATACGATACCCATCCTGGAGCTGTCCATCCACTTTCTTTCCGTGTCCGACCTCATCTGCAGTCCGGATTGGACTTGAACAGAGTTTCAGAATCCCTGCAACACATCACTCCACCCTGGCTCTTACCAGTTCCTGACATCTTGCTGGACTTGACTGCCCACAAAAAAGACTCTACTCCACCAGCCATATACCAACAGAGCCTCAATGAACTCCTTTCAATTTTTCCTGGCTATTGTCGTATCTATACGGATGGGTCAAAGTCTCAGGATGGGAGAATGGCTGCGGCCGCAGTGTCCTCTTGCCATCCTAGACGCCCATTTAAGCACCGCCTCCCAGACCACTCATCTGTATTTAGTGCAGAACTGCAGGCGGTTCTATTGGCACTCAAGCATGCTTATCGATCTAGAGAAAGGCACTTGACCTTCATGTCCACAAGGCATGCTGTCTTTGAACACATCTATTTCAAATTTGCTGTAGAAGTTAATCAAACCCATAAAATTGCACTAATATGATTTTTTTTTGCCAGCAAAAAGAAATGTTCTGACCAAAATCTTTTGAAACATGACATCGTAATACTATCTACACAATATAGGATCTTTTATTCTGTTGCCTGAAAATTCTGTTTGTGCCCCAAGCGACAAAAAGTTTAGTTTGACTTTTGAGAAGATGTTTGTTATCGGAACAGTTGAGTTTTTGGTCAATGGCTGCTTCAGTCAGAAAAGTTTGAATTCTTCCATAAAACAGTTGGCATTGAGCGCCAATTTGATAGCAACTGAGGAAGCGTGCAAGATTTTGGAGATCAATTCCGTTAAATGTTTTTAGTGTGATGATGATAATGATTATGATGATGTTCATTTGTAGAGTGCATTTCTCTGTCCAGTGCTGAATGCTCAAAGCACTTTGTAGAGAGAGGTTTTGAAGAGAAGAGACAGCAAAGCACCAATTTAGAGAGAGAAAAAAATTGTTGCAAATGTTTGCTCTCATCTTACAAACAACACTTACCAACAACTTTAAACTGCATATCGTTTTGAATGACACTAGGTAGCTTCATACTTTAGCATGTTTTGTTACTTTTTGTGTGTGAAACAAACTGGTATCCAGGGTGCACCACAAAGTGGTATAAGGAAGCTGGTTTAGTGTTTTTAATCCTCCTCTCGTCGAAGCTTTCATCAATGAAAATATGGTCATGATGTAGAAATGAAAACTAGATTATGTACCGTGCAGATGACCATCAAATGATGGAGGCAGAGACTGGTGGTCACCTTTTTGGATATTTGCAGTTTCACTGTCTCGTCATTACCAACAGGAAACGTGTATGTTTCTCTACACAGGGTACAGACACTCGCAAGCGAGCTCCTACGCTGGCCTCACAGTTCAAGAAGTCTCTTGATTCCCTGATGAAAACGCTCAGTCTGTGCCAGCCTTTCTTCGTCCGCTGCATCAAACCAAATGAGTCCAAGAAACCTTTAGTAAGTGTGTTTATTTTGTCATTTGGTATATCAAGCATGAATACTTAATTAATTTGCTGTATATAAAATCTCACCATACATAATTATGTCAAAGAAGGAAAAACTTGATACTGTGGTACTCCCAATATGGTGTTGGGTGTTTTTTCCCATCATATACTGTGGGTACCATATTTTTTTGTTGTTTAGTCCATTTTTTTTTCACCTAGTATTTAAGGATAATGATAATATTAGTTGTATTACAAGTTAGGCTAGTTAGTGAGGTCAAGGGGGTGAGTGTCAGAGGTAAGAATTGAGGGCTTTAGCCCGAGACTTCCCTCCAACATTGACCCTTCCCCCCCCCTCCCCCCCCCCCCCCCCCCCCCCCCCCCTGACCAGACCCGAGAGGTGACAAGAACCACTAGCAAAGCCTAACTCGTAAAACAACAAATTTGTCTTCCAACTGTAAAAAGTATAAGCGTGAAGTGTACCCTCCCAAACTTTACATGTGACGTAGAGATTCAGGGGATGTAATTCTCCATACTTCCGACTAGCAGTCAACAACCTTGCGCGAACAGCATTCGCCTGGAATTTCTATCTCATGTATTTTTTACTTTAACACATTTTCAGTCATTCTTTTGTATGAAAATTGGTAACATAGGCCGAACACAACACAAGCATATAATTATTTTGTTGTGTAACCCCCTCCATTTTTGTCTACCGTATTGAAAATACGGTAGACTTTGAGATGGGGCTGGTCGTAGAACGTTCCATAGCATGCAAATGACAAACATAGGCGGCCACCTAGCTACGCCGAATGGCACTGTTGAACGTACAATTGGCGGGAAACGCTGTGTGTGTGTGTGTGTGTGTGTAGACACGAGTTTCTCCTGTAGTCTGAATATTTAGGAAATGCTTCCTTCAAGACGTATCTCGGAGTACTTTTCAGCATTTTTATTTTGGATTACTCATTAAAAAGAAAACTTGACGTTTACACAAAGTCGGTTGACCTGCATTTGAGTCCGTAATTTGTGTTATATTCATTTGAAAGTTTGAATACAGCTAGCTTCAAGAAAGATATTGGATGCGTTTGTTAACCAGCTTTGTATCTATTCAATGTTTTTGTAAATAGTAATTCATTGCAGAAAAAAATGTCGACACGAAGAATTTTCAACTTCAGACAGTGACGGTGACTTAAAAGCGCTAGCCACATTATACATTGTTGCTGTTGTTATACATTGTTGATGAACGGTTGCAAAGCATCAGACACGTCATTGTTATACATGAATTGACACAAAGAAAAGCTCTTTCTCTCTCTCTCTCTCTCTCTCTCTGACAGTTTGATTTAGGAAGACCGCTGTGATGAAGCTCTATGCTCGTGCATAGTGCTCACACCGTAGGATTAGTACGGTACGGGTTTTGTTAACGGTTTGTTTGTGCCGATAGTCCGGGTGGCATTAGGCTCCACAGGAAATCTGTAAGACATGGTTAGCACGGAGTTTTGGTGAGTTCTGTTTAGTGAGTTTTAGGCAAAAGCTGTGTCTGTCAGAGGTCTAGTTTGGTTAGTGCGGGGCTTGACTGTCATTCTGGACAGACGTTATGCAAGATACCTTAGCCCGCATTCCAAGACTCTGAAGCCTAGATTTCAGGTATGTTTCTATATATGTAGTATTGATAGTTGCTTAGTTAAAAACAGTATGCGTTGCTAAGAGTAATTTGCTTGTATAGTGTTGACCGGTTTGGTTTAGTTATGTTGGTTTAGAATTCAGTGAAGTAACCGGTGTTTTTGTATACAGTTGTTTACCGTGATAGATAACTAAAGGAATGTGAGGTGTGTATGTCTAAGCCGCTATGAAGATAGTACGTGGATGGTTAAGCATAGTCTTTTCCAGTGTATAGAGTAATGTAGAGCAAGAGTGTTAGGCTATAGTCTGTGTCAAGATAGTGACAGAGATATGGGGGTGTTACGGGAGTTTATGAAGCACGTGTGTGTGTGTGTGTGTGTGTGAATGAACATGTGGGTATTTGTATCAGCCAGGTTACGTGACGTTTCTCATTGATCCAATATGTTGTGTGTTTAGCAAGTGTTGCGTTGGGACTTTTGTTGTCTATTCAGAGTTCTTGTAAAGAGTGGAACGACGGACGCCGAGACGTCAAGTCACAGGTGGGACCTAACGTGAGGTCATCCCTCCAGCTCTTCACTGAGAGTGAGTCTGACCGGGACCAAGACGCCCGAGTCAAAGCGAGAACTGCGCAACAGTACGAGAACGAGGACGTCCGTGCCAAAGAGACAGGACGGCAAGAAGAAGCGTACGACGAAGGACTTTCACGCCTAGACGTGAGAAGGACCAACGTAACCAGGCAATAAAATCAAACAGGTTGGAGACAGTGTGAAACTAAAACCTGGCCTGGCAAAGATATTGTGATTTGTGTGTATGTGATTTGGATGCAGTGGGGAATGTGGAGTGTATATAGTCTGATAATCTTTTAAGCGTTTCTTCCCTTATTGTATAAAAGTCACTTTAGAAAGGGAGCCCGTGTGTTGTGTTTTACCGCATGAATGCGCCCGTCTGAGTCAGTGGCGGTGTATGCGTCTGTTGCGTGAGAGTCTGTACGTGCGACTGGGCAAGTCTGCGTGCGTTACACCGCTTATAAAAAGTCGGTTGACCCACATCTGAGTCCTTAATTGTTTCTTCAAAAACATTACCGATGACATTGCAGGCCTGCAGGGACGCGCTTCGCACCGTCTATTGTCCGCTGACAGACCTGGTACTTTCTGGAAGTGTCTACTACTTGCTCAGTTTCAGCCTAAGAACCTGTTGTGTCCCTACACAACCTGGGAGGCACTCGGGGGAACCCTGACTAGGGCCAAGAGTTGCCTCCCGCCTCTGCCCATCTGGTCACGTGCCATGTGGTGTTGACCATTTAGTCGTTCTACTTAGCTCACGCTGTTCAGACGTGTGTAGCCAATAGGACCTTGACTGGTTGTAACTGGTTCTTAAAGGTCGTCTTTGGATTACTGTGTTCCTTTGGACTTTGTGCGCTCTTGAGCTTACCTTGTGCGCTTCTGGATTACTGGGGGTTCGTGCTTGTTGGGAGCTGTGTGTTTTGGATTACCGGCGCTGCTCTCCGTTGGTGGTTTCCGTGGTTGCATGTGGTTTACTAGCCGCGGACCCGCCCGGGACTTCTTCCCGCCGACGCGCCCTCTGGGTGGTTTGAGGTTTTCCCCCCATCCCCGCAACTCAGGAGAGGTAAGGTATCGGTCCCAGCCCTTGGCTGGCCTCCGGGCCGGGCGCTGGCTTCGGCTTGAGGCTGCGTTTCACTCGTACTTTTTTTTTGGCGTCGAACTCTTGTTTTCGTTGGCGGGGTCTCTCAGGGCTCACGCCCAGTCGCCTGTTATGTTTGATGTGTTGCAGTGGCCAAGTGCTCACCTGCTCGCAGTGCAGCGACTGCCAATGGCCGAGCGATACCCACAAGGTCTGCCTTCCCGGTGCTGGCTGCGCTTCCGACCACGCCTGTGATGTCTGCGCCGCCTGGCCGGAAGAACGTTGGTCGCAGCGTTGGAGCTTTTACCGTTGCGAGCGCCCGACCCTGGCAAATGACCGTGCGCCCATCTTGGCGCCCCCCTCCATGCCAGTCAGTGTATCCACGCGCGCCCGCTCTGACCTTGTGGAACGGACGACCCGCCAGACACATGAACTCGGCTCTTACCACAGGACTGCATCATTCGTGACTCCCGCCCGGACAAAGACCGCTGACTCTTATGGAGAGTCTGTATGCTGGCAGAGCGCCCGCCTTATGGAGGCAGGTCTGCAGGGACGCGCTTCGCGCCGTCTATTGTCCGCTGACAGACCTGGTAGGTCTCGCCTGGAGAAGCCCGCGTACTCTTACAGAGAGTCGATATGCCGGCAGAGCGCCCGCCTTATGGAGGCAGGCCAGCAGAGACCTGTGTCCACTCGTCCGAAGTCTACTGACAGTCTTGACACCTCCCGCTCAGCCAGCAGCTTCAGACGCTCGCGCGTCCGGCGATGAACGGAGAAAGAATCGTGATGCTCTACGTGATGGCCGACGCAACCTCCGGCCCCCCCTCGTCCTCATTGCGGTCGAACATTTCGCGAGCTGCGTTCCCGCACCCCGCATTACGTCCGTCTTGGTATGCCTCTCCTCGCAGGTTACGTCGCCCGTCACCTTCGCCGTTCAGGCGCTGTAGTAGGAGTTCGTCTGTCAGGCTTCATCGTTGCAGTCGCTCCTGTCATTGTAGTCGCTTCCCCTGTGGCAGGCGCCCGGCACGCGCCAATTCCCCTTCGCCCTGTCATGTCTTGCCTCTGTCCCCGCCTCCTCTTTGCCAGAGGACACGACGCTCACTGGCTGCTTCTTTCTCTTGTTGGAATGTGGCTAGCGCGATCTCCTCCACCCGGACCCCCCACCGGATTTCGCGCCCTTCTCTTGACAACGAGGCTCTCAGCCTGCGGCCTGAGGATTCGGGCCCAGCCCTGCTCGGCGTGGACAGCTGCTCCCCCTCACCTCACTCTTCTTTCCTGGATGATCCTGCATCGTCTAGGACCCCTTTGGCATCGGGCGCGGAAACGCTTTTGGGAATCGACGAAGCAGCTCGTCTGATCGCGGCCACTCTGTCAGAGGATGCATGCCCCCCCCCCCCCCCCCTCCGCTCAAGAGGAAGGTGTCCTCTTTGTCGACGCGGGATGTCAGCAACAGAGGTTCGGGTCTCTGCCTCACCCCTCCAGCGGTAAGTATCATAAGGACCCCTTCTCCACACATCTCCACGCCGATTCCCAGGAATACTCTGTCTTCGCGGATCGTAAGTGGCCGGCGGGACTCAACAGCCCTTTCCGACAGTCCTAGTATGCGGGTCTTTTCCAGTCCTTCACCTGTCCTCTTCCCTCGTTGGACCCTCCGGCGGTAGTACAGGTTGGCAGCAGTGCTCAGCTGGGACGCTTCCTTCCACGCGGCTTGGATAAGATGGCGTCCCTGGTGCAGAACACCTTGGCCTGTGAAGGTTTCCTGGAGCATCTCGCTTAAGTTTCATCCATCGCTTCGAGGACGCCTGGAAAGCTTCGCTTATGCCACTCTTAGGAGATCTCGGTCTACGCTAGGGCGGCCGCCTCCAACTGTGACCTGATCCGTCGGGATGCTGCACTACAAGCCGGTCGCGGAATGCTTCCCCCCCCCCCTCGTTCTGAAGTCTCAGCTTCATCGCGCTCCCCTTGGGAGCCCTCCTCTTCGGCGAGGCCCGACAGAAGGTGAAGGATGTGAACTCGGACCGTTAGCCTAGCAGAGTAGCTACCGCTCGCTTCAAGCAGCCCGCAAGGCCATGGGTCACGCCTTGCGGACCTCCAGACCCTCTTCGTCCTCCACTCTGGCTCACGCTAGGGCTCCCCAGCGGGCCCCCGCCTTTGGCCGCTCCAGTCCCGTTAAGACCCCTGGATTCTCTCCTCCATCTCCGAGGGACTCTCGATCTCCTTCGGTCGCCACCGCCGCTGAGATGCTCTGTGGACCGAGTTTCTTACAGACGAGCTCTAAGCCACCGCATTGTGCGGAGAGGTCGACTCGCTTCTGCAGAAGGCTGCCACGGAGGTAGTGTCTCGTCCCGACTCCCCAGCCTTTTTACAGCCGCCTCTTCGTGGTTCCCAGCCGGGTGGCAAGTGCCGTCCCATCATTGATCTCTCAGCCCTGAACGGGCCTTCTCGGCTCCGACCTTTCGCATGGAAACCGCCAGGGCCCTCAGGGCCGCCGTGCAGCCCATGGACTTCGCGGTCAGCTTGGATCTATCCGATGCGTATCGCCATGCCCCCATGCTTCCGGCCTCCTGGAGGTATCTCTGCTTCGCATTCGTCGGCGTAATCTACCAGTTTTGGGCTCCCGTTCGGTCTCAACCTCAGCCTGGGGTTGTAACTCGCTTCTTGGACGCGGTCGTTGCCAAGGCCAGACAGTCGTCTTCCAGTCCGACCTCCGACTTCCTAGACGACCTCCTCCTGAGGAATCGGTCAAAGACCGCCCTAATGACGGACAGAGATGCCCTGCTCCCATTGTCGTCGCGTTTGGGGTTCCTGGTCAACGCGGGGGAGTCGGACCTCACTCCCTCATGCCGGTTTATTCTTCTCGGCATGGAATTGGCTACTGACCTCAACAGGGTGGGTTACCGGAGCCTCAGATCCAGAAGCTAGCCTCCTTAGCCGCCCAGGTAGCACAGGCGGAGTCGGTCCCCGCCAGGGGTGGGCTTCAACTGCTTGGCTTGATGAATGCAGCTGCGGAACTTCTCCCCTCGGTCGTCTTTCCTCCTGGCTGCTCCAGCTGCACCTTCTGCTTCTTTGGCGTCCGTCCTCTGGCGACATATATGCCCCGGTGCCTGGGCCCCCGGGCAGCGCTGGATGGACACCTCGTGGCTCGCTTTGGGAGTTCCTCTCGCCTCACTGCCCCTCAGCTCTCTCTTTGCGTGGATGCAAGTCTCTCCGGGTGGAGTGCTTACCGGCTACTGAGGTGCCTCTCAACGTCCGGCCTCTGGACTCTGGACCTATCGGACAGACACATCAACTGCTTTGAGCTGCAAGCGGTTTGGCAAGCCCTCATCGAGTGGGAAGCGCTCCTTCGCCACCTGGAGCTATCCATCCTTTCGGACAACGCCACAGTCATTCCTACATTCAGAAGCAGGGCGGTACGCGCTCACCCGATCTGTGCATTCGCCTCTACCGTCTGATGTGTGGACTGCGGCATCTTTATACGAGTTTGACACATTCCAGGACACCTGAACGTGTTGGCCGACTCCCTCTCTCGGAGCGGCCAGCTACTCCGCACGGAATGGATGCTATGCCCGGACATCTTTCAGATGATCTGTGCTCACTGGGAGACGCCCATGATCGACCTTTTTGCCACGAGGTGGAATCGCCAGCTCCCCCCCCCCCCCCCCCTCGTACTCTCCATTCCGTGGGACGGGCTCATCACGTATGCTTATCCCCTGACAGTCCTCGGTCCCAAAGTCCTACTAAAGCTCAGAGGATGCAAAGGGGTCATGTTGCTGGTAGACCCGTTCTCCTGGAACAGGTTTTGGACCATCGACCTCCTCAGTCTCGCCACGGGCCCCCCTCTTCGTCTGCCCACCTTGAGGACGATGCTCAAGCAACCACGCCAGCCGCTTTTCCACCCTGTGCCCAGAGCGCCTTCTCCTTCACGCCCGGAGATTGTGCAGCAAGCCCTCACTGCTAGAGGCTTCTCGAGTGCGGCAGTGGAAGCTTTCACTGCTTCAGCCCGTAGACCCTTGACCAGACGCGTTTACGAGGGAAAGTGGCGAGTACTTTAGTCCTGTTGCACTGACCAACAACTCTCCCACACCGATTTGACTACTCCACAGCTCGCTGATTTCTTCCTCTGGCTCCTTGGAGACCAAGGCCTAGCCCCCATCACGATCCGAGGATACCTGTCCATGATTGCTCTCCGTCACCTCGGGCCGCCCAAACCCTGGCGAATGCAAAGACCTAGCAGACCTGATGGTGCACTTGGCCTCGCTGGGATCTACCCTGCATACTGATGTGGCTTAACTCGGTCAGGTTCAAACCACCTTTCCTGGCTCGGTTCGCGGATGTGACACGGAAGACCTGCTTCCTGTTGGCCCTGGCCACAGCAGCCAGAGTAAGCGAGCTACACGCGCTGTCGGTAAGCTCTGCCTGCCTCCAGTTCAGGAAGGATGGTTCCGTGCAGCTGCTCACAGACCCTGCCTTCCTCGCCAAGACCAGGTCTCCCTTGACTGCACCCCAGGTGTTAACCGTACGGCCGCTGAAAGATGTAAACTTCCCCGGGAGACCAGGCAACAAGATCCTGTGCGCGCCCTACGCGTATACCTACGCTGATCCAAGCCCGTCCGTCAAGGAGAAATGACATTACAGCCCAGACGATATCTTTCAGCCTATGCTGGGTCATATGGTCGGCCTGCAGGGCCTTTCCTCAGAGCTGTGAAGAGGCTCAAGATACGCGCACATGAGGTTAAAGCCATGGCCACAAGCGTCGCCTTCGTTCGCAACTGGGCCGTTCGAGACATCATGGCAGCAGTGGGCTGGCGGGCAGAATCAACCTTTGCCCGCTTCTACCTCAGGGATCTGGCAGGCCAGCGAGACAACCTTGCCCTGGTTTGGGACATCGCTGCAGCGCAACACTCCCTCCCGGCGCCGGGGGCGCCGTAGGTACAACTTACTTACTTACTTACGCCTGTCACCCCTACCCGGGTATAGGCCGTCGACGAGAGACCTCCAACAACTCCTGTCCTGTGCTTCTCCTTCGATTCTACTCCAGGTGGTTCCCAGTCTCTTGATGTCTGCCTGGAGGTCTCTCCGCCAGGAGTTTCTCGGCCTACCTCTTTTCCTCTTTCCCTGGGGGTTCCATGACAATGCCTGCCTAGTGATACTGGAAGCTGGCTTTCTCAGACTGTGACCGATCCATCCCCATCTTCTTCGCCCAATTTCATTCTCTGCTGTTATCTGCTCTGTTCTCTCCCAGAGTCTGACGTTGCTGATCTTCTCTGGCCAGTGGATTTTCAAAATTCTTCTAAGGCAACTGTTCATGAAGGTCTGTACTCTGTTGACTGTGGTTTTTGTCAATCTCCAAGTCTCTGCTCCATATAGGAGAACTGCTTTTACATTGGAGCTGAAAATCCGGACTTTGGTGTGTTGTGACAGCTCTCTGGAACTCCACACTTTTTTCAACTGGAGAAAGGCTGCTCTGGCTTTACCGATTCGTGCTCTGACATCTGCATCAGTGCCGCCTTTTTTGTCTATGATGCTCCCGAGATAGGTGAAGGACTTCACCTCCTCCAACGGGGTGCCAGCAAGCAAGACTGGTTCTTCCCTGGTTGCGTTCAGCCTCATTGTCTTTGTTTTCTGTTTGTGAATGGTGAGGCCCACTTGGGACGAGATGTCAGCAAGCCTCGTGGTCTTGTCCTGCATTTGTTGATGAGTGTGGGACAGTAATGCCAAGTCGTCTGCAAAATCGAGGTCGTCAAGCTGTGTCCACAGTGTCCACTGTATTCCACTTCGTCTGTGCTCTGTGGTGATCTTCATGACCCAGTCTATGGCCAGTAGGAAGAGGAACGGAGACAGCAGACACCCCTGCCTGACACCAGTTCTGACCTGGAGCTCCCTGGTGAACTGCCCTTCGTGGATCACACGACATGTCATGCCATCGTAGCTGCTCTTGATCAGGCGGACGAGCTTTGTGGGTACACCGTAGTGTCGTAGGAGTTTCCACAGAGTCTCTCGGTCCACACTGTCAAATGCTTTCTCATAATCCACAAAGTTGACGTACAGCGGGGAGCTCCACTCCAGAGACTGTTCCACGATGATGCGGAGAGTGGCGATCTGGTCTGTACATGATCGGTTCTTCCTGAATCCTGCTTGCTGGTCTCTCAGCTGGGGGTCAACAGAGCTCTTCATTCTCTCCAGGATGATCCTGTTGAAGACCTTTCCTGGTACTGACAGCAAGGTGATTCCTCTGTAGTTGGAACACTTGCTGAGGTCGCCTTTCTTGGGAAGCTTGATTAGGTACCCCTCCTTCCAGTCAGCCGGCATCACCTCCTCTTCCCAGATCTTTCCAAACAGTGGGTACAGCATCTCCACTGTTGTCTCTAGGTCTGCTTTCAGAGACTCCGCTGGGATGCCATCTGGGCCTGCTGCTTTGCCGTTTTTAAAAAATGCCACTGCTCTTCTGATCTCTTCCCGGCTGGGTCTGTCACAGCTGATGGGTAGTTCGGTCTCTGCTGGCTGGATGTCTGGGGGGTCGGGTGGGCTAGGTCTGTTCAGTAACTCTTCAAAATACTCGGCCCATCTGTCGAGTTGGTCTGCTCTGTCTGCAATTGGCTTGCCTTCTTTGTCTTTTACTGGTCTTTCTGTATGGCCATACTTGCCTGACAATCTTCTGGTAATGTCGTAGAGCTGTTTCATGTTGCCGCTGCCTGCTGCCTTTTCTGCCTCTGCTGCCAGGCTGTCTGTGTAGGCCCTCTTGTCTGCCCTGATACTCCTCTTCACCTCGCGGTTGGCTTCTGAGTATTCCCCCTGTGCCCTTACTTTGGCTGCTCTCGTGCGACTGTTGTTGACAATTGCTTTCTTCTGCTTCCTCATTTCTATCTTCTTCAAGGTCTGTGCCGACAGCCAGTCCTTGTGATGGTGTTTCCTGAACCCTACAGTGTCTTTGCAGGTTGAGTTCAGCGCCTCTCTAACTGCCTTCCACTGCTGCTCTGTGGTGACCGCCTCCTCTTCACTTACTAGCTCCTGTAGCGCTTGAAACCGGTTGGACAGCACCAGTTTGAACTCTTCTCTAACTCCAGTTTCTCTCAGGAGGCCTACATTATAGCGCTGTCTTCTTGTTGTCGCTGTGCAGCTTTTCTTTAGCTTGAGCTTCATTCTTAAGGTAAGCAGATGGTGGTCGGAGGCGACATCTGCTCCCCTCCTCACTTGAACATCTTGAAGGGATCTTCTAAATTTCTTGCTAATGCAGATATGGTCTATTTGGTTCTCTATTGTATGGTCAGGTGAGACCCAAGTTGCTTTGTGTATCCTTCTGTGTGGGAAGATGCTGCCTCCAATGACAAGTCGGTTTAGAGCACAAAATTCTACAAACCTCTCCCCGTTCTCACTCATCTCCAAGCCTAGTCCCTGTCTCCCCATCACCTCTTCGTATCCGGTGTTGTCCTCCCCTATTTTGGCATTAAAATCGCCCATGACGATGGTGATGTCTCGCTCCGCACATTTGTCCAAGGCACTCTGGAGTCGGTCGTAGAACTCTTGTTTCTCTTTCTCGTCCCTGTCATTAGTGGGCGCATAACACTGGATGACGTTCAGCTTGAGCTTTTTCTTGGTTCTAAAGGCTGCTGTGATGATTCTTGGCCCAAGAGGTTCCCAGCCCATCAGCGCTCTCTGTGCCACTGGTGACAGCATGAATGCTACACCTTCTGTATGGGGGGCATTCTCCTCTTCATGACCTGAATACAGAATCATCTCCCCACTTAACAGCCTTTTCTGGCCAGACTGCGTCCATCTGGCTTCACTGATACCTAGCAGGGAAAGGTTGTACTTTTGCATTTCCGCTGCTATCTGGGCGGCCTTGCCGCTCTGGTACATGGTCTTGACGTTCCATGTGCCCATGGTTGTATCCCTGGATAGAGAGAGGCGGCTCGGTCCTGTGGCTTCCGAAGACTTCTGGCTTTCACCACAGGACGTCATAAGTCTTCTTGTAGAAGAACCTTCCTCCTTCAGGAAAGGAATTACTGTTAGTCTTTTCGTCGGCGTTTTTGTAGCTATTTCCTTTTTTGCAGGGTGGGGAAGCTACCCCCACGCCCAACCCCCTTACTAGGAGGACCAGGGGTTTTCTGTCGGGGTCACCTTCCCTTAGACCATGTTGGTTCACGGCACCTTATTTCATTCGGTGCACCCCTCTCACGAGGGACCCCCTATCCACCACCCAGGAGACGCGCCTCAACGCCATATGGTCCCAGCGTGAGGCCGTAGGTACAAACTTAGCTGAAATTGTCAGGAGTGGTGCGACTGGGAGGAGGGCTCTGACTAGCCTTTGCAAGGGGTAACTTGGGCGCGGCACCCTCCTCTCTCTTTGCAATTCTTCCAGAAAGTAATGTCATCGGTAATGTTTTTGAAGAAACAAATGAATTTTTCTCTAAAATGTATTTTTTCGAAAAATACTTACCGATGACATTACTCGAAGGACCCTCCCACCTCCGCCGCTGGTAAGCTAAGTATCACGACTGAATGGTCAACACCACATGGCTCGTAACCGGATGGGCAGGGGCAACTCTCGGCCCTAGTCAGGGTTCCCTGAGTGCCTCCCGGGTTGTGTAGGAATACAACAGGTTCTTAGGCTGAAATTGAGTAAGTAATGTCATCGGTAAGTATTTTTCGAAAAAATACATTTTAGAGAAAAATTAATTTTTCGTTCTATTCACTTGGAATTTTGGATAGCTAGCTTTGAAATAGACATTGGATGAGTTTGTAATCCAGCGTTGTCAGTACCTCTTCAACTTTTTAAATAATAATTAATTCATTTTTGCAAGTATTGGATGCAGTATATACTCCCATCAAACAGTCAGCCCTGGCAGAGGCTGTGTGAAGAAAACGTGCCTTTCGTATGGGTGTTGTGAAACATCAAATGCGCCACTGTGTACACAGCATCGTGAGACTAGTGATGCCATGACGTCAAGCTTATAGTGATGTAATTTTGCTGCTCATACTTGTATTCTTTAGAATTCCTGTCGCTACACGAACCCACAGAGCGTACTAATGGAAGTGCTGTGTGTCCATCTTTATTTGTGTGCGCTGGCGTGTGTGTTGATCAGAGATTGGCTTAGAGAAGATATGAACAACTCTGAATGTTCCTAAAAAAAGAAAACGCATGTGAGCTCCAAACAATACGGTAGACTTTGGGATGAAATCCTCATATTGTTATTTATCCAACTTTTTTTTTTTTTTTTGATGATGATGATGATGTCCACTTGTAATGCGCATCCACTCCATGCTAGCAGCATGCTGAGGGTGCAAATAAATAAATAAAAAAATAAAAACAACACATGCAACTTCTGGTGCACAGTAGTCCTAGAATTAAAAGTCAAGAAAGAGTTGGGTTTTGAGGTGCCTCCTGAAGGTGCCAATGCAGTCAATGTCTGGATTGTGGAGTCCATTCCACAGTCTAGGTCCGCAGTGTGAAAATGCCCGGAAACCAAGTCGCTTCTTTGTGTGGCTTTCAACACTTGGGGTGCAAAGTTTGGACCAGACAGCAGAACGGAGCTGCCTCGGAAGGTTTTTTCCATTTTGAATGCGGTCAGTACGTGATAGGGCCTTCGCTTCAGTTGAATTTTCCTGTTGTTGATATTATCTAACTTATCCAATTATTCAGTTATGTTTTGTATGAAACTGGTACCAGTGGCATCACAGAGCACCTACATATAGTTCTTTTTGTTGTGTAGCCCCCTGAATTATTTATTTATTGGCATATTTTTGTTTAGAGGTTTGACTGAATGAAGATTAGGGTGTGTTTGTACCAAAAAATGTGATTGGCCAAAGATTTATTTGGGGGGGAGAACGCTTTGCTCAGCGAGGAACGTTGTCATCGTAACATTTAATAAGGGAGTCTACGTATCACACGTTACCTTGGTAACATATGACAAGGGGACTCCTGTTGCCTTGAGAACGGACGACCAGGGGACAAAATTGAATTGAGCCAGGCCAATGAGAACAAGATGAGGATTTCATCCCAAAGTCTACCATATTGTTTGGAGCTCACATGCGTTTATCTTTTAGGAACATTCAGAGTTGTTTATATTTTAGGCTTATTATGCTGATCCATTTCCCTCCTCTCTAAGCCAACCTCTGATCAACACACACGTCAGCACAAACAAATAATACAGATGGACACATGGCGCTTCCTGCCATTAGTACGCTCTGTGGGCTCGTGTAGTGACAGGAATCCATCTCCTTCTACTCTAACCCACCCTCTGATCCACACATACACTGGCACACAGAAATATGAATTTTTCTTTAAAATGAATTTTTTCGAAAAATACTTACCGATGGTATTACTGATAGGAAACGTTACCTAGCTAGCCTAATTTTCGCCAAAATTTGGTTGTGTCCATATAAGAGAGTGTTGGCAGGTGAGGGGCGCCATAGTCCAGGCAGTAACCCGAGTAGCCTCCCTTCTGCCCCATCCGGGTACGAGCTCACCCGATATTCATCAGTTGGTTTCTTAGCGAACTGGCGGCAAGCGGGGCAGGTGGGAGGGACCTTTGAGTAATACCATTGGTAAGTATTTTTCGAAAAAATTCATTTTAAAGAAAAATTAATTTGTTCCCTCAAAACACATTACCGATGGTATTACTGATAGGAAGAATCCCGAAGAGGAGGTGGGTGCCGCTATAGCGCCCCTAACCCAAGACACTGACCCTCGGACCCGCCCTCCCGAGGCAAACTCCCGATAATTTTAGCTAAGATACTTACGGTGCCTATGGCGCCAGGAGGGAGTGTTGCGCCACTGCGATGTCTCCCACCAGCAAAAGGTTCTGCCGCTGGGCGGAGAGGTCCCTCAGGTAGAAGCAGGCGAAGGTAGTCTCAGCTCACCATCCCATGACCGCCACAATGTCCTTGACAGCGCAGTTGCAGTCAAATGCGAGACTTGCGGCCATGGCTCTGATCTCATGCGCCCTGATGTTCATACATTTGGCTGCATCAGGGGCGAGGCCCTGGTAGGCAGAGTGAATCACCCATCGGAGCCAGGAGGTGATGGTCTGGGCTGAGATGTCACGTCTACCTGGGGACAGAGGGAGAAACAGGCGGGTGCGTCCTCTGCGCAGAGGCTTGGTCCGGCGCAGGTACACATGTAAGGCTCTCACCGGGTCCTGTTGTCTGGTCTCCCGGGTGGAGGCTGTCGCTCGTAAAGGGCGAATAGTCATCATCTGTGGGGCAGACAAAGGCGACCGCGTCTTGGCCAGGAAGGTCGGTTCAGGTATCAGTTGCACGGAGCCATCCGTCCGGAACTGCAAGCAATCTGGGCGTGTCAACAGCGCGTGAAGTTCACTGACCCTGGAAGCCATGGCTAGGGCCAACAGGAAGCACGTCTTCCGCGTCATGTCCGGCATGCGCGCCAACTGAAGAGGTTCAAAACGGTCTGAGTTGAGCCATGTAAGCACCCATGGTAGACCCCATCTCGGTAAAAGCGAACGCAGTGCTGGGCGTCGCAGACCGAAGTGGGCCATCAGATCGGCGAGGTCTTTGCAGCTAGCAGGGTCGGGCGGCCCAAGTGCCGGTAGGTGTCGGCAATCATGGCGAGGTAGCCCCGAATGGTAATTGGAGCCAGTCCCTGGTCGTTGAATAGCCAGAGGAAGAACTCCACCAGCTGGGGCATCGTCGAGTCCGTGGGGAAGAGAAGGTTGTCCCCACACCACTCACACAGCACTCGCCATTTTCCCTCGTAAACTTGTCTGGTTGAGGGTCTGCGGGCTGCAGCGATAGCATCCACTGCCACACTAGAGAAGCCTCTGCTGGAGAGGGCTTGCTGCACAATCTCCAGGCGTGGAGGAGGAGACATTCTGGGCACGGATGGTACAGCAGCTGTCACGGTTGCTTGAGCATCGTGCTTGGAGTGGGGAGCTGCAGAGGAGGGCACGTGGTGAGGTTCAATAGGTCTGTGGTCCACGACTTGGTCCAGCAGAAGGGGGGCCACCAAGAACAGGACCATGTTGCAGCCACGGAGCTTGAGGAGGACTTTGGGCACCAGCACCAACGGAGGATAAGCGTAGGCGACGAGTCCATCCCAGGGGATGGATAGCACGTTGACTGCCCAAGCTAGCGGGTCTGGAACCGGTGAGACGAACAGCAGTAGCTGACGGTTCCACCTCATCGCGAAGAGGTCGAGCATGGGAGCCTGGTCCCTATCATTCTGAAGATGTACTCGGTGTGGAGTAACTGGCCGCGGCGCGAAAGATAGTTGGCTAGAACATTTAGATGTCCTGGGATGTGTCTCGCACGAAGAGCGATGCCCCGATCCTCGCACCAGCGGAGCACCTGGTAGAGAAGGATGCACAGCGAGGGAGAGCATGTCCCGCCCTGTTTCTGTATGTAGGCGATGACGGTGGAGTTGTCGGACAAGACGAGGAGCTCGTGGCATGAGAGTCCCACGTCATAAAGGGCCTGCCATACCGCCTTCAGCTCTAACCAGTTGATGTGTCGGGACTGAAGATCTGGGGGCCAAAGACCAGAGGCTGTGGCGAACATCGGTAGTAGGTGAGCCCCCCAACCGGCGACAAAGAGGGACAACCGGGGAGGCGGTGAGTAAAGTGGGACCCCCGTAGCGAGCCAGGCGGGGTCCCCCCAGCGCAGGAGGTGAGGACGTAGCTTCGGGGGCTACGGGATCAGGGAGTCGATGTCGTCCTTCGAGGGTCACCAGTGTAGGGGCAAGTGCAGCTGCAGCGGGTGGCAGTAGAGGCGTCCTAGGGGAAGGAGATGCGCTGCGGTGCTCATCGGGCCCAGGAGTTGTAACCACAACCGGGCAGTAATGATGTCCTCTTGAGCTACTTGCCGCACCAGATTCCCGAACTTCTGGATACGCGCCTCCGGGAGCCGCACTTCGTTGAGGTCGGTTCGAAACTTCATCCCCAGGTGTACGAAGCGGCACGACGGCGAGAAGTCGGACTTGCCTGCGTTGACGAGGAACCCGAGTGTGTTGAGCAGAGCGAGGAGCGCATCCCAGTCCTTCTCCAAGGCGGAGTCTGCTTGGTTCTTCAGGAGAAGATCTTCGAGGTAGTTCGACATGGGACTGGACGAAGTCTGTCTGGCCCTGGCTACGACGGCGTCCATGATCCGTGTGAACACCCACGGGCTGAGGTTGAAGCCGAAAGGAAGCGCGCGGAACTGGTAGACTACCCCGGCGAAGGCGAAGTGAAGGTAGCGTCTGGCCGCAGGATACATGGGGACGTGGAGGTACGCATCCGACAGATCGAGACTGACAGCAAAGTCCATGGGCTGCACTGTGGCGCGAAGGGCTCGAGCGGTCTCCATGCGAAAGCACGGGGCGACTATGAACTTGTTCAGGGTGGAGAGGTCGATGACTGGGCGCCACTTGCCCCCCGGCTTGGGAACCACGAACAGGCGGCTGTAGAAGGCTGGAGTGTCGAGTCGCGTCACCACCTCCGTGGCGTTCTTCCGTAGTAGAACGGCGACCTCGTTGCGAAGCGCGTCGGCCCTGAGCTGATCTGAAGGCACCGCAGTCCAAAGAGGCGAACTGCGCAGAAGGGGGGGGGGGGGTGCGGGCGACCGGAACGAAAGTTGTAGTCCCTCGCAGACGGTCGACAGGATCCATGGGTCGTCGGGAAACGGCGATCTCCAAGCGTCGGTGTGGCGTGCGAGCCTCCCACCGACAGGAAGACGGGCAGGTTTAAGTGAAGCAGGGGTGGGGGCGTCCGTGGCGACGGGGGTAGGGAGCGTGCAGGGTCCACCAAAAGCCGGAGTCCGGGGGGGGGGGGGGGGGGGGGGGGGGGAGGGGGGGGAGACAACCACGACTGGTGAAGGGATGAGAGGAGGGTCTGGGCTCGACCCACGCAGGCTGCCTGAAAGCGAGTCGGAGCGACGTGGCTGGGCCACAAGTCCTTGTTAGCCTCCTTGATGGTCTGTCAGGTGGGGCCGAAAAGGAGTTCTCCACCAAGAGGCGCCCGGCGCAGCTGATTCTTCAACTCGGTTGGCAGCAAGCAAGCGTACAGGACGTTATCTCAGCGCATCAGATCACAGTTTGCAGCTGCAGCCATGGCGTTGACAGCGGTGTGGTAAGCGGCCCGGTTGCCGGAAACTGCCAAGGCGAGGATGTCGGCCAAAAGCGGTGAGATGGTAGGATTCCAGGCCTCCTCAATGCGACGGACGATGGCCTGCGTCACCAGGTCCAGGAACCCCGCAGAGGCCAGGGAATTGCGGATGAGGGAAGCAGTCTGAGTAAGTCCAGGAGTGGGGCCACGTCGTCGAAGAGAACCAGCACAGGAAAGCGCAGGACAGTCCACCGCCAGGAGTGGGCAGGCGAAGCTCTGCGAATGTCCCGCGTACCACCTCTGACAGAAGGCTATAGACAGGTCCGCCGGCCACCTGGTGTCTGCGAAGAAGCCGGAGTCTCCCAAGGCGCCCTGAAGCAGGTGAGTGGAGAAGGCGTCGCGGAGGTCCTGGAACCCGGGCGGTTGAGGAAGAGACTTGAAGCGCTTGGCCTGGCGCTTGGAGTACACAAAGGCCGAAGCTCTCTTCTTGGCAGGGGGAGAAGGAGGGCAGTCTTCCGCAGGAAGAGACAACGTGATCAGGCAAGCAAGGCCAAGGCCTGAAGAGTCTCCATCCTATGACTCAGCGTAGCTGGTGGCGAATCCATCTCATCTCGGGACTGCGAGCGTCGTGCAGGGGAGGCACCGTCATCACCAAGTAACACCGAAACGGAGTCCTCTGGAGCCAAGCTGATGGAGTCATCCACCAAGCACGGGGGGAACAGGGGTGTCCAACTTCTCCGAATGACCGGTGAACGCAGGCGCTGCGGCGGCCCGACGAGAAGAGGAAGCAGCGCTGGAAGGGGTTTGTCTTCCGCTGTGGCGATGCCGCAAGCGGAAAAGCGCTGGGGAATTCCGCGGGTCCTAAGTGAAGAGGCCGAACTGCCAGGGGCAGACCGGCGGTCCCGAGGGGAGCGGCTGCGATGTGGAGAACGGGCCATGGGGGTAGATCATACCTTGTCTCCTGTCTTCCATGACGGCTGTCCCGCGAAGTCCGGAAGGAAGAGCGCAGTCTCGGCGGCCGGTCCCGCGAACTCGAACAGCGACGGAGAGTCGTAGTCGAGCCGGTCCTTCCATAGCGTAGTGTCCCAACGGCACTGGTATGTCATCGTAAGCTCCTGTCCTGTCCCTTGTCTCTGTGTAGCGAGCGAGCGCTTCTGGAGTCAGGCGAACTGTCTGAGCGTGGCGGAGGTCAGGGTCCTGTCGTGGGGTCGTCTCTCGCCTCTCAGCACTGCGTCTGGAGCGTGCTCTCATCTCCACAATCAGGGCGTTTGGTCATGGCACATCTTCACTGACCTGGGATCATGACGTGGAACGTGCAGCAGTCCTGTGGTGCTCATGATCCCTGGATGCAGCAGGCTCGTGTCTGTCTATCCTGTGTCGGGAGCTGGCGCCAATCCACGTAGGGAGCTTCTCTGGCCGTGGCCGCTCCTCACTGAGTTGCTTTCGAGAAGCCGAGCATTCGTCTTTTGGGGCGGGATCCCGTCGTGAGTGTGCCTCGTGCCTCTCTTCCCGAAGCACCGAGCGTGACACCTCCTTTCTGTCAAGTCTGTGTTCCGCCGTCTGGTCCGGTGCTAAGATCGTCGTAAGAGCGTGTTGCGACGTCTGCCCAGAAGCAGTAGGATTGGTCCGATTCATCATGGTCATGGGTGACTTAAGAGCCCCATCCGTGGTATTCTGCGCGGTAGTAATTGTACTGGTCCAATTCGTCACGGTCATGGGTAACTTAGTAACCCCATCCATGGTATTCTGCGCATTAGTCGTTCTACTGGTCCGATTCATCACGGTCATGGGAAATTTACTGGGCCCATCCCTGGTACTCTGAGCATGAACTGACGGCCGCTCTCGGGTAGGTGTCGGGCGCTCACGGCGGTAGAATCCCCACAGCTGGGACCATCTCTTTTCCAGCCAGGGGGCGCAAACAGCACAGGGATGTGTCGACTCATGGCCAGAACAGGACAGGCAGACTGCATGCTCGTCACAGGGCCACTGAAACTCGCCACATAGCGTGCAGGTACGAACCTGGTAACTGCAACACAGAAGCCATAATGAAGAACGAGCGAGCGTGGCCTCCAAGGCCGCGCACCAATAATTACGTGTGCGAGGGTGAGAACGAACTCACTCAATCAAGTACACAGAGCGTGCCGACGCCCGGCGCTCTACCCTTCCCTTGAGCGCCGGTCAAGGGCAGTAACCGAGATATTACCTGGCCATAACGGTGCGAGAAGCAAACCCACGCCGGTCGAAGCGGCATCCTGAGGCGCCACGGGACTCCCAGTCACCACCTCGGTCAAGGCCATCCACAGGCACGCTAAGTCCAAGTCACGCCGTACAGGCCAAAGCTCGAAACAGTACAAGGCACAATCCAAGTGAGCTCCAAGCTAGCACAATCCAAGTGAATTCCAAGCTAGCACAACAGGCAAATCAAGTCCCAACGAGTAAGCACAGTTCAAGTAAGACGCAATATGACCGGTCACCACACAGTAAGATTCGGAGCGATGTACGAACACAACCATCTACAGGCTAGCTAAGAAACTAAACTGATGAATATTGGGTGAGCTCGTACCCGGATGGGGCAGAAGGGAGGTTACTCGGGTTACTGCCTGGACTATTGCGCCCCTCACCTGCCCACACTCCCTTATACGGACACAACCAAATTTTGGCGAAAATTAGGCTAGCTAGGTAACGGTTCCTATCGGTAATACCATTGGTAATGTGTTTTGAGGAAACAAAAAGATGGACACACGGCGATTCCTGCCATTTGTAAGCTCTGTAGTCTGGCGTAGCATAGCTATTCTGAAAACGAATAATAGCATAAGCAGTGAAATGACGTCACTTCAAGCTTCACGTCATGACATCATTAGTCCCATGACGCCGTGTTCATAGTGATGACTCGATGTTATATGTCGCTCATCGCAGTACTAACATTTGACGTATTAGATGATCAAACTTTGCAATTTTCTTGTTGATTTTCACACCTAGGGCTTACAGGTCACAATTTGACCTAATCGTACCCTAGAGCCAGGACAAACATCAGGCTTATGCAAACACCATTTATGAAAAATCATGCAGGCATTAATGAGAAGATATTTTTTTCGTAAAAGAAAAATTAAAGTTAAGTTAGCTCTTTTACAAATGACTCGAAAAAGTGGTGCAGAAAATTGTCTGATTTTCACACCTACAGCCGACAGCCAAGACAAACTGTAGGCTTATGTAAATACCGTATATGAAAAATCATGCAATTATTAATGAGAAGATTGTTTTTTTCATAAAAAAGATTCAATTGTTTTAAGATTAATCCCAAATAATTTGTGAAATTAATCCCAAAAAGGTGAAAATATATATATTTTTTAATATTTCATTTTCACTCAAAAAGTTCTAAGAGGTACAATGCTGGTTAATAAACTCATTCATTATCTCCCTTTTATCTAGATATATGCAAAATATCTAGTAAAAATAAGAAAAATTACGGACTCCAGTGTGGATCAACCGATTTTTGTGAAACGGTCATTTTCTCGCCACTCAGCATCTTGATAAAAAAAATTAAAAAAAACTACCTCAAGATTATTGTTTTAGGGACAATATCATACAATTTCAAGCTTGTCCATCCTCAAACGGGGGCTCTAAATAATAATAATAATAATTAATAATAATAATAATAATAATAATAATAATTTCATTATTTATAATGCGCTTATAATAATTATAACTCTAAGCGCGCACTCACAACTCACACGTGCTCACTTTTAACAATGACTCACATACCACAAATACGTTACAACAGTCAGCTGAGGGTGGGGTGTGTGGTGGCGCTGGAGTGCTAGAACTGTTGAAAGAGGTGAGTTTTGAGGGCGGACTGGAAGGAGGAGGGAGAGGGTTTCTGACAGAGAGAGTGGGAGAGTGGACCGCAGACAGAGAAGGAGTGGGGGCCGAAAGTACTGAGTTTGGTGTGGGGGATGTGGTGGTGGAGAGGGTCAGAAGCGAAGCGGAGAGAGCGGAAAGGAGTGTAGGGATGAAGTAAGTTGGAGAGATAGGCAGGAGCGTAGAGAGAGCCTTGCAGCGCATCACATCCTGCTTTGCAGATGCTGCCCAGCTCTTTGGACTCGAGGTCAGTCTGAAAAAGACAGAGGTACTACATCAGCCGGCACCCAAGGTAGAGCATCGCCCTCCCCACATCACCATCGGCGAGTCTGAACTGAAGTCAGTACACCAGTTTACCTACCTTGGCTGCATCATCACGTCAGATGCCAAGCTGGACAAGGAGCTTGACAGCAGGCTGGCAAAAGCGAACAACGCTTTTGGGCGACTTTTCAAGCGGGTGTGGCACAATCAACAGCTGAAAACGGGCATCAAGATCAGTGTGTACAGAGCTGTCGTCCTCACCACCCTGCTGTACAGTTCCGAGTCCTGGGCCCTCTACCGCAACCAACTACGACTCCTCGAACGCTTTCACCAGCGCTGCCTGCGTACCATCCTGGGCATTCACTGGAGTGACTATGTCACCAACGTCGAGGTCCTTGAACAGGCAGAAACTATGAGCATCGAGGCTTTGTTGCTGCGGACACAGCTTCGCTGGGCGGGGCACGTCTCCAGGATGGAGGATCATCGCCTACCCAAGATCACTCTGTTCGGCGAGCTTGCTACTGGACACCGTGACAGAGGGGCACCAAAGAAGAGATACAAAGACGGTCTCAAGAAGTCACTTAGTGCTTGCCAAATCGACCACCGCCAGTGGTCTTCGCTTGCTGCGGACCGTGACACCTGGCGCTCCACCATCTACAAGGCAGCCGTCTCCTTTGAGGACTCTCGCAGAGCTAACCTTAAGGACAAACGGCTCAGGAGAAAAAACCGAGTTGCCGTAACTCAGAACCCTGACCAGACCTTCCCCTGCAGCCACTGCGGTCGAACCTGCCTGTCCCGGATTGGCCTCCGCAGCCACGAAAATGCCTGCAGACGACGTGGGCAAGCCCTATAGAATCTTCGTTCGCGAAGTCAAGCCAAAGAGGAGTTGTTAAGGGATTTGTAGCAGAGAGACAGGATCTTGTATTGAATGCTTTGGGAGCCAGTGAAGGAGTTTGAGCAGGGGAGTGATGTTCTAGTCGCTGTCGCATATACACACACACACATACGGCGCTTTGGCACCAAAAAGACATTCTCTAGCAAGGTGATGTCATTTTTATCTTGTTACTTTTTTGCCAGAATTTCTGCCCCACACGCCAGAAACGTCATATGCATGCTCCGGTATGTGCGCTCCGACCAGCCCCATTTCAAAGTCTACCGTATTTTCAAAACGGCAGACAAAAAGTGTACAGAGACTGAAAGAAGACCATGCTCTTTATTGCCATGTGCCATCCTGAAAAGTCCCTACTATAAATAGAATGCGCTTAAAAAGGCAAATAGAGCTAGGCCAATGGAAAACGGTGTAAAGAGTTGGTAAAAAGACTGTACCTTTTCTCAATTCACATGCAATCTCAAGCTTGTGCCATCTCCGCAACAGCATTTGACCTCTTTTTGCTTCACCCACTTGATGGTATATAGAGGCAGAAACAGATGTGCAAATTAATACTGACTGTAATAGTTGACATAATTTTGAATTTCACTCCTCTGTAGATCATGAATTAAAGAGTTGTCACATTTTGGAACAAGAAAAGAAAAAAATTGAAAAGAATGACTGTTACGATTGTGGTTGTGTTGTTCTGTGAGAGCATGCATGTGTTAATCGTAGGAAACGATCCGATATTTATTTGAGCTATCTTGGTTACATATCATGTACCTTTTCAGTAAGATTTCTTTATCATTCGCGCAGGTAGCGGAATTGGCTTTGTTATGATACGTTAAGTTTAGTCTGGAAGCTTCTAGCAAAGTCGCACGGAGAATAGTGGTCGATTTTTGTTATGTGTAGATTCGCTGAGAATAAACCAGAACGTTCAAGCAGGGTCGCGCTGTCATGTGACCTTACGTGTGACGTCAAAGAGTAAGCAACATTTTACACAGTAGTAAAGCCGCTCTATTTTTAGTCATAGTTGTTTCCTGTGCGCGTGAAGTTGGCAGCCGTTCTTTGCGTGTTATGAAAGGTCGTGAACAGTCTGCCATACTCTTATGTGACGTCATTACACACTGGGATTTGGGGCTGAAATGAGCAGTCAGATTTTTGTAGACTATTATATTTTATTCTAGAAAGTTCTTTTTTTATTAATATTTATAAGTTTCAGTTACGTGTTCCGTTCTGATGGTTGCGTTGTGTGATTTCGTTAGATTATTCTGGAAAGTTGTTTTACTATAAAAGTTGGTGCTAGGAAGCACGTGTATACATTGTCATGCATTGTCAGTTGTAGGGACACACAGTTTATTGTAGGTACGTGGCCCTTATAAGGTGTACATTGTGAGAGACGCAGCGTAACGGTGGTGTACGTTGTATGAAAAACATTGTGTCGCCAGTGTTGACATTTGCAGAAGAGACATTGTATCAGTGTTGGTGCATTTGGGAATGCATTGTGTGGAGATCGCATCGCTGAAATAAAATATTGTTGGAACTGTTACTCCAGTATTGTCTACAACCTTAAGCCACGTGTGACGGGTTGCAGCTGAATAAAGTTTATTTAAAATAACCTTACGTGCGTGCCGTCTGGTGTGATATACTACTACGACTACGACTCAACACGTAACAATGACATCAAAAGATGTTTTTGTTGGGAATAAAAAACCAGACATGTACGATTCCTTTCTGTGAGCAACTCTGAAAGCGATAACCGGAGGAAAGTTCAAAATTGACAAACCTGTTAGCATTTTCCATTTTAATCATGGGGCGGTCCCTGGCGCAGCGGTAAAAGCGCCTGCCACCAATGCAAGAGGTGCGAGGTTCGATACCCGGTTCCAGCGTCAGACTTTTCTCCTCTAGTAAATGTCACCATTAATTTCGGGCGGAGTGTCCGGGGTTCTTTCTCCGGGTACTCCGGCTCTTTCCTCCCCCATGAATTCAGTAATAATTTCAGTTCACTTAATCAAATTTAAAAAATATAAAAAACGAATTAAATTTCCAAAATTTCAGTAGCTTGCTTGATCTTGCCCTTGGCACCACATGAATGTTCTGTGTTTAACATTTATGTACAGTGTGTGAGGGAATGCACGTGATTCACGTGAGCGTGCTTGTTGAGTTCAGTTCGCGGCTGTCCTGCGCATTGAGTTATATTATAAATATGAGAAATGCGCCATATAAATACTATGTATTATTATTATTATTATTATTATTATTATTATTATTATTATTATTATTATTATTATTTAATCCTAGTTATCATTACAAGCAAAATTTACTCATACACATACAGTTATAGAAGGCACTGATGTCTGGAAAAAATTGCCGCACCGAACCAATAGTCTGATACACATGCAGTCACTGCCAGTGTTTAGTCTACAACTGAAACAGGCGCAGAGTGAAGGACTCATGGCAAAGGTAAAGTTTTGTTTTGGACTGAGTATATGAATTATATTGAGACAAATTTTTGAGATGAAGTTTTGCAAAAGTAAAGTTTTCTTTTGGTACATAAATTATATAAAGCCAAATTATGCATGATATAATGCCAATAACTGACAAATGTGATTACTTGACCAGACTCAAAATGTCCTTCACAAACACCTTGGACATTTTGTTTAGGGTCTTCTAATCACATCAGCTGGTTATCAGCCGCATATCGAGCACAATTTGGCTCAATATAATATTTAGCAGCTGTTAGAGCCTGATGACTTTTGGGTTGAAATTTTGTTTGGAGGTGGAACACCAAGTTGACGCTCGTATTGCCGTTTTGTCAGATGTTTGACCGTGAGTTGTGCTGCAAGCAGCTGAGATACTCGGGTATGATGGAGACCATCCGTATTCGGCGAGCTGGCTACCCCATCCGGCATCACTTTGACACATTTGTGGATCGGTATCGTATGCTAGTGAACGGTGTGGGCCCTTCACACAAGGAAGACTGTCGAGCGGCTGCTGCCAAGATCTGTAAGGAGGTACTGAAAGATGCTGACTACCAGATGGGACGCACCAAGGTCTTCCTGAAGGTAAACTATCAACAGCACTTTCCTTCTTTCTTCTTTTGCTTTTCTGGTGCATCTTGTATATTTGCAAAGCCTACTTGACATGTCATAGGAGATTGACTGATTGTGATAACTCAGACGTAGTGCCTGAAAACATAGTGCCTCATTAGCTTAATTCCTTTTCAGGCACCAAGCAAATACATAGAGTAAAATTTGCTTTAAGCAGTCTTTCATTTGGGCAGCCAACTGGCCTTCAGAGACTCTTGGCACGCACTGTTTTCTTTCTGTAATGTTCTTGGTTGGAGCAGATCATCTTTCCCAAGGGCAATTTTCCTGCTTTTTGTTTTGGACCATCTAACCTCGGACAGAAAGTGCCCAGAGGCTAAACCATTGTTTCCTCTAGGGGGGGTTCCCTACTTGGTTGTATCCACATTGCTTTTTTCCACATCCACATCGCTTTTTTCAGGTCAGTACAGTCAGGTAATCTACTACTGTCTTACTTACTTACGCCTGTCACCCCTCCCCGGGTATAGGCCGTCGACGAGAGACCTCCAGCGACTCCTGTCCTGTGCTTCTCCTTCGATTTTACTCCAGGTGGTTCCCAGTCTCTTAATGTCTGCTTGGAGGTCTCGACGCCAGGTGTTTCTCGGCCTGCCTCTTTTCCTCTTTCCCTGGGGGTTCCATGACAATGCCTGCCTAGTGATACTGGAAGCTGGCTTTCTTAGACTGTGACCAATCCATCCCCATCTTCTTCACCCAATTTCATTCTCTGCTGTTATCTGCTCTGTTCTCTCCCAGAGTCTGATGTTGCTGATCTTCTCTGGCCAGTGGATTTTCAAAATTCTTCTAAGGCAACTGTTTATGAAGATCTGTACTCTGTTGACTGTGGTTTTTGTCAATCTCCAAGTCTCTGCTCCATATAGGAGAACTGCTTTTACGTTTGAGTTGAAAATCCAGACTTTGGTGTGTTGTGACAGCTCTCTGGAACTCCACACTTTTTTCAACTGGAGAAAGTCTGCTCTGCATCTGCATCAGTGCTGCCTTTTTTGTCTATGATGCTCCCGAGATAGGTGAAGGACTCTACCTCCTCCAACAGGGTGCCAGCAAGCAAGACTGGTTCTTCCCTGGTTGCGTTCAGCCTCATTGTCTTTGTTTTCTGTTTGTGGATGGTGAGGCCCACTTGGGACGAGATGTCAGCAAGCCTCATGGTCTTGTCCTGCATTTGTTGATGAGTGTGGGACAGTAAAGCCAAGTCGTCTGCAAAATCGAGGTCGTCAAGCTGTGTCCACAGTGTCCACTGTATTCCACTTCGTCTGTGCTCTGTGGTCATCTTCATGACCCAGTCTATGGCCAGTAGGAAGAGGAACGGAGACAGCAAACACCCCTGCCTGACACCGGTTCTGACCTGGAGCTCCCTGGTGAACTGCCCTTCGTGGATCACGCGACATGTCATGCCATCATAGCTGCTCTTGATCAGGCGGACGAGCTTTGTGGGTACACCGTAGTGTCGTAGGAGTTTCCACAGAGTCTCTCGGTCCACGCTGTCAAATGCTTTCTCGTAATCCACAAAGTTCACGTACAGCAGGGAGCTCCACTCCAGAGACTGTTCCACGATGATGCGGAGAGTGGCGATCTGGTCTGTACATGATCGGTTTTTCCTGAATCCTGCTTGCTGGTCTCTCAGCTGGGGGTCAGTGGAGCTCTTCATTCTCTCCAGGATGATCCTGTTGAAGACCTTTCCTGGTACTGACAGCAAGGTGATTCCTCTGTAGTTGGAACACTTGCTGAGGTCGCCTTTCTTGGGAAGCTTGATTAGGTACCCCTCCTTCCAGTCAGCCGGCATCACCTCCTCTTCCCAGATCTTTCCAAACAGTGGGTACAGCATCTCTGCTGTTGTCTCTAGGTCTGCTTTCAGAGACTCCGCTGGGATGCCATCTGGGCCTGCTGCTTTGCCGTTTTTAAAAAATGCCACTGCTCTTCTGATCTCTTCCCGGCTGGGTCTGTCACAGCTGATGGGTAGGTCGGTCTCTGCCGGCTGGATGTCTGGGGGGTCGGGTGGGCTGGGTCTGTTCAGTAACTCTTCAAAATACTCGGCCCATCTGTCGAGTTGGTCTGCTCTGTCTGCAATAGGCTTGCCTTTTTTGTCTTTTACTGGTCTTTCTGTATGGCCATACTTGCCTGACAATCTTCTGGTAATGTCGTAGAGCTGTTTCATGTTGCCACTGCCTGCTGCCTTTTCTGCCTCTGCTGCCAGGCTGTCTGTGTAGGCCCTCTTGTCTGCCCTGATACTCTTCTTCACCTCGCGGTTGGCTTCCAAGTATTCCTCCTGTGCCCTTGCTTTGGCTGCTCTCGTACGACTGTTGTTGACAACTGCTTTCTTCTGCTTCCTCACTTCTATCTTCTTCAAGGTCTGTGCCGACAGCCAGTCCTTGTGATGGTGTTTCCTGAACCCTACAGTGTCTTTGCAGGTTGAGTTCAGCGCCTCTCTAACTGCCTTCCACTGCTGCTCTGTGGTGACCGCCTCCTCTTCATTTACTAGCTCCTGTAGTGCTTGAAACCGGTTGGACAGCACCAGTTTGAATTCTTCTCTCACTCCAGTCTCTCTCAGGAGGCCTACATTATAGCGCTGTCTTCTTGTTGTCTCTGTGCAGCTTTTCTTTAACTTGAGCTTTATTCTTAAGGTAAGCAGATGGTGGTCTGAGGCAACATCTGCTCCCCTCCTCACTCGAACATCTTGAAGGGATCTTCTAAATTTCTTGCTAATGCAGATATGGTCTATTTGGTTCTCTGTAGTATGGTCAGGTGAGACCCAAGTTGCTTTGTGTATTCTTCTGTGTGGGAAGATGCTGCCTCCAATGACGTCTGTTTAGAGCACAAAAGTCTACAAACCTCTCCCCGTTCTCACTCATCTCCCCTATTCCCTGTCTCCCCATCACCTCTTCGTATCCGGTGTTGTCCTCCCCTATTTTGGCATTAAAATTGCCCATGACGATGGTGATGTCTCGCTCCGCACATTTGTCCACAGCACTCTGGAGTCTGTCATAGAATTCTTGTTTCTCTTCCTCGTCACTGTCATTAGTGGGCGCATAACACTGGATGACGTTCAGCTTGATCTTTTTCTTGGTTCTAAAGGCTGCTGTGATAATTCTTGGCCCAAGAGGTTCCCAGCCCATCAGCGCTCTCTGTGACAGCATGAAAGCTACTCCTTCTGTATGGGGGGCATTCTCCTCTTCATGACCTGAATACAGAATCATCTCCCCACTTAACAGCCTCCTTTGGCCAGACTGCGTCCATCTGGCTTCACTGATACCTAGCAAGGAAAGGTTGTACTTTTGCATTTCCGCTGCTATCTGGGCGGCCTTGCCGCTCTGGTACATGGTCTTGACATTCCATGTGCCCATGGTTGTGTCCCTGGATAGAGAGAGGCGGCTCGGTCCTGTGGCTTCCAAAGACTTCCGGCTTTCACCACAGGACGTCATAAATCTTCTGGTAGAAGAACCTTCCTCCTCCAGGAAAGGAATTGCTGTTTGTCTTTTCGTCGGCGTTTTTGTAGCTATTTCCTTATTTGCAGGGTGGGGAAACTACCCTCATGCCCAACCCCCTTACTAGGAGGACCAGGGGTTTTCTGTCGGGGTCACCTTACCTTAGACCATGATCGTTCACGGCACCTTATTTCATTCGGTGCACCTCTCTTGTGAGGGACCCAATATCCACCACCCAGGGGACGTGCCTCAACGCCATGTGGTCCCAGCGCGAGGAATCTACTACTGTGGTGGCATAAAATAGACTGCTCTCTTGCCCTGGGCGCCAGCTTGAATGACATTCTCATGTGCCCCCGCAGATTGCAGTTGTCCATGAGAATTGAGTGTGCATGTGCACCAATGCTTGTGTCTGTGTGTGTGTGTGAGTTTCTTTGAGTGAAAAAAACATGTCATCGACACAGACATGATTACTTTGACTCGAATCAAAATGTCCTTGGCTGACGCGTTGGACATTCTGGTAATCACATCCGCCTGTTACTGGCACTATATCAAGCAATATGTTGCTCAATATAAAATAATCTGAGTGACTTGAGCACTCCTAGGTCTGTTTCCATTGCAGGGCTCCTGTTTTCACAACAGCTTGAAGGGTTGTAGACCCCCAAGGTGTAAATTTTAGAGGGTACACAGACCCCCATCTCGGGACAATAAAGGGTCAGAAATTTGATTTTTAAAAAAATGCATAATTTGTATGTTGTTGTTCTTCTAACAATATATCAACTCATTTCGCTCTCAGTTTCTCTTTCTTAAATTTGTGTACACGTCTCATAAGACACACTGTTATTTAACATGACAAACCAAAATAAACTGCAGAGAAAAGAAAACTACACATCCAAACCCCCCTCCAACAAAATCAATGAACAGCAAAACAATGCTAGAATAATCTACCATTGCAACAAGAGCAACGAACATCAGGGCCCGTTTGGATACAACCCATTTCCGAGAGATGACATAATGTGTTTACACAAGGTGTTCAAACACACACAGTTCTTTCACAGGACAAACCAGTCTTAGGGGAAAGAAAACTACATATCCCACCCTCTCCCAACAGTGTAATCAATGGCAAAACAATGCCAGAATAATCTGAAGAAACAACAAAAAAAAAAATGCAGTGAAAGTCAAAACGATGATAATCTACCATGAAGGACAAAAACACAGCACCCAAACAACCCGCAGTAAACAGCAAAATAGTTCCTAAATAACTGATATCCAGTGAGCAACACCACATCTAACAAACCACAGAACACGAAATAACATCCACTCGGAAAACAAGGATATGACAAATGACACCCAGAAATGCATTAAATATCGATGAAAATAAATACCACAAAAAAGTAAAGCCACAGAACACCCAATCAAAGTGAAGGTATGTGGTCTGGTTTGGTCCACCGACGAGAGCAGTACACAGCCGGCTTACCAAAGTGAAAACATGCTCATATGATCCACAAAGAAATGAGTAATGATGAAAACCAAATCTAAAACTGTGTCATGAAACTTTGCGTTATGGCCGATCCGGAACCAGGCTGAAATTAACATGTCTTTTGCTGTGCGATGTTGAGCAATATTTTCCGCAACTTGACACTGCTCAAAATCAAAAGTCAGCGCAAAATGATGTCGTATCCCATAATTGTATGAATGGCTGACGTGACAGCAAATAACACATGCAGTGCCCACTTTGTGATTATATACTGACCATCCAGTTACACTCGCGCGGACCCTGGATTCAGTCAAATCTGACCCCACCTGGGTCTGCCCTGAGGGACTTAGGTGGGGTTAACTACTTTTTAGTTCCCAGGGTCACCCTGGTCAGCCCCACAGGGTGGGTTTTTCCCTCTATTCTGGGTCATGTGTTTCTGTCTACCCTTGGTCCATTCACCTGCATTTTCCTTTTTAAAAATCTCCCTACTGTCTGTGCTGCCTGTAGCTCTTGATATTGGATGTGTGTTGCTAAATGGTCTTAGGTTTATGTAGCGTATTAGACCGGCTGGCGACATACATTCAGTATTCTGTTTAGTTTTTTCTTTTTTTCACAAGCAGTGCAGGCACGTCCTGAGAAAGTCGTGTTGCTGTCGAGACGTTAAGCAATGTACAACCAGCCAATCAGTCAAATCTAAACGCAGCTGCGGCTAACCGAGCCAACTCATTACTAAAACAGAACAACTGACACTGTTAAGGTACACATGGTGGCACAAGCATAGTGCGTCTGGGACGCAGATGCACTGAATTATTGTGCATCTGCCTCTCCCTTCGTAACATTTTCTGTACGTGATTTTGAATTTCAGTGCATCAGAGACGCACAGACGCACTAAAACAGGAGCCCTGCATTGGACCTTGTGAATGCCCACCTGCTGTTCACGGCCACTTTTTTCTTTGCAGCAGGGGTGACCGCACATGGGATTCTACTGTACATGTATACTGTGCAGAATAAAACCTGTCATACCTGACAGTCTGTCCCTTTGACATGTACAGAAATGCACATATCTTCCAGTCCTTTGTTAGTTTCATAGTCTGTGGCCCAGGAAGTGCATTCATCTGGAATAAAGTAAGATACCATTATTACAACAAAAAAACTTGCGGTAACGAACAAAACACAGACGCATGACATGACAAAATATAGGGTAGTAAGTCAAAAATGTTATCTCACAATCACCTAAATAAATTATTTATAGCCATGTAACATTGACACTTTACACAGTATGAATTATGGGAATTTTTCACACATCTTTCAAAGAAAAAACAAACGAAAATCTCATTTCTTGCCCTTTAACGTACACTTCTTTGATTTGTATCTCCAAAAGAATACAGAATCCAACAAACAGTTCCTCAGAATGGTCTGCTAATGCATACGAATTAGGCAGTGAAATGTGTAACTGCAAAGATTAGAAACACTAACAAAAGACAAAAATTCTTTACTTTATTACAACGAAAGGTCAAATACAAAGACGTTCTTCTTTGAAAGTGACTGCAAACATATTTGAGTATTTGATCATTATTTGAGACAAACTTTCAACAAAAGTCATATGTTTTAAGCAAAGTTATGATAACAATGCTAACTGGCTGCAACCATCACTGGAACAGAAGAGGAAAGTCCCAAAATAATCTGTTACCACTGCAAGCTCTGCCTCTGTCATCACATTTGTCTGGAGGGAGCTGTCAAGTTATGTCAAAATTTACATGTACAGGAACAGTGTTCAAAGTTCACTCATCTGTAAATACAAAATCTGAGATTCAGCACTTCTGGAATTTCCTATGAGAGTGCCCATCCAATTCTGTTCTTTCTGACATGGCCAGCAATGCATCAGCAGATTCCTGTGGCATAAGGTCAGCACCTGAACTTCGTTTACCATCTGTAAATTCCCACCAATGTCTTGAGGGATGGCAATGGGTAGTTTTGTCTGTTATGGTTCCAGAGTAAAACTGTGGTCATTTACTGTCTTGATGTGCATCCTGAGGGAATTGCTGCAAGGATGCAGCAGACTCATGTTGACCCCATTGTAGCTTGTAAGAAACTGCCCCTGCTTGGTGCTGAAACTTTCCAGAAACTTTAGAAGGGTGAAGGTCATGAGAAGTCAATTACAATATGGCACATTACTATATACTTTATACATACGTGTCTGAATTTTTATTATTATGGCAAATAGTTAGGTTAAAGTAAGTATATAGTAAGTTGAATACATTACCTCTCTCTGTGTACACGTTTAAATGACCTTTACTTACTTACTTACGCCTGTCACCCCTACCCGGGTAAAGGCCATCGACGAGAGACCTCCAGCAACTCCTGTCCTGTGCTTCTCCTAAGATTCTACTCCAGGTGGTTCCCAGTCTCTTGATGTCTGCTTGGAGGTCTCGACGCCAGGAGTTTCTCGGCCTACCTCTTTTTCTCTTTTCCTGGGGGTTCCATGACAATGCCTGCCTAGTGATACTGGATTAAATGACCTTTGCCAAAGGTTTAATGTCAGAAAAGGTCGGCAAATGTGGTAAAGGACATTTTGCCAAAACGCAGCTTTCAATGACGTACTTTCGACTCTCTACAGACACAAGTTACGTATACATTGTTGCTGGCAATACTATTACATGAATCAACTTATGCATGACCTTTGTTACCCTCTCTTATCACGTAGGAGGTGAAGGGGCTATATTGGTTTTAATGTGTTGTAAGTGTTTGGGTTTACATATTCTTCCTTTTCTTTTCTTGTCATGGCAATCTTTTCTGAAACCATGACATTGGTTGAGCCAAAATTTAAACTGATGATAGTCCTTGGTCAGCTAGTGTGTTAGTTTAACAGATAAAGTCACTTTCACTAAGACCAAGGTCACATTGGACAGATTTGCTTCTTTTTTTTTCCTGTATGTATGTTCACAGAAACTACTCAAATGATTTGTTTCAAATGTTGTATGTTGATAGATAATAATACAACAAAGTATTGTATGCAACCATTTTGCCACAACCTTCATGGTTGAAGTACATGGCCACGGGAACAATGTTTACTTTCACATGGTATGTATGTTCCCCACCAATATCTCTTAAAACGTCGGACGGATTTGCCTCAAACTTTAGCTGAAAAGAGTAAGTATATTGAAGGAAGTGTTACAGACAAGAATCAAGTTGCTATTTCTGAAGTTGAGGGTGAAAGCCCATTACATTTTTAAACGTGAACGCCATGCTTTTTGGAGACGTTTCGTTTCATCTTTATCTTCTCGGACTCCGTCCCATAAAGTCTTAAAGACAATACGAAGTATTGGGGGGGGGGGGGGGGGGGGGGGGGCTCGGCTTCTTTCGGCCGTCTTAGAGATGGTGCCAGTTTGGTCACAGATAAAAAGACTGTGGCCAATTTGCTTGCCTCCACCATTGCCCATAATTCTTCAACAGAGCCTTATTCACCCTTCTTCCAGAGAGAGGAGAAGCGAGAGTCTTGTATCTGTGATTTTAAATTGGATAACTCAGAAGACTATAATACCCCTTTTACATTATCAGAATTGCAGCAAGCCCTGCAGAAATGTAATGACTCTGCTGCTGGACTAGATACCATCCACTATCAGCTCCTAACACATCCGCCTGAAAAGTCACTCCTTGTACTTCTCAAGGTCTTTAATTATGTCTGGATAACTGGCCATTTTCTGACATCTTGGCACCAGGCTGTGGTCGTGCCGATCCCCAAGCCAGAAAAGGATCCTTCTGACTCGGGCAACTACCGGCCAATCGCTTTGACATCATGTTTATGTAAAACTATGGAACGCCTGGTCAATGCCTGCCTGGTGTGGCATCTTGAGTCACAGGGTCTCATCACAGACCTCCAGTGCGGTTTCCAGCACTTCATAGTACAACTGACCATCTAGTCTGCTTTGAGTCGTTGAATCAAGATGCTTTTGTCAACAAGCAGCATGTCTATGCAATTTTCTTCGATCTTGAGAAGGCATATGACACTACTTGGAAGTATGGTATAATGTCTGACTTGTTGGACATGGGTTTTAAAGGGCTCGTTTTTATTCAGAATTTTTTTCTAACCGGTTGTTCCATGTCCGTTTGGGCTCCACCCTCTCCGACTCCTTTGAACAGGAGATGGGGGTCCCACAGGGCAGCATTCTGTCTCCTGTTTTATATAGTATTAAAATCAATATTGTAAAGGCCATCAAGGATGATTCTGAATGCTCTTTGTTTGTTGACGACTTTGCTTTGTGTACATGAGGTCGAGGACTTGCGTCCCTTGAGAGGCGCTTGCAACTGTGCGTTGATCGCATCCAGGGGTGGGTGTCTTTCAACGGATTCAAGTTCTCGCCCTCCAAGACAGTCTGTGTGCATTTTACTAACCAGATGAAATTTTTTCCAGAACCTAGCCTGAGCATTGCTGGAGTGCCAGTTAAAGTGGTCGAGGAGGCAAAGTTTCTGGGGGTCATTTTGACAAAAGACTGACCTTCCGCAGCCATATTAGTTATCTTAGAATCTCTTGTCACAAGGCCCTGGACGTTCTTCGTGTCGTTGGTTGTACTGACTGGGGTGCAGACTGCACTGTCTTACTTCGACTGTACCGACCCCACCCGGGTCTGCCCTGGGGGACTTCTCTTCTCCAGGAAAGGAATTACTGTTAGTCTTTTCGTCGGCGTTTTTGTAGCTATTTCCTTTTTTGCAGGGTGGGGAAGCTACCCCCACGCCCAAACCCCTTACTAGGAGGACCAGGGGTTTTCTGTCGGGGTCACCTTCCCTTAGACCATGTTGGTTCACGGCACCTTATTTCATTCGGTGCACCCCTCTCACGAGGGACCCCCTATCCACCACCCAGGGGACGCGCCTCAACGCCGTATGGTCCCAGCGCGAGGCCTGGACTTGGGTGGGGTTAACTACTTTTTAGTTCCCAGGGTCACCCTGGTCGGCCCCACAGGGTGGGTTTCCCTTCTATTCTGGGGCATGTGTTTTCTGTCTACCCTTGGTCCATTCACCTGTATTTGCCTTTTAAAACTCTCCCTACTGTCTGCGCTGCCTGTAGCTCTTGATATTGGATATGTGTTGCTAAATGGTCTTAGCTTTATTTACGATTTACGATTATTTACGATTTCCAAATACCGTCAGTAGCTCGCTTGAGCTTGCCCTTAGCACCACGTGAATGTTCTGTGTTTACGTACAGTGTGTGAGTGAATGCGTGTGATTCACGTGAGCGTGCTTGTTGGGTTCAGTTCGCGGCTACATTCTGCGCATTGAGTTATATTATAAATATGAGAAATGCGCCATATAAATACCATGTAATAATAATAATTTAGGCCCCATGTGTTGGGTTTATTTGATGTATTGGACTGGCTGGCGACATACATTCAATGTTCTGTTTAGTTGGGGTTTTTTCACAAGCAGTGCAGGCACGTCCTGAGAAAGTCTTGTTGCTGTCGGGACGTTAAGCAATGTACAATCAATCAATCGACTGTTCCGGGCCCTTGTTCAGTCCAAACTGGATTACGACTCTGTGGTATATGGCTCGGCTTCCAAGTCTGTTCTACAGCGTCTGAGCACAATTCACCATCAAGGTCTGCTGTTATGTATGGGGGCCTTCAGGACGTCTCCAGTTCCTAGTCTGTACACCGAGGCAGGAGAGCCTTCTCTCAAGCTCCACCTCATCCGCCTTATGCTCAGCTACGTTCTGAAACTGAAGGCCCATCCAGACAATCCTGCCTATGATTGTGTTTTTAAACTGCCGTTTGCAGAGATTTACGATACCCGTCCGGGAGCTGTCCGTCCACTTTCCTTACATGTCTGACCTCATCTGCAGGCAGCCAGAGTGGACCTGGACAAAGTTTCGGAATCTCTGCAAAGAGAAAGATAATAGGAGACCCGAAAGACAATGAATTCAATAGAGCCACATCAGTCATTAATTTACATCATTTTTTAATATCAAAATTTTGACCCCAATTTTACCCCCCGTTAATTCTAAATCAACCCTTTGATTTTTAAAAAGTGATGAGTATGACTGATGCGGCCTTATTGATCTGATTATCTTTCGGGTCTCCTATTATCTTTCTCTATAACTATTGTCTCTGTCAATACCTAATCATTTACCTGATCAAGTGATGCCAAGTGAAACTTAATACTTATTAACAAGTTGCAACTAACTTTTAGGAACCTGCAGAGGTAACCTTTAAGTGTGTTGCCATAAGAACTTATTAATTACTTACCATAAGTTCTTACAAGTACTTACCCTAAGTTCTTACAAGTACTTACCCTAAGTTCTTACAACAACTTGACTCAAGTCCCAAGACACTGAGACAGATTTATCAAGATACAAGGACAATAAAAAAACTTTTTTTTCTCAGTAATACTCAGGTGGTGGTGCTGATGGGGTTAAATAATCAGGCACAAGTGGTGTAAATGACGTGTCATCTCTCTGCGAAGCATATGACAAAAATATTGATTGATTACCAAATCTGATTTTTATTTGTTTAAAAGATTGTGTAGTTTTTCTGTGGTTTCCTGTACCCCTATCTTTTTTCCCTCTGCTAAAAAACTAGCCTTCAGTTCTTCAACATTCACGGGAGACTGACTACGCATTTTATTCTGTATTTCAGACTTCTGTTTCTTGTAATTATTTAAATCATCCTGGACTCGCTTAAATTCTTCGTCATCAATAAAATTATCATTCAATGCCTTACTGATAATAAGTTTCATACTGCTCAACTTTGCACCAGCAAGCGTACTCAATGCTTCATGTTTCTGTAATTTTGTGTGAAACCTCTTGTTTAAGGCTTCCAAACCAAAACAAGTCAGGCATGTAGCAACGCTAACACCCTCAACTGCTATTCCAGCCAAACTCCCAATTCCTGTGGCGAACAGAACAATACCCCCCACAGAACATGAAGCTGAAACTGCACCAATAGCCATAGAAGTGTTTTGAACAGAATTAAATACTGACTTATACCTCCTTTTGCACCGTGAGTACTTAGCCTCCTCACTCTCCAAATATTTCAAAGCTTCTGTAATATTATTTAATCTGAATGCGTCTGCCTGTAATGTTTTATCTGAAGCAATTGGCATATGTGGATCAGGCGCAAGTGTTGTTTTAGTCGTCACATTTGTTTCAGTCGGATCAAGCGTTGGTAGTTGCGGATAGAAGTTTACCATTTTTTTATTGACAAATATTTTTTTTATTTAATCAGCAATTACATTTTGCAACTCTTCAAAAGTATACAATTTGCTGGCATAATAAAATGCAACAAGATCAATGTGTTCAAGGTTTATGTAAGTTAGACGAACAAAAGTTGTTTTGTCGACCACCGCCTTGACAGCTGGAACACTGCTCGAAACATTAATACCATCATTATTTTTTGTAATAGCAATAAAGACCTTTGATGATTCTGTTACTGTTTCATCCCATGTAAGTTTAATTCCTTGTGCAATTTGAGCCTCTTTAGCAGTAGCAACAGATTTCATGATAATTTCAAATACTATTGCCGCTTCTCTAGCCATGACTAAGCTTGCTGGCATAAACACAACAGAAGTATCTGATCTACCCTTTCTAGTTGTAAGAAGATATCTCCGTCTCTCATAATTTTCAACTTTCAGTTTTTCTCTGCTATTGTTGTCTGGGGCAAAACTTGGAACAAGACTTACAATAAGCGGCCCCGAGTTAACAACCTTCCTAAACACTAAGGCACCTTCGTCATCAGTGTATACATAAGGACTAATAAATTCCAACTTTATGTCCCAGTCAATTGTGGGTGGTGGAACAGGTACAGGTGAAACCACCCACTTATTTCCCACATGTATTAAGTTGTAGGGCGAATTATTTACAGGTGGAGTAGGTACAGTAACATCACGCAGCTGACCAAGTTTAGGAATCTGTTTTTCACCATCTTTCATGTCAACAATTACTTTCCTCTTGTACATGCCATTTGAATCAAGTTCAAAACCATATATTTCTCCAATTTCCCCTTCCTTCTCAAAATCCTGGACGTCTGCCAAATCTTTCAACTCTGTAACCGGACACGCAACTGGTATGATTCTAGGCTTTGGACCAAGACCACTCATTTTTATAAACAAAAATAAAATTATTTAACTTCTAACACTACACTAAAATCATGCATAACAACTGGTTTGTCATCCTGATTAGTTACAGATATACTCAGTGACTCAAAGAAACTAAAACCTAATTTCTTAAACTGCAAATTAGGAAATCTAACAACTACACTTTCACAATACGGAGCAGTTCCAGTAGGTAAGCATCTCAACAAAGTTGAAGGCTTTCCATTGTGAACATTCTCAGATGTGTTTAGTTCTTTCAAATAAACATTTAGCACTGTGTGTACTGACAAATTGACAGGACGTTTTCCAGTTATTTTAAGTTTTTTAATCTTCATTGTTATAATACCAGACATAGCTTCATCTAAATTATCTGATCTATACCAATCTTCGTCAATATAAAATCCAAGTAAATATGCAAATTTATCTGAGATCCTTAACCAATTTTGTGTTAGAAATTCTAATGTAACAAGTAGGTTAGCTGGATTTAAAGTTGCTTTAATTTTAAATTTACTTTGAAACCATTCAGCTATAGTACAAAAGTCATAATACCCAGGTGGTAAAGCTTCAGTCTTACCATCAAAAATTACTTTATTATATATATCATCTGTTACATTAAACCATTTTACTGTGTAGAACATTTCATGGATAGCTACAGCCTTGCTACCATCACGATTATCAATCCCATTAGTTAACCACACTGGTTTGCTAGTGTCAAGATTTGTTAAGGTAATAAACATTTTTATTATCTCATATAAAAAAGGATGGAATTTAAATCACCAACCATCACCACTACAAACGCATTTCAATTCAATGTGAATGCCAAATATAATGTTGCACCTACTTATGAACAGAAAATAATTCAACTAAATCAACTCGACATAGCTGTAAGCGAACAGGACCTATTTCAAGTCAAAGTACCAAATCCGTTTGACCATTACCTAAACCCTCCAATAACAGATGACTCTACTGCAAGAAAGTGGTCTTCAAGTCCACTACAGATGTTTCAAAACCAACTCAACTTTGCAATACTATGTTCTACTACAGGCTGTGGTGTTTCATTTACAGACCATTTGAATCACTCAAACAAACTGATTAGATCTGTGTATCGTTTCCATGTTTATTACCAGCTTAGACGTATACTGTCAGAACTGCATACACCTCTACCCACTGAATCCAGTTTCAACAGGTATAACAACCCCATGGATATGAAAGCGTTTGAACGCATCTGTAATGAATTTAACATTAACCCTGGCACTAAGTATGACTTTACACAAAAACTTGATGATCACAACGGCATGGGTACATTGTATTATGCTATGAGTCACAGACAATACCCACAAGATTATTACCCTGGTTACACTTCATTCTCATCAAAATCACAAGTTTGGATAGGATCAATAGAGCAGAAGCAGACTAATGCCTGGACCACATTTATTTTAGATAAATCTGACGGGTTTACTCAAGCGGGAGTCGAGCGCGTCAATGAGTCTATCAGAACATATGTCTGGTGTTTACTAGGAGCACAATCACTAACAAAATCAAACATTTTGAATGGAAGTGGTAAATTTGAAGCACAAAAACAGTTTCTCGCTAATCTAGAAGATTCAATTAATTCAACAGTCGATCTCCCATCAAGCATACAACGCTATCAAGACGTACTCAGATATGCCAGATCAAAAGTTGACTTTGTAGTTGGCATCGGGTTATACATGTTACCATCTGACCTTCAACTCCAAATGGGTACAATAACAAATTATAATAATGAAATCATTGTTGCAGGTGTTGGTCAAAAACTCGGTCTCAATCAATCTGTAAACTTAGGAGCAACAACCACACATGTTCAGTCATTAAAATCATTACAGACGGTAACACCCCCGGCCCCGGCCCCAGCACCGGCACTCATACAACCAGTACAGTCAACCCCTGACACTCATGAGTCAGAGAGAACTGCATTGGTAATAGGTCTAACAGGATTAGGAGTATTACTTCTTTATCTGTTTCATTAAATAACCCACCATCAACCCTCCTACTGTCACCAAAAATACCCACACATGCTCTGCCATAAACCCTACTGCCTTTGCCGCTGTACTAATCAACCAACTGACGACAGTGCCAATTATGCCAGGCAAAGCATCCACTGCTTTCAGAGCCAATTTCTTAAGCAGGTCTGATATGTGAGACAGTTGTTTCTTTACCCACGTCTGTAAATCTTTTGGGTCTGTTGGAGCCGGGGGGCCAGGGGTTGGTGGTGCTGGGGCCGGGGCTGCACCCCCACCACTACCGGAGACAGCCAACACAGCAGTACTGATAATAAATCCAAGAGCTGTAATTAAACTAGCAATTGTGATACCCTGTTCTCTGAAAAGTGTTTTAAGTCTCTCAGCCAGAGTAGTGTCTTCGTGAAGTATTTTTTGAATAGTTTCTCTAATTCTGTTGACCTGTGATTTCAGTTTTTGTCTTCCAATACTAATTGTTTCTAACCGACCTGATCTTTCTATCTGCAAATCATTTAATCTGTGTTGAATTCTTTCTTTTATTTCTGTGTCAAGATTCCCATTGTCTGCGGTAGCCAGTTTTTCTTTTTCACGTTCTATGTGTTTATCAAGCTCTCCCAGTTTGGCAAGATTATTAACCATCTCACCTCTTATTGTCTGCAATGATTTATCCAAACCCATAATCTCCCTCATTGACAAAGGTGGGTCTTCTATTGTTTTCATAGCATCATTTAATTGTCCTTCAGTAAATGAGGTTTCTTGTATCACAGTGTTTGCTATTTCTGGTAGGCTTGTTACTGGTGCCATTTCAATTTGTTGCCCTGTTGGTAACTTTGTTTGTGTGTCATGAAGAACACTAGCCAGTCTTGGCGTGACAGGAGACCCTCCAATTCCAAGTTGACGCAAGGCACCAACACCACCTTCATTTTTTATTGTACTTAAAGCCCTAAACCTACTAGGGTCTTTTTTGTTAGTCAATAGTACTTTTCCTTTGTCAACAGTATTTAAATATAAATGACCCTTGCCATCAAGTTCAAACTGATTAGGGTCTACGTTGTCTGGGCGGCCACCAACATGATCATAAAATGAGTTCACTTTGGTTTCTAAAAGTTCATGACGTAAACTGTAAATATTTCTTGTACCAGTCATATCTGCCATATCTGTTGTATTACCAAAATCATACGTGTCATCCATTTCAAAATCTTCATGATTAAATCCTCCCGCTGCCATTGTTTTATTAATTTATTATTTTTTATTGTGCATAATAAAAATGACACAGTCTTACGGATCAAAGTTAGACCCATACAGAAAACTACGTGAGCCTCTGGGTGTTAAGGGCATAAGACAATCAATCGTCATCACAAACAATCCAAGTACCATAGACCAGAACCAAACACTTACAGTCAAGTTTCCAAACCTAGGCCCCAGTGACGTTATTGTTCCTGGCACTGCACGCCTAGCATTTAATATTGAACTATCATCAGACGCAGATGTAAACAGAACACTGGTTGACAATCTTGGCAGAGCAATTGTTAGAACTATTAAAGTAAAACTTGAAGGACAGGAAGTGTTTAGTCTTGACGACGCAGATGTGTTCTACTGTTACAAAGATCTTTGGCTCACAAGAGAAGAACGAGAAGACCGTATTTACCAAGGCATACAGTCAGATAATGTTGGTAAACTTCGAATCAATGCCGGAGACAAAACAACTACTGGGGTACCAAAGGAAGTTATTATAGCAGAAACATATGGAACCAGATTTTACATTCCACTTGAGTTTGAAATCCTAACAGCACATTTGCCTTATTATCAAGGGGCACTGAATGACCGTCTGAGCTTTGAACTAACTTTCAATGACTACTCCAAAGTTATAAAATCATCTGCCACAGATGCAACATACAAGATCTCTAACATTTCCTTGGAATATGAAATTGTTACACATATTGAACTAGCCAGACTCATTCAAAATCAGTACCAGTCAAGACTTCCAATTTATTATGACCGTGTGATTAGGCATAGTTTAATACCCAAAGACAAAAGCGACCCAATGTGGAACATAAACTTAAACACACCAGCTAGGTCACTGAAAGGTATTCTTATGTTGTTTGTTGAACCGGTGAGTCCATACAAAAGAGATTCAGAAAAATTCTACAATCCTAAGATTACACATTTGTCCTGCACAATCGAAGGCCGTCCTAATCAAGTGTACGCGTCTGGAATGTTACCTTATCAACACTACGATGAGATCACAAAGTATTTTGCGGGTGGAAGGATTAGAGATAAACCTGCAAACATTGCGTGCAAAGATCTACATCTGTATGATGTTAGGATCGGACAATACCTTACAAACAAATATGCACTGTGGCTAGACCTTCGTAGTACAGATGACGATTATCTTCATGGGTCAGGACGAACTGTCGAGAACGGTAGTGATGGAATAACAATTCAGATACAAAAGAAGGTTGAAACTGCTGCAGCCATAAACATATATTTGTACCTGATATATGACGCACAACTCAATATACAAGACAGTAGACTAAGTGGACACATATATTAAAATTATATTGTGTATTAAAATGAACCGGGGCTTAATGACACTCGACCCCCACTGTGGATTGTTTTGTGGTGCCACAGGGCGTGGGAAAACTGAATTTGTTCTTAACCTCTTACAAACAAGATACATACACCACTTTGAAAACATTGTGATATTTTGTCCTACAATCAAACACAACAAAGCTTATCACAACCGTTTATTCATTTGGACTGACAGCAACATTTACTTAGTTGACCCTGAGAAAAAACTGAATGACTACCTACAATATTTTTACAAGCAATTTGAAGGACAGCCAACATTGTTCATTGTTGATGACTGTTCTGCAGAGAAAGACATTGACAAGAAGAGAAACACTCTAGCAGAACTTGCTTTCAGTGGCAGACACGCAAATGTAAGTGTATGGATTCTCACTCAGAAATATAATGCTGTACTGAAAGATTTTCGTGAACAGTTAAAGTTTATCTGTTTGTTTTACTGTAAGGACCGTGACAGCTTTGAAGACTGTCTCAGAGAGAATGATGTCATACCAAATAAGCATGAACGTGATGATGTAAAAAATAAACTGAAATCAACTAAGCATTTAAAGCTCATTTTAAAGACAGATCAGCCCACAGGGTATGGGTTAGTAAATTAATTTTTGTTTTTTAAAAATAACAATATAAATGAACCCTGATGAAATCCTTCTATTGAATGATATCAATGCTGTAGAGAACAAAGACTTAGACTCGAAAAAACAGCGTCTTTTGTCTGTAATTGTCTCAGGCAAATCAAAGACTTATCTGGGTAGACAATACACAACAGAGGATATTGAATCTCTTACCTCTGACGAGCTAATCAAGCTTTATTCAAAATATGAAAACCACATCGCTTCACTAATGACTCGTGATTTAAGTCGATCTCTTGTATGCCTATACACAAAAGCAGTGAGTCACTTTCTACCTGTGGATAGTGACAGTCTTTCACACGACCTTGAAAGCAATCCTATTGTTTCAAGTTCAATTGGCAAATTAGCATGTGTCATGTTTTACAAGTTTGGAAATTACCTTGCACCTGTCGTAACATTGCTTGTTACCGGGAGTCATATTGATTTTTCGAAAATAAATTTTACTGCAGAAGAAAATGGACGAAACCCAGACGACTCCACAACCGAACCCCGACCCTGTTTTGACACAGGTTCAAACTGTGACGAAGACTAAAAGTCCAGGCAGGGTTGAGGCTGGAAAAAGATTAGCTGAATATAATAGGCAAAAAAAATTACAGCTTAAGGCACAAACAGAAAAGGCTCATGTGACTGACCAGGCGTTAGGACCGTCAGGACCGTCACTACCGTCAGGACTGACACCGACAGGACACCTTCATCAAAGTGAGAGACAAACAACTAAGTCTGACAGTGAAACAGCAAAATATGTAGTTGCCGGATTTGTTGTCGGATTTGGTTACGTAGGTTATCAATTATACAAAAAATACAAACCACAGACTCGTACAGTGACCAAAAAATCAAACACTCCAAAAACAAAACCAGAAGTCGCCACATTACCAGTAACATCCAAAGCCGTTGACCCATTTTATATGCAGTAAATAAAAATATTATTTTAATTTTTCTTGCCTAAGAAATGAATGACACAAAGAACTTGATGAACCTTGTCTATCACTCTGCCGTAATCAGTGGATTAGCAGTAGCTTATTCTATGCTAGGAAAAAGTCTACTCAAAATGAAATCAGCAGACCTGAGTAGATTAGATTTCGAAGACAGTGTTAAGCTAATTGTAGTTGTTACAGCGTCGATTGCGACAAAAGACTTTCTTGTCAAGCAGGGAATTATTCCTGAAAATGTTTCTATGTAAATAAAAATATGGCGACGATAGCTATTATGATAGGTGGTGCTATGGTTAATGCATTGGCTTTCAGTGGCTCTAATTATCTCTTTTCAAAAATGGGTAGAGAAGAATCTGCTCTGGAGATGAGACGACACAATGAGGCGTCAGAAAAATTAGCACAAGCCCAGCAGGAATATGAAAAGAATAGAATTGAGAAACTTGATTTCATCAATGAAAGATTGAGGCTTGAAGGCCATGCACAACATACGTTTTCAAATACAGACGAAGCAATCAGGGAATATTTTCTTGTCACAGGTGAAGACATGTCTATCCCAAAACCGAAACTAAGTGACTATTACAAACCAAGCACACAACAAAGAAACGGGGAGACAATCTTTGTTCTAGTGGGAATGACATTTGTTTATTTTACTGGAGTTTTCATTGCTAGAAAAAATGGCAGCCAAAAATAAACTATCAAAAATATATTACTCTCCATCAGGCTATTGGAAAGGGCAAACAGCTATTCAGAAATTACATGCCGCTGTGGGCGGAGATATAACACTCAATCAAGTCAAACAATGGTTGCAGAGACAGGCAATTTGGCAGATATATCTCCCTGCTCCAAGAAAGATAACAAGGCCTCATTTTCAAAACACTACCCCCAATGACACACATCAAATGGACCTCCTGTTCTTACCACATGACACAATAAGAAAGAAACGATACAAGTACGCACTGACTGTTGTAGACATTGCTTCAAGGTATAAAGACGCTGAACCCATATCTGACAAAACAGCCAGTACAGTTGCTACTGCTTTATCTAGTATCTATAAAAGAGGCCCTTTAAGATACCCCAGACTTGTTCAAGTTGATGATGGATCAGAATTCAAAGGTGCAGTTAATCAGTTATTTTCTAAGCATGGTGTACTGGTCAGACGCGGTATTCCAGGTGTACACAGATCACAGGCAATTGTTGAGAACTTTAACAAACAGTTATCAGAAAGACTTTTCAGTTACCAGTATTCTAAGGAACTCATGCATGACACCCGGAACACTGAGTGGGTTAAGCGATTACCACATGTGATAAAAGCAATGAACGATGAAGGACATCCTAAGCCTGCTGATGCTATTAAATTGAAATCAATTACAGAGCCAAAAACAATGTCAACCCCGCCACCAGACACAAGTTTATTTACTAAACAGGTGAGATATTTATATCAGCCAGGGGAGGCTGAGAACGACGACAGACGCAGGGCAACAGACCCCATCTGGTCAACGTCTGTACACAATATAAAAAAAATAATTCCCGGTCCTGACGGTCCTGGCGCAACAATATATTATCTGTATGACCCTGCACCCCAAAGGGCATTTGTCAGAGAAGAATTACAGATTATTCCCCCAGACACCGTTACTCATTTCAGTAACTAAGTCGTCAATTAATTCATCAACCAGTTCATCACAAATGTCTTCAGATAACTTGAGCCTGTAATGTCCAGGTGCATAAGCCTTTTCCTTAGTGTGAAAAACACGTTTCGTGTCTCCAACTGCAAGTGATTTCTTATGTTTGGATCATTTCAAGATTATGTTTATTTGATCTCAATGACTTGTTTGGATAATCAGGCATTAATGCACCATCTAATACTTGCTTGTAATGTTCATGACGTATGTCTTTATTTTTTATTGCTGTTTTTTTTATTCCTTTGGCTTTCGACTGACTACCCTTCTGGTGCAGTATTGAATACATTTTTGACCTCAGTCCAACGTACTCAACTATTGGCACACCATTTAGTTCATCTTTAAACTTCCCAGGCACTTTCTTGTTTTGTGTACTATACAGTGGATGATCTTTAGGATAGTCAGACGTGTCATACATGTGTAACTCTGTTTTCATGTCTTCATAAAAGTCTTCAGTACACACATCAATGATCATAGAGTCAGTGTCAGTGTATAACAGACGGCAGTCAGGGTATTTTGGTTTGAAGTAATCATAATAAAATTCAAGCATTAGTAATTTTGACAATTCAAGAATTGCCATACCAATAAATACTGGTTTGTCCAGTTTAACAATCTTTTTTTTGAGTGACACTGCATACAATGATGAATGAAACTCTTTGTACCCTGTGTACTGTGGCTTACCTGTAAGTTTAATTGCGCCCAATTCAGTTGTGACCAGTCTCACATCTTTGCGGTGATGAGGATTTTCCATTGTCTTGCCAAAACAGGCATTGTTCATAAGCTTAAAGAAGTCTTTGTCAAATGCAGTGTTGCCGTCTCTGGCACGGAGGGTTGTGTTCTTCATTATGTAATCTTTCATGAAAGCACTCTGATCAAATTGGATTCCTCTGTGAACTTTCTTTAGTACTAACCCGTGTCTGATGTAAAACTGCAGCAAGCGATAGTGACAAACGTAATTGAATTTGTCATTTAGATTTGGTACAAGTTTGGTGTCTTCTTTTTTTCCTGTCATACTCATTTTCTCAACAGCCAACGGATAATCATTGTGGTAATCATGTAGATGGTGTGGGTACTCCAGGTCTACTTCAAATATCCAACCCTTCGCGTCGTTTCGATCAAGATTCATAATATTGTTTGTTAACCCTGACTCTGTTACATCATACTGTGACAAATCATACAGACAAAAGTTTTTCAAGGGCAATAATTCACACATTGCCCAGCCATAAAGGTTATTAGCGTCCAAGTACATAATGAATGACCTTGACCCAGGGTTTGAGGGGTCAAAGTCGTCCAAATATTTATTATTTGCCTTGCAGTAATTGTTCGATGCAATACTAATGCCTCCCCTCAATCCACGTTCCACCATTTCACCCATCGTACGATCAGACAACAGGTCTATAGATATCTTACTGGATTTCAAAAATGCATCCCATGTCATGCCAGGACTAGTTATGTAACAAGCAGGGTCAAGCTTGTAGTGTAACAAACCCTTTTCACGGTAACTTTCAAATACATCTGCTAGCAAACAAATGTCAGCTTTCAAGTACTGGTCATGGTAGTCACCAATCGTTTGACACCCCAACTTCCCCCACGCATCAAGTGCATGTTGATATTCAGAGTCAGAAATACCTTTGCCAGTTAGTGTAGAATAAAATTTCTCTTTTGGTGGCAGTCTTGTTTCCTCAAACACAACCCAGTGATCAATGTACTCATACGGATAGACACCTTTTTTAACCAAGTCTGGCTCAAAATATTTACTTGTTATTGGATACTCAGTCAGTCCTTCTGCCAGACTAGCAAGACCTAAAGACAAATGTTGCATGGAGTCATAAAATGCTAATTTGTCTAACCTAAAAGTCAAGTATTTCTCAGTTGTCTGGGCAATACAACTTATGTTTTTGTACGACTCATCTACAGCCTGCATGATAATGTGTGAATCATACCCTTTGAGATTGTGGAAAAAGATTGGTAACTTGTATGTCTTGGGATCTGTTTTTAATAATAAGTTACAATTGTTATGTGCAGCACCCCTGTAACGCCCAGTTATGTGATCGTGGTCACGAACTTTATCACCCCCTAAAGGTTGTTCGCAAATCCAACACGTCTCAGCTGTATCAAATTTTAGTTTGTCTTCTTCTGTCATCACCAGAGGCATCTGACATGTTGTGAGATATTGTACTACCTGACTATACAGATGTCTCATTTCTGTTAAAAACAGGCATGCTGCATTTTCACCCCTGTAGATAACAGGTTCTGAATGCAAACCGTCTGACCTAACAATAATGTATCCAAAAGAACACACCACTTGGTCACTCAATTTTATAGTCTTTGGTAATGACTCTGGAACAGGACCGTCATACGGAACAACTAATGATTCAAAATCAGCATACACTACAAACGGCAACTTTTGCTGATTCCCATAGTTCTTAAAATACACTTGACTACCAGGATCTGGGTACTTAAGTACAGTTTGTATGTCATCAGGTGACCTGCAGTGTAAAACATGTTTGTGTGCCACTGCAATAGAAGAAAATCTTTGTAAACATTTTTTACAAACTTCCTGTTTGCCATTGTGTTTCGTTGTATGCCCATGAATTAGACGTGACATATTTCTGATAATTGTGTAGTGAAAGTTATTGTCATCGCCGATTAGCAACATGTCAACATGCTTATCTTCTGACTGACCGTAGGTTGGTGCCAGTGGAGATACTCTAATTGGCTGTAGCTTGTTCTCAGACTGATTATCCCACACATACACATTTACAGATATACCAGGATTTAGTTTTTCAAACAAGTCTATGTCCTCTATTTTAACAGGGAACTCAATGCCACTAAAATCGAGTTCATTTACAAATTTGGTGTAGTTAGATACACGTTCAGGTTTTGCTTTCACAAAGTGTAGTTTAGCAAGCACACACCACATGAAACAATAGTTGTCATTGTTCTGTATGTTGACGACAGCCTTTTTGTTCGAAACTTCTGTTGGCAGTGGCAACCATGATTTACCTAATATAGGATGATACCTAGACTGCTTTAGTTGTAGTTCATGTACATGACCTTCGTGCCAGCCAGACCCCTTCATTCTTGCACTGTCAATTGCTTGTAGAAAGTCTGGTAATAGTCTGTCTCTGAACACGTTCTCCAATTCTCTTCTTGTGTTAACTGTGTGTTGTCTTGTTGATATATACGATACAATTACCTCACCGTCCACCCTAGTGAATTCGATTTTAGCAACAATCTGAATCTTCACACTGCCTGTGAGAAGATTTTGTTGTATGACAGAAAAAGAGTTTTCTATTGATTGATAGACATTATTAGTATTGCTTATAGGCAAGTTTGTTGTGTGAAACACGTTTCTTAAACCAGATGAGCCAGGGCTTTGAGCATTGTCCGTCATTTTTATTTGTCCGACAAAATAATAAAATAAAAAAAATTACCATTGTCACACCATATGTAATACTGTATTATCTGTAGTTATGATAAACAAGTCAACTACTTTCCTGGTGTTTGTCCTGCAAGTGTAATATCACTTTATTGAACGTAACACTTTCAATGTAACAATGTAGTTTTCTTAATTGATTAAATATGTCATTACACAGTACCTCAAACCAACGCAAGTGGCCACTGTTAGCATTATAAACTTTAAAAGCATTTGTCTTAAGATCAACAGTCTCATAATCATAACGTGGTAATCCATCTGAATATTCCAAAGTAACATTATATGTTGTGTATATCCTTATTGACGGTGATGAGAGTTTAAAGCTGGGTCCAAACACACGTGATTTTAAGTCATAAAAACACTTAACATCTTTGAAGCATTCTGTAACATCAAACACTTGGATTTGTCCGTCTGTCATTTTTATTAGACAAACAAAAGAATAATTGTTATCAAGCAAAATCATGTTGTCTAGGAAATTACACTGAATAGTAACTTTTTACGTTTGCACCACTCCAGCAATATTGCCAAATAGTTTTTGAGTTTACCCCAGACAAGACTTGCCCTGTCCCAGTAGGTATAAAGCGTGGTTTCAGCATGCGCTAAAATCATGCTTTTTTTCCTGCTGCTTTTCTGCTATATTCCTGCTGGGCTATTAAATGATTTGGGTGGGCTTATAAATGGCAAGCATCACAGATTAAGAGACAACCCCTGTCACTCTAACCTGCTGAGAGACTGCCTTAAAACAATGAATGTGTCATGTTGCTTTCATTTGTATTCATTCCCCTGTTATAAACCTAATAGAACACCTTAGGCTCACCATTGTGAATACTAACAATACAGTTTTAGTCAAGACATAACGCCGGTTGGCACTCACTTGGCAGTGGGCCTGAAATGTCTTACAAATCAATTGTGATGTCATGTGTAGTGACCCTGTCCCACCTGAAGGTCTCTATGTTAAAGCAAACAAACCTCACACAGTCTATGTAATTATCTTATTATCAAATCTACCTTTCATAGAATGACCTGTTTACCCACCTGTTCGCACGCTAGCAGAAAGCCCTTTGTAAGGCGATCACAGCTCTTGACACCTGCTATTCAATTTCAATCCTGCTATGGGGAAATTCCCTTCTACCTACACTGAGTACCAAGGGTAACAACACAAACATTAGTAAGCAGACGACAGGTCTATTCAGCCAAACAAAAGAGCGACGACATTATCGCTTGAAAATTATGTCGACAATTATATTCATAAATATTGGAGCCCCTATGAGCTCGGCAGAGTATTCAAAACTAAAATGCTAATCTATACGTTGCTCGTGGCAAATGATCACGTCAAGACCCTCAGTCTACTCATAAGCAGGCAATTGCTTAAGTTTATTCATAACATACCCGAATTGAGGTGGAGGTCTTTCAGAACCGGTCAAGCTTAGACATGAGGTGTCGGACTTTTACCATTTTTTGGTTCCAGACCTCGACGACTTGACCCATGACCTTGGTGACCTTGACCCATGACCTTGACCCATGACCTTGACCCATGGCCTTGGCCCATGACCTTGACCCATGCCCTTGGTGACCTTGACCCATGACCTTGACCCATGACCTTGGTGACCTTGACCCATGACCTTGACCCATGACCTTGGTGACCTTGACCCATGACCTTGGTGACCTTGACCCATGACCATGACCCATGACCTTGACCCATGACCTTGGTGACTTTGACCCATGACCTTGACCCATGACCTTGACCCATGACCTTGGTGACCTTGACCCATGATCTTGACCCATGACCTTGACCCATGACCTTTGACCTTGATGTCCTTGACGACCTTGGCCCATGACCTTGACCTTGGTGAGAGAAAGATAATAGGAGACCCGTAAGATAATCAGATCAATAAGGCCGCATCAGTCATACTCATCACTTTTAAAAAATCAAAGGGTTGATTTAGAATTAACGGGGGGTAAAATTGGGGTCAAAATTTTGATATTAAAAAATGATGTAAATTAATGACTGATGCGGCTCTATTGAATTCATTGTCTTTCGGGTCTCCTATTATCTTTCTCTCTGCAACACATCACTCCACCCTGGCTATTACCAGTTCCTGACATCTTGCTGGACTCGACCGCCCACAAGAAGGACTCTACTCCACAAGCCATATACCAACAGAGACTCAATGAACTCCTTTCAAGTTTTCCTGGCTATTGTCGTATTTATACGGATGGGTCAAAGTCTGAGGATGGGAGAGTGGCTGCAGCCATAGTGACCTCTCGCCATTCTAGATGCCCATTTAAACATCGCCTCCCAGACCTTTCATCTGTATTTAGTGCAGAACTGCAGGCGGTTCTGCTGGCACTCGAGCATGCTTATCGGTCTAGGGAAAGTAACTTCCTGATTCTGCCTGACTCTTTCTGCCCTGCAGGCCCTTCGGGGCACAGGAACAGACCACCCACTGCTGGTGCAGATTAGAGAGATCTACGCAGACTTGATGAAGGAATATTAATTATTATGACATTTTTATTTAGGTCCCAGGGCATGTGGGCATCGAAGGCAACAGGATCGCAGATTCTGCTGCCAACGATGCCCGCAATGACCCTGTCCCTGACGCACAGACTGTTCATGGTGATTTTAAACCTGTGATTAGTGCGTACATAGCCCGTGAGAGGCAATCCGAGTGGGACAAAGAGGAAGCTAACAAGCTGCATGAAGCTCTTCCTAAGGTGTCCGACAGTCTACCTTACCGCTGCGGCAGCTGCCGTGAGGAGACTGTCCTTGCTCGGCTCCACATAGGGCACAGGTAGGCTATGAAATCTTATTTACTAAAACAGGAGGAGCATCCATGGTATTATGCCGTATACTGTTAAACACTTTTTGCTGTCTTGAGAGATAGATAAGTGGACAGGTGATGGACACCCCTCCCCCAATCTATAGATTTATTTGATCCTCTCCGTATTTAGACAAACCCACTCGACCAATTACCACCAATACCTTTATTACCTATCCATTTTAGTTCCACTCCAGAAATCATTCAAGCTACGTTTTTTGATCAGCTACCAACCTGCGATTATTAAGCCAGATCCCCCACCCAACCTAAATTATTAATGCTGTCATTGACTTCTTTAAGCAAAATTATTATATTATATTATAAAATGAATCAAGACGAATTACTTCTTTTAAGTGATATTTGTGCTGTAGAAAACAAAGACTTAGACTTTAAAAAACAGCGTCTTTTGTCTGTGATTGTATCGGGCAAATCAAAGACTTATCTGGGTAGACAATACATGATAGAGGATATTGAATCTCTAAGCTCTGACGAGCTAATCAAGCTTCATTCAAAATATGAAAATCACATTGCCTCACTAATGACTCGTGATTTAAGTCGATCTCTTGTCTGCCTATATACAAAAGCTGTAAGTCACTTCCTACCTGTTGATAGTGAAAACCTTTCACACGACCTTGAAAGTAATCCTATTGTTTCAAGTTCAATTGGCAAATTAGCATGTGTCATGTTTTACAAGTTTGGGAATTACCTTGCACCTGCTGTAACCTTACTTGTTACTAGTAGTCATATTGATTTTTCTAAAATAAATTTTAAATTAGAAGAAAATGGACGAGACGACTCCACAACAGAGCCATGTCTTGACACAGGTTCAAACAGTGACTAAGACTAAAAGCCCAGGTAGAATAGAGGCTGGAAAAAGATTAGCTGAATATAACAGACAAAAGAAATTACAGCTTCAAGCATTAACAGAAAAGACTAACACACCATCACCACTTCCACCAGAACCAACACAACCACCCAAAAGTGAGAAAAAAACCAACTACAAAATATATAGTTGCTGGATTTGTTGTCGGATTTGGTTACGTAGGTTACCAATTATATAAAAAATACAAACCAAACACTCGAACAGTGTCCAAAAAATCAAACACTCCAAAAACAAAAGAAGAAGTCTCCACATTACCAGCAGTTCCAAAACCTTTGGACCCATTTTACATGCAGTAAATAAATTTATTATTTTAATTTTTATGGTATAAGAAAATGAGCGACACAAAGAACTTAATGAACCTTGTCTATCACTCTGCTGTAATAAGTGGACTAGCAGTAGCATATTCTATGTTGGGAAAAAGTCTACTCAAAATGAAATCAGCAGACCTTAGTAAATTAGACTTTGAAGACAGTGCTAAGCTAGTAGTTGTTATAACAGCATCGATTGCAACAAAAGATTTTCTAGTCAAGCAAGGAATTATTCCAGAAAATATTTCTATGTAAATAAAAATATGGCAACTATAGCTGTTATGATTGGCGGTGCAGTTATTAACGCATTAGCTTTTAGTGGATCAAACTATTTCTTTTCAAAAGTTAGTAAAGAAGAATCAGCAGAAGAAATGAAGCGACACAATGAGGCATCTGAAAAACTAGCTCAAGCTCAGCAAGATTATGAGAAGCAAAGAATTGAAAAACTTGATTTTATTAATGAAAAACTAAAACTTGAGGGTCATGCACAGCATACATTTTCAAACGTTGATGACGCTATCAAAGAATACTATCTTGTTACTGGTGAAGACATATCTATTCCACAACCAAAACTTAGTGACTACTACCAACCAAGCCTAGAACAAAGAAATGGAGAAATAATATTTGTTTTAGTAGGAATGACATTAGTATATTTTACAGGAGTTTATATTGCTAGAAAAAATGGCAGACGCTAAACTATCAAAAATATATTACTCTCCAATTGGCTACTGGAAAGGGAATACTGCAGTAAAAAAATTACATGCTGCTGTGGGTGGAGATGTCAACCAAATAAAACAGTGGCTTAAAAAACAGGCAATTTGGCAAATATATCTTCCTGCTCCAAGAAAAATAACAAGACCCCATTTTGAAAACACTACCCCAAATGACACACACCAAATGGACCTCCTGTTTCTTCTGCATGACACAATAAGAAAGAAACGATACAAGTATGCATTAACTGTTGTTGACATAGCTTCAAGGTATAAGGATGCAGAACCCATAACTGACAAAAAAGCTGTAACAGTGGCCACTGCATTATCAAAAATATATAGTCGAGGTCCTTTAAAATACCCTAGGCTTGTGCAGGTTGATGATGGGAGTGAATTTAAAGGGGCTGTTAATCAGTTATTTGCAAAGCATGGAGTGCTAGTGCGGCGAGGCATACCGGGCTTGCATAGATCACAGGCTATTGTAGAAAACTTTAACAAGCAATTATCAGAGAGACTTTTTAGCTATCAGTATTCTAAGGAACTCATGCATGACACACGTAACACTGAGTGGGTTAAAAGATTACCGTCTGTAATAAAAGCAATGAATAATGAGGGTCACCCTAAACCTGTTGATGCTATTAAATTGAAAACAATACCGTCAGAAATAAAAACAACAACAACACCTCCAGACATTAGCTTGTTTACAAAACAGGTAAGATATTTGTATCAACCAGGTGAAGCTGAGAATGACGTTAGACGTAGGGCAACTGATCCAATTTGGTCTACATCTGTTCATAATATAAAAAAAATAGTTCCTTCAGCTAATGCAACAATATATTATCTGTATGAGCCTGCACCCCAGAGGGCATTTGTTAGAGAAGAATTACAGATTATTCCCACAGACACTGTTACTCATTTTTAACAATTTCAATTCATCAATTAGTTTATCAAACAGTTCATCAGCTATTTTTTCAGATAACTTGAGCCTGTAATGACCTGGTGCATAAGCTTTTTCCTTAGTGTGAAACACTCTTTTTGTATCCCCAACTGCTAGAGACTTTTTATATGTTTGAATCATTTCAATATTATGTTTGTTTGATCTTAGTGTCTTGTTTGGATAATCAGGCATTAATGCACCATCTAACACTTGCTTGTAATGTTCATGTCGAATGTCTTTATTTTTTATTGCTGTTTTCTTGATACCTTTGGCTTTCGACTGACTACCTTTCTGATGCAGTATAGAATACATTTTGGATCTCAGTCCAACGTACTCAACTATTGGCACACCATTCAGTTCATCTTTAAACTTACCAGGCACTTTCTTGTTTTGTGTGCTAAACAATGGGTGATCTTTAGGATAATCAGACGTGTCATACATGTGTAACTCGGTTTTCATGTCTTCATAAAAGTCTTCAGTACACACATCTATGATCATAGAGTCAGTGTCAGTGTATAACAATCGACACTCAGGATACTTTGGTTTAAAGTAATCATAATAAAATTCAAGCATTAATAATTTTGACAACTCAAGAATAGCCATACCTATAAATACTGGCTTGTCCAGTTTAACAATCTTTTTTTTGAGTGACACTGCATACAATGATGAATGAAATTCTTTGTACCCTGTGTACTGTGGCTTGCCTGTAAGTTTAATTGCACCCGATTCAGTTGTAACCAGTCTCACATCTTTTCTGTGATGAGGATTTTCCATTGTCTTACCAAAACAGGCATTGTTCATAAGCTTAAAGAAGTCTTTGTCAAATGCAGTGTTGCCGTCTCTCGCACGAAGGGTTGTGTTTTTCATTATGTAATCTTTCATAAAAGCACTCTGATCAAATTGAATACCTCTGTGAACTTTCTTTAGTACTAACCCATGTCTGATGTAAAACTGTAACAAGCGATAGTGACAAACGTAATTGAATTTGTCGTTCAAATTTGGTACAAGTTTGGTGTCTTCTTTTTTCCCCGTCATACTTATTTTCTCAACTGCTAATGGATAATCATTATGGTAATCGTGTAGGTGGTGTGGATACTCAAGGTCGACTTCAAAGATCCAACCCTTTTCATCATTTTGACCTCGATCCATAATATATTTTGTTAATTTTTTTATACCATACTGTGACAAATCATACAAACAAAAGTTTTTTAATGGCAACATTTCACACATTGCAAATCCATACAAATTATTAGCATCTAAGTACGTAATAAATGACCTTGACATTGAGGGGTCAAAGTCGTCAAGATATTTATTATTTGCCTTTGCATAATTGTTTGCTGCTAGACTAATTCCTCCCCTCAATCCACGTTCCACCATTTCACCCATCGTACGATCAGACAACAGGTCTATAAATATCTTACTGGATTTCAAAAATGCATCCCATGTCATGCCAGGACTAGTTATGTAACAAGCAGGGTCAAGCTTGTAGTGTAATAGACCCTTTTCACGGTAACTTTCAAATACGTCTGCTAGCAAGCAAACATCGGCCTTTAAGTATTGGTCATGGTAGTCACCAATAGTTTTGCACCCTAGTTTTTCCCATGCATTAAGTGCGTGTTGGTATTCAGAGTCAGAAATGCCTTTTCCAGTTAGTGTAGAATAAAATTTCTCTTTTGGTGGCAGTCTTGTTTCCTCAAACACAACCCACTCACTGATGTACTCATACGGATACACACCTTTCTTAATCAAGTCTGGTTCAAAATATTTACTCGTTATTGGATACTCAGTCAGTCCTTCTGCCAGACTAGCAAGACCTAAAGACAAATGTTGCATGGAGTCATAAAATGCTAATTTATCTAACCTAAAAGTCAAGTATTTCTCAGTTGTCTGGGCAATACAACTAATTTTTTTGTACGACTCGTCTACAGCCTGCATGATAATGTGTGAATCATATCCCTTCAGATTGTGAAAAAAGATTGGTAACTTGTATGTCTTAGGATCTATTTTTAATAACAAGTTACAATTATTATGTGCAGCTCCTCTGTAACGCCCAGTTATGTGATCATGGTCACGAACTTTATCACCCCCTAAAGGTTGTTCACAAATCCAACACATCTCAGCTGTATCAAAATTATGTTTGTCTTCTTCTGTCATAACCAAAGTCTTTTGACAATTTTTCAAATAATCAAATACCTTGTTATACAGTTGTCTCATTTCTGACAAAAACATAGCTGATGCATTTTTTCCCCTGTAAATAACAGGTTCTGAATGCTGACCGTCTGACATAACAAAAATATACCCGAAAGAACACACTACTTGATCACTCAACTTTATTGTCTTTGGTAATGAATCTGGAACAGGGCCATCATACGGAACAACCAGTGATTCAAAATCAGCATACACTACAAACGGTAGCTTTTGCTGATTTTTATAGTTACAAAAATGTACTTTAGTACCAGGCTCTGGATACTTAAGTACTGTTTGTACGTCATCAACAGACCTACAATTTAAAACATGTTTATTTGCTACTGCAATAGAAGAAAACCTTTGTAAACATTTTTTACAAAATTCCTGTTTACCATCATGTTTTGTTGTATGATGAATTAGTCTTGACATACTTCTGATAATTGTGTAGTGAAAGTTATCACCAGAGCTTATTAGTAACATGTCAACATGCTTATCTTCTGACTGTCCGTAGGTTGGGGCAATTGGTGACACTCTAATTGGTTGTAACTTGTTCTCAGAGTCATTATCCCATATATACACGTTTACAGATATACCAGGATTTAGGTTTTCAAACAAGTCTATGTCCTCCACCTTAACAGGGAACTCAATGCCACTGAAGTTTAGTTCATTTACAAATTTGGTATAGTTAGATACACGATCAGGTTTTGTTTTTATAAAATGCAGTTTGGCAAGCACACACCACATAAAACATAAATTATCATTGTTTTGAATATTGACGACAGCCTTTTTGTTTGCAACCTCTGTTGGTAGTGGTATCCATGATTTGCCTAAAATAGGATGATATCTTGACTGCTTTAGTTGAAGTTCAAGTACATAACCTTCATGCCAACCAGATCCACTTATTTTTGCCCTATCAATTGCTTCAAGGAAGTCAGGCAACAATCTTTCTCTAAACACTCTTTCTAATTCTCTTCTCGAATTAACTGTGTGTTGTCTCGTTGAAATATATGAAATAATAACTTGTCCAGATTCCCTTCTAAATTCTATTTTCGCAACAATCTGAATCTTTATACTACCAGAAAGAAGATTTTCTTGTATTACGGCAAAAGATCTTTGTATCGATTCATATACATTAAAATAATTAGATATAGGTAAGTCAATTGTGTGAAACACGTTTCTTAATCTTTGATGGTTGTCCATCTTTTTTATTTGTCCGACAAAAAAATAAATAGAAAATTATATAATGAAAATGGCACTTTATTGACTAAAATCTATATAATAGACAAAATTAATCACCAACTAATAAGCCACTTCATTGATATGTCTTCTGTTGTATCATGTTCAAGCTTTTGCATGTGTAATATCGTTTTACTGACAGTAATAAATTTAACATTTTTATTTTCTTTTTTTATTTGATAGTATATGTTTAAACACATAATCTTAAACCAGTCAGATTTAGCATCATAAACTAAAAAATTTGCTGTCCTATTATTATAAAGTGGAAAAGTATTAGAATATCCAAGATAAAAACTATATGTCATGTACATCTTCATCGGTGATGGGAGTTCTGAAAAAGGGCGTCTAACTTGTGTTTTTAAGTCACTAATAAGCATAAAATCCCTGAAACTCGATGTAATATCCATGAATTTACCAATAGGCCAATTTTGATCCTCTTGTCCGTCCATCATTTTTTATAGACAAACCAAAAAGATAAATTAATTTACTAACCCATACCCTGTGGGCTGATCTGTCTTTAAAATGAGCTTTAGATGCTTAGTTGATTTCAGTTTATTTTTTACATCATCACGTTCATGCTTATTTGGAATGACATCGTTTTCTCTGAGACAGTCTTCGAAGCTGTCACGATCCTTACAGTAAAATAAACATATAAACTTTAACTGTTCTCGAAAATCTTTCAGTACAGCATTATATTTCTGAGTGAGAATCCAAACACTGATGTTTGCATGTCTACCACTGAAGGCAAGTTCTGCTAAAGTATTTCTCTTTTTGACAATGTCTTTCTCTGCAGAGCAATCATCAACAATAAATAAAGTTGACTGTCCTTCAAATTTCTTGTAAAAATATTGTAGGTAGTCATTCAGTTTTTTCTCAGGGTCAACTAAGTATATGTTGTTGTCAGTCCAAAGAAAAAAACGGTTGTGATAAGCTTTGTTGTGTTTTATTGTTGGACAAAATATTACAATGTTTTCAAAATGGTGTATGTATCTTGTTTGTAATAAGTCAAGTACAAATTCAGTTTTACCACACCCTGTCGCACCACAAAATAAGCCACAGTGTGGGTCAAGGGTCATTAGGTTCATTTTAATACACAATATAATTTTAATATATGTGTCCACTCAGTCTGCTTTCTGCAATATTGAGTTGTGCGTCATAAATTAGATACAAATATATGTTTATGGCTGCAGCAGTTTCAACCTTCTTTTGTATCTGAATTGTTATTCCATCACTACCATTCTCAACAGTTCGTCCTGACCCATGAAGATAGTCATCATCTGTACTACGCAGGTCTAACCACAGTGCATACTTGTTTGTCAGGTATTGACCAATCCTAACGTCATACAGATGTAGATCTTTGCACGCAATGTTTGCTGGTTTATCTCTAATCCTTCCACCCGCAAAATACTTTGTGATCTCATCGTAGTGTTGATAAGGCAGCATTCCAGACGCGTACACTTGATTAGGACGGCCTTCGATTGTGCAGGACAAATGTGTAATCTTAGGATTGTAGAATTTTTCTGAATCCCGTTTGTATGGACTCACAGGTTCAACAAACAACATAAGAATACCTTTCAATGACCTGGCAGGTGTGTTCAAGTTTATGTTCCACATTGGGTCGCTCTTGTCTTTTTGCATTAAACTGTGTCTAATCACCCTGTCATAATAAATTGGAAGTCTTGACTGGTACTGATTTTGAATGAGTCTGGCTAGTTCAGTATGTGTGACAATTTTGTATTCCAAGGAAATGTTAGAGATCTTGTATGTTGCATCTGTGGCAGATGATTTTATAACTTTGGAGTAGTCATTGAAAGTTAGTTCAAAGCTCAGACGGTCATTCAGTGCCCCTTGATAATAAGGCAAATGAGCTGTTAGGATTTCAAACTCAAGTGGAATGTAGAATCTGGATCCATATGTTTCGGCCATTATAACATCCATGGCTGTATTAGTTACTTTATCTCCGGCGTCGATTCGAAGTTTACCAACATTATCTGGCTGTATGCCTTGGTAAATACGGTCTTCTCGTTCTTCTCTTGTTAGCCAAAGGTCTTTGTAACAATAGAATACATCTGAGTCATCAAGACTAAACACTTCCTGTCCTTCAAGTTTTACTTTAATAGTTCTAACAATTGCTCTGCCAAGATTGTTAACTAGTGTTCTGTTCACGTCTGCGTCTGATGAAAGTTCAATATTAAAAGCAAGGCGTGCAGTGCCAGGAACAATAACGTCACTGGGTCCTAGGTTTGGAAACTTAACTGTAAGTGTTTGGTTCTGGTCTATGGTACTAGGATTGTTTGTGATGACTATCGATTGACGAACACCCTTAACACCCAGGGGCTCACGTAGTTTTCTGTATGGGTCTAACTTTGATCCGTAAGACTGTGTCATTTTTATTATGCACAATAAAAAATAATAAATTAATAAAACAATGGCAGCGGGAGGATTTAATCATGAAGATTTTGAAATGGATGACATGAATGACTATGATACTGGTGCAACAGATATGACTGGAATGGTAACTAGTTCTAGTATGTATCATGAACTATTAAAAGACAAAGTAAACTCATTTTATGACAGTATTGGTGTCCACCCAGATGTAATAGATCCTAATCAATTTGAATATGATAAAGGGCACTTATTTGTAAATACAGACAGAGGGAAAATATATCTAACACATAAAAATAATCCTTCTAAGTTTAGGGCTTTAAGTACAATTAAAGGTGAAGTCGGTGGTAACTCTGGGTTGGCAAGATACCTTGGTATTGGAGGGTCTCCTGTTCCCCCAAGACTTGTTAGTGTGCTTCACGACACGCAAACAAAGTTGCCAACAGGGCAACAAATTGATGTGGCACCAGTAACAAGCCTACCAAAAATAGCAAACACAGTAATACAAGAAACTTCATTAACAGAAGAACAAATAAATGACGAATTAAAAACAATTGGTGACTCTCCTTTGACAAAGCGGGAGTTAGCTGGGTTGGTTGGATAAAACACTGCAGACGATAAGAGGTGAGATGGTTAATAATATTGCCAAACTGGGTGAGCTTGATAATCACATAGAACGAGAAAAAGAGAAACTGGCTACAGCAGACAATGGAAATCTTGACATAGAAATGAAAGAAAGAATACAAAAAAGATTAAATGATTTGTATACGGAAAGATCAGCGCGGCTAGAAGTAGTTGAAATTGGAAGACAAAAACTAAAATCACAGGTCAACAGGATTAGAGAAACTATTCAGAAAATACTTCACGAAGACACTACTCTGGCTGAGAGATTAAAAACACTTTTCAGAGAACAGGGCATCACAATTGCCAGTTTAATTACAGCTCTGGGGTTTATCATCAGTACAGTTGTGTTGGCTGTAACGGGTGGTGGTTCTCCACCTCCAGCACCACCAACCCCAGTCCCCACAGATCCAAAAGATTTACAGTCGTGGGTAAAGAAACAACTGTCTCACATATCAGACTTGCTTAAGAAATTGGCTGTGAAAGCAATGGACGCTTTGCCTGGCATTATAGGCACTGTTGTCAGTTGGCTGATTAGTACAGCGGCAAAGGCAGTAGGGTTTATGGCAGAACATGTGTGGGTCTTTTTGGTGACAGTAGGAGGGTTAATAGTGGGTTATTTAATGAAACAGGTAAAGAAGTAATACCCCTAATCCAGTGAGACCTATTACCAATGCTGTTCTCTCTGACTCATGGGTGTCAGGGGTTGGGGTTGGTGTTGGTGTTGGGACCGGGGTTGTTACTGTCTGTACGGGTGATGACGTTACTGGTGCTGGTGTCATTAATGGTTTTAATGTCTGTACATGTGTGGTTGTGACCCCCAAGTTTACAGATTGATTGAGACCGAGTTTCTGACCAACACCTGCAACAACTATTTCATTATTATAATTTGTTATTGTACCCATTTGGAGTTGAAGGTCTGATGGCAACATGTATAACCCAATACCAACTACAAAGTCAACTTTTGATCTAGCATATCTGAGAACGTCTTGGTAGCGTTGTATGCTTGATGGGAGATCAACTACTGAATTTACTGAATCTTCAAGATTAGCGAGAAACTGTTTTTGTGCTTCAAATTTACCACTTCCATTCAAAATGTTTGATTTTGTTAGTGATTGTGCACCTAGTATACACCAGACATATGTTCTGATAGACTCATTTACGCGCTCGACTCCCGCTTGAGTAAATCCGTCACTCCTGTCCAAGACAAATGTGGTCCAGGCATTAGTCTGCTTCTGCTCAATTGAGCCTAACCACACTTCAGATTTTGATGAGAATGAAGTGTAACCAGGGTAATAATCTTGAGGGTATTGTCTGTGACTCATAGCATAATACAGTGTACCCCTGCCGTGGTGATCATCAAGTTTTTGTGTGAAGTCATACTTAGTGCTTATGTTAAATTCATTACAGATGCGTTCAAATGCTTTCATATCCATGGGATTATTAAACTGATTAAAACTGGATTCAGTTGGTAATGGTGTATGCAGTTCTGACAGTATACGTCTAAGCTGGTAATAAACATGAAAACGATACACAGACCTAATCAGTTTGTTTGAGTGATTCAAATGGTCTGTGAATGAAACACCACAGCCTGTAGTTGAGCATAGTATGGCAAAGTTAAGTTGGTTTTGAAACATCTGTAGTGGGCTTGAAGACCACTTATTGGAGGGTTTAGGTAATGATCAAAAGGGTTGGGTACTTTTACTTGAAATAAATCTTGTTCGCTTACAGCTATGTCGAGTTGATTTAGTTGAATTATTTTCTGTTCATAAGTAGGGGCGACATTATACTTGGCATCCACGTTAAATTGAAATGCGTTTGTAGTGGTAATGGTTGGTGATTTAAATTCCATCCTTTTTTTATGTGATAATAAAAATGTTTATTACCTTAACAAATCTTGACACAAGCAAACCAGTGTGGTTAACTAATGGGATTGATAATCGTGATGGTAGCAAGGCTGTAGCTATCCATGAAATGTTCTACACAGTAAAGTGGTTTAATGTAACGGATGATGAAAATTATTCTGTAAGTGGAACTCTTGATGGTATTGAGAAGGGTGATACTTTACGAGCTGGGTATTATGACTTTTGTACTTTAGCTGAATGGCTTCAAAATGAATTTAAAATTAAAGCAACTTTAAACCCAGCTAATTTACTTGTTACAATTGATTTTCCGAAAAGTAGTCAGTTTTCTTTATCAAATAGTCTTTTATTATTACTTGGATTTTTTAAAACAATAACACATCTAGATGAAGATTGGTCACAATCAGTTGGTAGTCTACTATCACCAAAAAAAACAAGAATAACTGGCAGATATCCTGTTCATTTGTCAGTACACACAGTGCTAAATGTTCATTTGAAAGAACTGAACACTACTGAAAATGTACACAATGGAAAGCCTTCAACTTTGTTAAGATGCTTGCCGACTGGAACTGCCCCATATTGTGAAAGTGTGGTTGCTAGATTTCCTAATTCTCAGTTTAAGAAATTAGGTTCTAGTTTCTTTGAGTCACTGAGTATATCTGTAACTAATCAGAATGGTAAACCAGTTGTGATGCATGATTTTAGTGTTGTGTTAGAAATTAAATAATTTTATTTTTGTTTATAAAAAAATGAGTGGTCTTGGTCCAAAGCCTAGAATCATACCAGTTGCATGTCCAGTAACAGAGTTGAAAGATTTGGCAGACGTACAGGATTTTGAGAAGGAAGGGGAAATTGGAGAAATATGTGGTTTTGAACTTGATTCCTATGGCATGTACAAGAGGAAAGTAATTGTTGACATGAAAGATGGTGAAAAACAGATTCCTAAACTTGGTCAGCTACGTGATGTTACTGTACCTACTCCACCTGTAAATAATGCGCCTTACAACTTAATACATGTGGGTAGTAAGTGGGTTGTTTCACCTGTGCCTGTTCCACCACCCACAATTGACTGGGACATAAAGATTGAATTTATTAGTCCTTATGTATACACTGATGATGAAGGCGCCTTAGTGTTTAGGAAGGTTGTTAATTCTGGGCCGCTTATTGTAAGCCTTGTTCCAAGTTTTGCCCTAGACAACAATAGCAGAGAAAAACTGAAAGTTGAAAATTATGAGAGACGGAGATATCTTCTTACAACTAGAAAGGGTAGATCAGATACTTCTGTTGTGTTTATGCCAGCAAGCTTAGTCGTGGCTAGAGAAGCGACAATAGTATTTGAAATTATCATGAAATCTGTTGCTACTGCTAAAGAGGCTCAAATTGCACAAGGAATTAAACTTACATGGAATGAAACAGTAACAGAATCATCAAAGGTCTTTATTGCCATTACAAAAAATAATGATGTTATTAATGTTTCAAGCAGTATTCCCACTGTCAAGGTGGTGGTTGACAAAACAACTTTTGTTCGTCTAACTTACATAAACCTTGAACACATTGATCTTGTTGCATTTTATTATGCCAGCAAATTGTATACTTTTGAAGAGTTGCAAAATGTAATTGCTGATTAAAAAAATATTTGTCAATAAAAAATGGTGAACTTGTATCCACAAATACCACCTGAGCCTATTGAGCGTGATAAAACATTAAAGGCAGATTCATTCCGTTTAATGAATATTACAGAAGCGTTGAAGTATTTGGAAGAAGAACAAGCAAAATACTCGAGGTGTAAACGCCGTTACAATACGGTTTTCAATTCTGTACACAACACATCAATGGCCATGGGGGTGGTTTCGGCCGGATTATCTGTAGGAGGTATAACTCTTTTTGCAACGGGGGTGGGAAGTGTTATAGGAATTGCTGTTGAAGGTATTGGTCTTGTCACAAGTCTAGCATGCTTTGGTATGGAAACCCTTAACAAAAAATTTTATATGAAGTTGCAGAAGCATGAAGCATTAAGTACGCTCGCAGCAGCTAAGCTGACGAGTATGAAACTTATTATTAGTAAGGCTTTGGAAAATAATGAAATTGATGACGAAGAATTTAAGCGAGTCCAGGATGATTTGGCTAACTATAAACAACAGAAGTCTGAAATACAGAATAAGATGCGTAGTCAACCCGCGAATGTTGAAGAGCTAAAGCAATCTTTTTTAGAAGAAGGAAAGAAAATAGGCAAGTAAAGATCAGTTTTGGTAATCATTCATTAATTCTGAAATACTCTTCACAAAGAGATGTCATGCCTGCTCATTTGATGCCATCAGCCCCACCACCAGAGTACTACTGAGAAAAAAAAGTTTTCTTGTTGTCCTTGTAACTTGGAAATTCTGTCCAAGTAAGTTGTGACTTGGTTCAATAACTTACAAGATCTTATGATTAGGTTCTTGTAAGAACTTGTTTTAAGTCACTTATCAGAACTTGCACCAACTAACTTCAAAGTTACCTGTAAAGTTAGTTAGCGGTTGTAGGTGACTTTGGAAATTTGTTAACAAGTGTCTGTAGGTAACTTAAATTTGTATCAAGTGTATATAAGAATGTTTTGTGTGTGTGGTTATTATTAAATAACTGTGTTTTGGGGTATTGACGTAGAGTCAATGGTATAAATGTTCTTGAAATTATCATATCTCTAACACTAACTATATATACACATGCATAAATACACGCACAGACGCACACACACACAAACACTCGCACACATACATACACGCATGCACATGCATACATACTAGCATGCACACGCATACATACATGCACTCACACAATGACAAACACTCACACACAAACACTCGCACGCATACATACATGCACTCACACACTGACAGACAAACACACTCATACACTGACAAACACACGCATACACACTCACACATACCTACAAACACACACAGGCACTCACACACAGACAGACAGACAGACACAAAATCTTTATTCAGCATGTAGACTCCAGTCCGCAGAAAACTTCACCGCATTTCAGTTGTATGACACGATATAGACGCGGCGTACTTAGTCACGTTACTAAGTCCCTATGTCAGTGTTAAAAACCGCGCTGACGGCGTTAACGGCAAGGGTGTCATTAGAAGATTAAATACTTTGTATTAAGAGTCATTTAACTCTGTGTTCTGTCTATGTTTTTGCTTGCTACAGAGCTACAGGTCGCTAAATCAACTTCCACATTGCAGCTAGTGACGTATTTGTCTGCACGCTGTACTCAAATGAAACTGTCTGCACGCCGCGCGCCAGCGATGTTTGCTACGTAAAATCTATTTTAAAACCGCGCTGACGGCGTTAACGGCAAGGGTGTCATTAGAAGATTAAATACTTTGTATTAAGAGTCATTTAACTCTGTGTTCTGTCTATGTTTTTGCTTGCTACAGAGCTACAGGTCGCTAAATCAACTTCCACATTGCAGCTAGTGACGTATTTGTCTGCACGCTGTACTCAAATGAAACTGTCTGCACGCCGCGCGCCAGCGATGTTTGCTACGTAAAATCTATTTTAAAACCGCGCTGACGGCGTTAACGGCAAGGGTGTCATTAGAAGATTAAATACTTTGTATTAAGAGTCATTTAACTCTGTGTTCTGTCTCTGTTTTTGCTTGCTACAGAGCTACAGGCCGCTGAGCCCACGCCGCGCTATTTACCACCAGCGATGTTTGCTACGTAAAATCTATTTTAAAACCGCGCTGACGGCGTTAGCGGCAAGGGTGTCATTAGAAGATTAAATACTTTGTATTAAGAGTCATTTAACTCTGTGTTCTGTCTCTGTCCTCACTGTACTCAACTGAATGACACTGTCTGCAGTCCGCGCTGACGGCGTTAGCGGCAAGGGTGTCATTAGAAGACTGAAGACTTTATGATAAGAGTCATTTAACTCTGTGTTCTGTCTATGTCCTCAACTGAATGACACTGTCCGCAGTCCGCGCTGACGGCGTTAACGGCAAGGGGAGTAAACAGAATATTAAATACTTTGTATTAAGAGTCATTTAACTCTGTCTCATTTCTTAGTTGTTTACAAACCAACCGTTACTCAACAGATTTAACGTGTTCCGTGTAGACGGGCTTACCACAGACCTTAACATGTCAGACTCGTTATTATCACCTATGTAAAGTCAGTTTCACTTACATGAGCCGCGGCAAAAACACCTCACACTTGGTCCATAACATTTAGGATGAGACAAACAAACAAACATACAAACATGAGCTTCTGATGCGACTTGCTGATTGGTGTTTGACACACATCAGACAAAATCTCACTCCGTCCATTTTATAACCTGTCCGTTGATTTTCTCACTCTCAGTCTTAAAGCCACTTTACGTGTACCATGTCCAATGATTTTCTCACTCTCAGACTTACAGCCTTTTTGTGGTATGTCCTGTGATTTCTCACTCAGACGTACAGCCTTTTCATTTTTTTTTTTAATTTTTTTTTTATTTTGCGGCCTGCTCGGTGATTTCTCACTCTCAGACTTACAGCCTTTTTATGGCATGTTCTGTGATTTCTCACTCTCAGACGTACAGCCTTTTTATGACATGTTCTGTGATTTCTCACTCTCAGACGTACAGCCTTTTTATGGCATGTTCTGTGATTTCTCACTCTCAGACGTACAGCCTTTTCATTTTTTCTTGTTTGCGGCCTGCTCGGTGATATATCACTCTCACGGACTTATAGTTACACGTTTTTATTTTCCTTGTTAGTGCGGCCTGCTCGGTGATAGATCACACGAACTTAAGTCAGTTAACAAAACAGAAGTGATAAAATGTCTCAGATGTGATTCAAACAGGGTCGTTAAGACGCATTAGAACCTTTGTACAAACAAACAAACAAACAAAGTCATGGACCAGCGTTAGGTGTTTTCCAAAAATCGGCTATTTCCGGGACTTTTAACATTTCTTTAATTTGCTTTCGCAAACCATACACCTTCCGAAAAGGCAGTGCCAGAAAATGAAATTTTGGATACCTACGTAACAGCTTGGCTAAATCACGTAACTGACGAGAATAAGACTCTGAAATTCCGACGTGTAATTTTAGCCAATCTTTCCAGTTCAGTTTAGTTTCTTTTCGAATCTTTTGTTGTTTGTGAATTTTAAATCCTTCAATAAGCCACTCACCATAGTAAATAAAAGCTGACATGCTTTTTTCTTCATTATGTCGAAGTATTTTGTAGCCGTCCTCTAAATTTTGTTTTAAGTTATCTAAATTAAATGTAGACAAATCACACTCATCTACTTTAAGACACTCAATTTTTTCGTCATGAAAAAGATTTTGTTTTAAAAACAAATCAAGTTCTTTTGGTTCTTTACTAGCCTTTTGTTTCTTAGAACTAGTGTTTAGTATATCAGCCAAATTTCCCACTGGTTTTTCCGGTTTTTCTAACCAAAATTCCGGAGCTTTGGTCAAAACGGAATTAATGTAAGTAGCCATTTTTTCATGGTATTCACCATGTGATTGTAAGATCAACACCTCTTCCTGAGTCCAATTCATTTTTATAATGAGTGAATGTTAGTCAGCGTAGGCAAATTAAACTAAACCGATCTGGTTAACACTAGCGCACTTCTTGTTTCTAAATATTACAAGTTTAACAGACAAATTACCGTCAAACTACCAGTCATTTGTAACTTACGTTAGTCAGCGTTCAATTAACAGTCACTTACCGCTCACCACGTAGGATATTTTACAAGATTTAGTGCTATCACCGGATAAGTTAGTCCGTCACTCTGAGAACACAACCGCACTTCTTCACGCCCTACGAACGTTTCAACGACGCAATACTTGATCACGAGACTAGGGTCACGAGTTGACACGCGGCGTTGTTATTGGCAACATTGACGTCACTTACTTTTGGGTTGGGTGTTGTGGAAATTATGCCTAACGGGAATTCCCACAATGGCGCAAGTAGTCATTTCCCGAAAACAGCTGATAGTAGTAAATGACAGCATTAATAATTTAGGTTAGGTGGGGGATCTGCTTAATACTCGCGGGTTGGCAGTTGATAAAAAAATCGTTGCTTGAATGATTTCTGGAGTGGAACTAAAATGGCTAGGCGATTAAGGTATTGGTGGTAATTGGTCGAGTGGGTTTGTCTAAATACGGAGAGGATCAAATAAATCTATAGATTGGGGGAGGGGTGTCCATCACCTGTCCACTTATCTATCTCTGTCTTGTGCTGATCTAATTGACACAAGATATAAACACTTCACAGCAGACTCCTTGAAGGTTTTGTTCCGGGATGTACCCCCGGACAAAATCTGTAGTTTTCTGAGAGAGTGCAATATTATTTGACTATGTTAATTCTATTATTTTGACCTTTTTGTGAGTCTGTAGACATTTTCTTTAAAGACCTGTGCCACATTTTAGCATGAAATATTTTTAAGATACATTTCTTCTCGTCTTAAGACCTTTCTTTTAGTCAGGCTGGCCAGATTTTTACCCATCCCGCAGTGAGATGGCCTTAGTTGTCTGCTCAGCGTTAAACCCAAATAACTATTTCTGAAGTCAAGGTAATGGTAACAATATTTGTTCTTGGTCTTTGTATTTGACATCTGTGAAACAACCAAGACTGTTTGCTTCAAATGTATAGGAATGTTAAACAGAATGTGTCTATGTTTGAATGACGTGACTAATTTGAAGGTCAAGGCTGTAGCAGACATGCTCTTTTTTAAAGTCATGTCTTCTTGTCTGGGCAATATATATTTGAAATTAGATGGTTTCAGATGCAACAAATATAAAATGATGACGGTCCTTCAAGTAAGAAAGTGTCAAACCAGCCATATTTTTTAATTAAAAAAAAAGAAGAGATATCTCCAAATCTAGTACATATATTTACGTCGAATTAGGGATTATGGGATATATTCATGAAAAAGACATCTCCTCAATGAATTATGTCACTATCTTACAGGTCAAGAATATAGCAGCCATGACTGTTTAAAATTATGTATTCTTCCAAGTAATATCTCTGTTAGACAAATAGCTCACCTTGACACAGTTGTGGCTGTTCCTGACAGTTTGTTGGACTGTAATCTTTACTGACTCAAAAGTGTAAATACAACAAGACCTTTTATGTATATTTTTTGATTGACCTTTCAGAGGAAGTTGTGAAAGTTATACTCAATCTATTTTGCCAGATGAGGTAAGGACAACACATTATCAACCCTACGACACTGAGTTGTCTTTCTCCAACAAGATTCTGGGTGAAAGAAAACAGAGGCCCAAACCATGTGAAATGAGACAGACATGCTAAAAAAAAAGTAGAGAATAAGGGTTGATAGCTCAAAGAATGGTGATTACTTCCACAGTTTTTCGTTATGTCATATGAACAATGTAAACCATGTACCGATGTTCTTTTTTGTAAGACATCACCCACATTTTTGATCAAATCAGATTAGTGTTTCGAGATAACAGCACAGAAGTTCTAACAAATATAGTTGTCGTGACCTTTGACCTTGAGGTTAAGGACCAGCTTTTGGTTCATGGTACTTTTATTTAGAGTATCATGGCCTTAAATTTGGATCCAATCGGTCAAGTCTTTTAAGAGAAAAGTCTGCTGAATGCGTCAAACCAGTATCATATCCATAACCTTGAACTGGAGGATGAGAACTTGATTCTCTCATCAAACATTCTGTTATGAGCTGACGTGTCATTATCTTACATTTAGTTTTAATTGTTTCAGAGCCTTCAGAATTCTCACCTGCACTAAGGTTCCAATACAATAGCTGCTGTGACTGTGACTTTTACAGCAGCAATGAGTTTTGGTTTCTGGTATTTCTTTTAAAATACAGAATGTCATCAACAACTATCTGGATCGATTTGACCAGTTATTTTAGATATATGGCACACAAGAAAGCTGTTTTAAAAAAAAGTGGGGGGGGGGAGGAGGGGGGGGGGCTATGACCTTGACCTCAAAGAATACAACACAACTCTAGTTGATAATATTCCATCTTGATGTAGAGTACCATGATGTACATTGTCATGTGACAGTAATGTTTAAAAAGTGTCCTATCGCTTTTTATGAAGCAGGATTGCAAAATAATTTTAAAGAATACTAGGGGGCACCCATGACCTTGACTTTGAATATAGGGCGATGGTATGATTGCTTCTAGTTTGGTAATAAGACAACTATTATGCAAAAATGTATGGCACCTTGATGATTCTGGCTTGACATTAACACTGGCATTCACTTAAGATGAAAACGATCACGTAGTTTATATTCATGTTGTTTTCCTTCATATTTACTGACTCTTAGCCATGTAGTTAAACACTGTACACAGCAACCTATATGTTAAGGATAAGGATGAAGCACTGCCAATTGGATATAGTGGCCATATTTGACTGAAACTTAATGAAATGTGTCATCATATCAAGATTAAGATCATGCTTTATTTCTTTTTTAAAATGTAGTCACTTATTACGAATATAGTGTCCTTAACTGCGTGCTCAACTATGGAATATTAAATGATTCATAGAAAAAAATGATGAAAACGTTGACAAGAAATAATTATTTTTCACGAATTGTGGACATTTTTCTAAAAGTATCCTAATTGTTTTGAAAATAGTAACGTCTTGGCTATCCAAATATGTATTTATTTTACCACCGATGATACTTTCAGCAGCCTGATGTCCTATATTCAGCACCCCCAATGTGAAGAAAACATAGGGTGTGATGTCGCCATCTTGAAATTGTCACATGTGTCACTTATATTCGTGAAAGCAAGCATATTCTTATTCTACTATAATCCAACTAATGAAATGCGAAAGCAAAATGCTTCTTGCTTCAAAATTGGATGAATGAGATTCAGTTAAAAAGTAATCGGGGTAAAATGGCCGTTTGAAAGATTACGTCGCAAACAATTTTTTAACAGTCCCAATGCAAAATCTCGATGGTATTCTAATCGTTTTATCATTAGGGCATTGCCGCCTACCTATGCCTAAAATTTGGTGTTTGTAAGTTTAATATGCAGAATAATGCACTTTTCATGGCGCTTTAGCCTACACTATAAGAATCTGCCACAAAGTTCACTCGTGGTTCCTTTGTGATCTGTTCAAACAGGTTTTCTGTGTGCTTGGGATGCTACCTGTTCATGGAATAAAGCATTGCCATTGATTCTGATGTTGCTTTGACTAGGTCTCTCTGTCGTCTGAAGATCTCCTTCTAGATAGTGTAAAAGCTTGGACATGTCAGACTTTGCTGGTGCTCCATCTCCTGCAGCAAGTTGCCAGGGTACTAGGCCTACCTGGAAACCGAGTACTCTCTCCAGGCTGATGTGATAATTGAATGCAAGAAGAATAAGCTGGCCAAAGACATTTCTCTCCACCGTGACTTCCTTCAATTTCTTTGACTGCCCTGTGACTGTTGCCGTCTTGACAGCTTTGTAAAATGTTTCGAGCTTCAGTTTCTTGATTGGTGCCTTGAAGCTTTTTGTTTTGTCAATCAATCATTCCTGCATGAAGGTACTCAAAACTACATCTTAAACGTCATCTGTGTTCAGATATTGTCCTGTGATGCTTGTGCACCTGAGAACGAGCAGTAAAGGCCATTTGTTCAGAACTTTAAATGGGTAAATGAAGTTGCCAACAGCCTTTCTGAGTGTCTTCATTTTGTGCAAACTGAGGTCCTTGTGTGAACTGTTTTCTTGGTTGTCTATGTCATTGCTAAGACTGCCTCTGCCTAGCTGCCTCTGGCATACCACAGTCTGTGGTAGGTTTTCTGTTGAATCCCACTATGCCACCATGGGATTTTGCATGGTAGTTAATGATCTGTTCAGTGGTGATGTCCACCGCACTTCTTGATGAGGGGACGTCTCACCTGTTGACACTGTAGAGTCTATTCTGTCACAAAAGTTCTTCTGCACTGGGGCCAAAAATTATTTCCTCCAAAACAGCTGTTGTTTTCAGTTAAAATATATCTGAATATGCCTTAGAAAACTGAAACTGTCTTTTGTCAGTAAAGCCATGGTCAGTTATTGGGGGAACCTGTGACATGGGAATGTTCGCAAAACACTATTCTCAGTAGTACCTACACATAAACATCCACCATGGCCACACCCAGAGGATGATCTCTGTCAGACAACCTGAATCCAATAGCTTAGAGGTCTAGGATGATAGAAATGACTGCCTCATAATTTCCCGAAAGGGGGGGCAGGGGGGGGGGGGCATGGGCTGGTCCATGGATTATCATTGTTGGCCTTTAGAGGACTACATTTACTTTAGGCAACCAACTTGTCTTGAGCAACTGAAGGTGTTTGCACTGAGTGTGGTTGCGGGTTTACTCTAATGTACTACCCATGACACTGAGATATTGTGTTTACTGAATAATATTTAGTGCTGAAATCAAAAGAGTTGAGGTTAAATGACACATTATTCACACTCGCATGGTGGGCTGTGGTAACTGACACATTTATTTGTTTGACCAAAGGATGCTCAAGATGTCTTCCTGGAGCAGCAAAGGGAGATCACTCTCACACGCAAGATCCTTGTGATCCAGAAGACGGTGCGGTCTTGGCACTGCCGGCGTCGCTTCCTTCGCATGCGCAAAAACATTGTCACTGTGCAGACACACTGGCGCACCTACTCAGAGAGGAAACGCTTTCTCAAAGTGAGTCAACTGTTTTAACTTTTTTTCCTGCCAGAACACAACAAGCAACACCCAAAGGCAAGGGACGTTGATCCTCATGAGCCCCTGCAGGGTGGGGAACTCACGCGGGCTGATGCAGATTACCAACTTCGTTCATTGGTGTGCTTCAGGTTGATCCGTAATCTGGGATCAGCTATGCAAAATGATAGATCACCACATGCAGTCATGATAAATATTTGCTCACAGTATACACCCAACAGTATTTTTCGTTCTCTATCAGAATCACCCATGTATGTACACAGCTACTTGAAGGCTTGTGTGTGGCACCTACATTTGAGGAAATTACAAACTTAAAATACCAGTAATCATATTTATAGTAGCTAGAGGTTGTTAGCATGACACTTTTTGTTAACATGTTAAGAAGGTCATATTATGTCTGATCAGCATGCTAGAAAAGTCTTGTTTTTGGCTCACGTGCGAAGCAAAAGTGAGTCAATGTTTTGGGCCAGTGGTCGTCCATCCGTCTGTCGTCCGTCCGCTGTCGTCCGTGGCAAACTTTAACGTTGACATTTCCTTGGAGACTATTCAAGCCACATTCTTCAAACTTGGCCCAAGGATACTTTGTGGTAAGACCTTTCTAAACATACCAATTTGAGTGACCTCTCACAAAGGTCAAGGTCACAAGGGATCAGGAAATAGGTAAAAAATAGCTATATTTTGACATAATTTCTTTTTTCTCAAATACTATTCACAACTTCAAGCCCAAACGTGGTACAAAGATACATGATGGTAAGACCTATCTATGCATACTAATTTGGATGACCCCTTGGAAAGGTCAAGGGTCACAAGAGGCTGGCAAATGTGTGTAAAATGCTGATTTTTGATAAAATTGTAGGTATTCCCAAATTTTTGCAAAGTTTTCAACCAAATTTGGTACAAGGATAGCTGATGATAAGACCTTTTTATGCATACTAATTTAGTCAACTCATCACAAAGGTCAAGAGTCACGAGGGGTTGACAGATGTGTGAAAAATGCTTACATTTTCAGAAAACATGAATTTTTTTCTAAAATGTATTTTTTTGAAAAATACTTACCGATGGCATTACTGTCTGGAATACACTCTATAGATTTCAGCCAAAAAGTTGTGTAACCCACACAACTGGGGAGGAGACACCGGGGATCCACGCACCGGGGCCCCAGGTGGCCTCCCCTTACTACCCTATCCCGGCATTCGTAGGGCGACCCAGTCAGTTTCACACATAGCCAAAAAAGGCAAGCGGGGCAGGCGGGAGGGCAGTCTGAGTAATGCCATCGGTAAGTATTTTTCAAAAAAAATACATTTTAGAAAAAAAATTCATTTGTTTTTTCAAAATACATTACCGATGGCATTACTATCTGGAAGAATGTCGAACAGGCGGAGGGTGCCGTTTCTATAACCGCAAACCCAACCACCCGTCGGCCCAGAGAGAGAGAGAGAGAGAGCACTCCCGACGATTTCAGCTATGACGTACCTAAGACGCCAGGGGCGCGCGGAGGGAGTGCTGGGCCGCGGAGATGTCGCCCACCCGTGCCAGGGAGTCACGTTGGCCGGATAGGTCTCTAGATAAAAGCAGGCGAAGGTGGAGTCAGCTCGCCAGCCGACCGCTGTAACAATATCCTTGACCAAGCAGTTGCAGTCCAGGGCAAAACTGGTGGAAAAGCTGCTTGAGCATCGTGGGAGGTGTAGGAAGCTCCAGCGGCGGGTCCGTCGCTAGCTCGAGTAGGTCCATGGTCCAGCTCTTGGTCCAGTTGAAGGGGGCCACCAAAAAGAGGACTGCGGAGCAACCCAGAAGCTTCCGCCGAACCTTCGGAACGAGGACTGACGGGGGGTAGGCGTAAGCGATCAGACCGTCCTAGGGGATGGAGAGCGCGTCTACTGCCCAGGCGAGTGGGTCCGGGACTGGTGAGACGTAGACCGGGAGCTGTTTGTTCCATCTGGTGGCAAACAAGTCCACTAAAGGCGTTTCCCACCGGGAGCAGATCAGGCGAAAGATGTCCAGGCGTAGGGACCACTCCGTGTGGAGGAGCTGTCCGCGGCGGGACAGGGCGTCCGCGATCACGTTAGGTGGCCGGGATATGTGGCAAGCCCGTAGAATAATGCCCCGGTCCCTGCACCAGAGGAGGAGGTGGTAAAGCAGAATGCACAGGGAGGGCGAGTGTGTGCCCCCCTGGTTCTGTATGTAAGCCACCAACGTCGAGTTGTCTGAGAGAACGAGAACGTCCTGGTTGGTCAAGGTCTCCTGCCAGAAACTGAGGGCCAGCCAAACTGCCTTCAGCTCTAGCCAGTTGATGTGTTTGTCCGCCAAACCCCGCGGCCAAAGGCCCGAGGCCGAGACAAAGTCCGGTAACAGATGCGCGCCCCAGCCGGCCTGACTCGTGTCGGTGCAGAGAGACCACCGGGGCGGAGGTGAGTGAAGAGGTACACCCGTAGCCAGCCAAGCGATGTCCGCCCACCTCTGGAGGTGTGGACGAGCCAGAGGAGTAACCAGTACAAGATCCGCAAGGGAACCCGACGAAGGACGCCAGTGTAGTAGGAGATGTAGCTGCAACGGACGGGCATAAAGCCTGCCCAAGGGAAGCAAGTCCGCAGCCACACTGAGCAGGCTCAGAAGTTGAAGCCAGACCCTGGCTGAGAAGGAGGCCCCTACCTCCATTGAAAGCGCTAGATCGACGATCTTCTGCCGCCGGGCCAGAGTGAGATCGGTCAGGAATTCCATCCCCAGATGTAGAAAACGCTGAGAGGGGGTAAGATCCGATTTGCCCAGATTGAGAAGAAATCCGAGGCGACGCAGGAGGGAAAGCAGGGCGTCTCTGTCCTCTTGGAGCGCCGAGGCTATCAGATTTCGCAGTAGTAGGTCGTCCAAGTAATTAGAGGCCAGGCTCAGGGATCGTTGGCGGAAGTAAGCCATCACCGCGTCGAGGATCCTCGTAAAAACCCACGGACTGATGTTGAGGCCGAAGGGAAGGGTGCAGAACTGGTAAACGACTCCCCCAAAGGCAAACCGCAGGTACCTGCGAGATGACGGATGAATCGGGACGTGAAGATAGGCGTCGGGACAGATCGAGGCTGATCGCGAAGTCCATCGGTCGGACGGCCGCTCGGAGGATCCTGGCTGTCTCCATCCGGAACCAAGGGGCCGAAATGAACTTGTTTAGCGCCGACAAGTCGATGACTGGGCGCCACTTGCCCTCTGGTATGGGAACGAGAAAGAGGCGGCTGTAAAATGCTGGTGAGTCCTGACGCGAAACCACCTCCGTCGCTGCTTTGTCGAGGAGAGCCGAAACTTCTCTGCGCAGAGCGTCCGCCTGAAAGGTGTCGAGTGGAGACTGGGTCCACATGGGGGACCTGCGAAGAGGCGGAGGGGACCGGAACGAAAGCTGGAGGCCTGTAAAAACCGTGGAAAAGATCCAGGGGTCATCTTCTTCTTCTTCTTTTCGTTCGCAGTGGGCTATACGGTCAGTCCAGCACCGGCGATGAATGATGTCATTTTCTCCAGGTCTTCTCGACTGCCGTAGAGTTTGGTCTGCAGTGGAGTTGGCGATGGCCACACTTCTTTTCTTTCATCGTCCAGTAGGGGGCATCTCTGGAGAATATGTTCCGCTGTTTGGTCTTCCTGACCACAGGCGCAGGTTGGTGATGGCGCCAGCTTGAGCTTTCTGTTCTTGTGAGCATTCAGTCTGTTGTGGCCGGTACGCAGTCTAATCAGGACGACTTGCTGCTCTCTGGTCATTGTGTGGTAGTCGTCTCTTTTTGACCTCGGCCTCATCAATACCTTGATGATTGTCTTTTGCTCACTATAGCTGACGCTGTTTTCTTGTTGATCTTTTGTGGCTCCTTCTTTCGCCAGCTTGTCTGCCCTTTCATTTCCTGGTACCCCACAGTGGGCTGGTATCCACTGGAGAACAACTCTTCTGGTTTGTCTGACCTTCTGCAAAGCTCTGGTCAGCTGGGGGAGTTTGTCGTTCTCGAGGGCCTGAAGGACTGAAAGGGCATCGTAGAAGACAGGGGTCATCTGGGAACAGCGACCTCCAATGGTCGCTGTATAGAGACAGCCGCCCGCCAACTGGAGACCCGGGAAGTGCCGACGAGGGCGAGGGAGGGGGCAAGTCAGCGGGCCCGACCGCGCCCGGACTTACGGGCGCCGCGGGACCAAGAACGGCGGGGAAGGGCTGAGGGGCCTGAGGAGGGTGAGCCCTACCTCTAACCGAACTGATTGGAAGCAAGGAGGGTCTAGAAGACCGCGAAAACGAGTCGATGCAGGATTGGAGACAGGTCTGGGCCACAGGTCCTTGCTGACTGCCACGTGTCCCCGAAAAGCTGAGATCCACCTAGGGGGGGGGGGGCCTGTCGAAGCTGGGTCTTCACCGACTTCGGGAGATCCGCGCAGAGATGCAGAAGGGTATCCTGTCGCCAAAGATCACAATTGGCGGCCGCTGCCATGGCGTTGGTGGAGGAGTGGTAGGCGGCCCGGTTGGCCGCTATCAGGATGGACTGCACATCGCGGAGAGGGGACGGAACCTCCAGGTCCCAAGTTCCCTCCAGGCACTGTAAAATCGCCTGGGTAGCCAACTCCAGGAACCCGGAGCACGCCAGCGAATTTCGCACTAAGGAAGCGATCCTGTCGAGCGGACGCGGCCATGCGTTCAAGACAATTCTGCGGCCGCCCGCCTGGACTAGGGCCGCCGTATCCACCACTGGGAGAGGGACGGCGAAGGCTTGAGAATGTCCCGCGTACCAGGCCTGGTGGAAGCTCAAGTTAATCCCTGCAGGCCACCGCGAGTCTGAGAAGAATCCCGTGTCGCCGAAGTTTTCTTGTTGTAATTGGTCGGAGAACGCATCTGTGAGGTCCCGGAAGCCGGCAGGTTGAGGAAGGGACTTGCGGTGCTTGACGTGCCTTTGTGCGTCGACCATAGCGGAAGCCTGTCTCTTCATCGGGGGTGAAGGAAGACAGAAGTCGGGCGGCAGAAACTTCGCAATAAGCCGGGAGGCCTCTTCCAAGGTGCTGATAGTCTGCGATCCGAGCGAAGGGCCGACGATGTCCAAGGAGGAGGAGGCCGACGAGAACGCCGATAGGCGGGAAGGGGATCCCACCGCCGAATCCCGCAGGAAGATGGCTGAAGCTGAATCCGTAGGATGAAGGCTGAGGACATCCGGTTCTGAAGAACTAGACCGTCCATCTCGTGAATGCGCAAAAAGGGGCGACCGGCTCCGAGAGCGCCGCACTGCCGCGCAAGAGATAGATGGGGCCGCCCGCGATGCCCGCCGGGTAGACGTCGCGGGGACAGAGGGACCGCGAAGGACGGACGGTCAGAAGCGAAGCTAGATTCCGACCGCTGGTGTCGGAGACCACTCTCCAAACGAAACCGGTCTAGCGACGTAGCGGTCTGGTCACACCGGGCCCGCCTGGAAAAAACGGGGCGGGGGGGGGGGGGGGGGGGGTGGGAACCGTAACGAAAAGGAAAAGCGAAGCGGGGAGGGGACAAAATTCGTGTATGCGGCCCCCGCTCCAAGGCCTCGGAGCATGGGGGATGTGCTGTGATGTCACACCGGGCCCGCTGGTCGAAGCGGGGGAGGGGGGGGGGGGGACATTCTAGAGTCACGGCAAGCCCGCTCAGGAAAAGCGAAGCGGGGAGGGGACATGAACACGCGGCCCCCAGCTCAGGCGCCTCTGAGCGAGGGGGACGTGTGTCCGAGTCATACCGGGCCCGCCTGGTCGGAACGGGGTGGGGGGGGGGAACTGCCTATGCTCTCGCCAAACCCGCTCAGGCGAAGAGAAGCGGGGAGGGGACAATTTCTGAGCACGCGACCCCCGCTCAGACGCCTCGGAGCGTGGGGGACGAGTGTCCACCTCACCCCTGGCCCGCCCAGACGAGACCGGGGTGGGGGGGATGAAAGCGAAGCTGGCCCAGCCCGCTCGAAATTAACCGAAGGGGGGGGGGGGGGGGGGAAGCACTGCTAAGGGCCTCAAGTCACGCTCCGACGCCCCCAGAGCGTGAGAGAGAACCTCTCTTAGCACGTTTTCTCTCATTCTTACTACGCTTGCGTTCTTTCAACCGCAGCCGCTCAGGAGACCCAGAGCGGGGGGTGGCTGACGAACGCTCCGCTCGCCTAGACCGCTTGCTCGAAGCAGAGCGGGGGGTGAGCGAACCTGATGGGCTCAAGCCACACGCTGCCGAAGCAGAGCGGAGGAGCGCGACTCCGAAACTCACCTACCCTGCTCCGAAGACTCGGAGTGGGGAGGGAGAACCTGTGAGGTAATGGTGCAAGAAGGGGACTTACCTGAGGGCCGGACAGCCCGAACGACGGAGCGGAGCGGTGCCCAAGGAGCCGACGTAGCGACGACTACCTGTGGAGGATTCCGGGGAGACTGAAGCGGCCGGTCGCGCCTGTAGAAGTCCCACATCTGCGACCACTGGTATTCCATCCACTCGTCACACACGTCACACGTCCTGTCCGAAGAACAGCCCGAGCACGGCAAGCAGGCGTCATGGGCGTCGGAGGGCCACTCTGAAAGTCCCCACAAAAACGGCAAGACTTCAACACAGGAGTAGCCATAGCGTCACTGATAAACCCATACGAAGGCTAAAAGTCAAGTCGCACTCCTACCAAGTTCACAAAGTCACGTGCGGAAGCCAACCACAAGGTCACTAGCGAAGCTCACTGAAAGTCAAAGCCGGTCCGAACCGGATGGCGCTCAGTTCAAACACAGTAGTCCACAAACTACGAGTAGGAGAGAAGTCAACGAAGTAGAGAGTCCAAGGCTATGAAAAACCCTCAAAGTCGAAGGCCAAAAAACTATCAAACTCTGGTAGAAAAAGTTCCGAACGGTGTAAGGCAAAAACTCGACCGTCCACGGTCAAGCTATGAGTGAAACTGACTGGGTCACCCTACGAATGCCGGGATAGGGTAGTAAGGGGAGGCCACCCGGGGCCCCGGTGCGTGGATCCCTGGTGTCTCCTCCCCAGTTGTGTGGGTTACACAACTTTTTGGCTGAAATCTATAGGCAATTGAGTGTATTCCAGATAGTAATGCCATCGGTAATGTATTTTGAAAAAACAAATGGATTTTGCTGCTGCAGAAGCCAGCCGTTGTCACAAAGGTCACACATATGTAAATCGGTCATACATGTGAGCCATAATGGCTTTGCCTTTCTTGTTTAATGTATGTTTTAAATTTTAAGTGCTGTACTACTTAATCTAAGGTGCCTTTCATGTGCCTCCTGGACTAACAAGTGGTGAATCGAATGATTTCAGAAAAAGTGTTTGTAGATGCTGGCAGTGACGGGGTTAAAGCTTAGTGCTTTGTCAGATGTTCACAGCATTTTATTATCCCCCCCCCCCCACCCCCCACACACCAATCTCTCTGTCTCTCTCACCATTTTTGGCCCACATGCAAAGCAAAAGTGAGTATATTTTTGGCCAGTGGTCATCCGTCTGGCGTCCGCCATCATCCTGGGTAAACTTTAACATTAGCATTTTCTCAGAGACTATTCAAGCCACAAAGATACTTTGTTGCAAGACCTTTCTAAACATACTGATTTGAGTGACCTCTCTCAAAGGTAAGGTCACTGCTGATCAGGAAATATATAAAAATTAGCCATATTTTTACCAAAATTATTTGTTTTCAAATACTGTTCACAACTTCAAATCCAAACTTGTTACAAAGATACCTAAAGGTAAGACCTTTCTATGCATACTAATTTTGTTGACCCCACAGAAAGGTCAAGGGTCAAAAGAAGACCAGGAAAGAGGTAAAAAAAAAAAAAAAGCCTTATTTTGACAAAAGATTTTTGTTCTGAAATACTATTGACAACTTCAAAGCCAAACTTGGTACAGAGATACCTGATGGTAAGACCTGCCTATGCATACTAATTTGGCTGAGCCTTCGGAAAGGTAAAGGATCAACAAGATGTGTGTAAAATGCCATTTTTTGATAGAATTTTAGTTTGTATCAACATTTTTGCAAACTGTTAAATCAAACTTGGCACAAAGGTAGCTGCTGATAAGAGCTTCCTTTGCATACTAAGTTAGTTGATGAATCACAAAGATTAAGGGTCATGGGATGATCTAAAAATAGGTCCAAAATAGCCATATTTTGACTAATATATATATATATATATATATATATATATATATATATATATATATATATATATATATATATATATATTAGTCAAAATCTGGCTAGTCAGACTAAAATAAAGGTCTTACGACAAGATATATAGACATCTTGTCGTAAGACCTTTATTTTAGTCTGACTAGCCAGATTTTTAGCCATCCCATCGTGAGACGGCCTTAGTCGCCTGCTTGGCGTTAAACTCAAATAACTAATTTTTTTATTAAATACTATTTTCAACTTGATACAGAGGACCTGTCTATGCATATTATTTTGGATTACCGCTCAGAAGATTAAAGGTCACAAGTGGTCAGTAAATGTGTGAAAAATGACAATTTTTGTTAGAATTACAGTTTTGGGTTCATTTGTGAAGCAAAATTTATGTTTTTCTCAAATAATATTCACAACTTCAAACCCAAACTTGGTACAAAGATACCTGATGGTAAGACCTAAACTGGTAAACTTTTCTATCAAATTTGGCTTAAAGGTTGCTGATGGCAAGACATTTCTATGCATACTAATTTAGTCGACCCATTGCAAAGATCAAGGGTCACAAGGGATTGACAGATGTGTGAAAAATGCTTAAATTTTGAGGGAAAAAAAAACATGCAGAAGCTAGCCCTTATTGTCACAAAGGGCACACGTGGATCAGTTATACACATGAGCCATAAGGGCTTTGCCTTTCTTGTATTATATAATGGTGGATTTGATGTGAGGATCTTTGTGGCAGATTATCATACCTTAACAATTTGTGCTTTTTTAAAAATCTCATCTTATCATGTTGTAGCGTATCTTATTTCATCAAATCTGTCATTGGTAGATGCGGCAAGGATACATGCGGTTGCAGGCTGTTATCCGTTCCCGTATTCTCACTGCTCGCTTCAACGTTATCCGCGGCTGGACTGTCGACCTGCAGGTCAGGCACTCACTATGAGTCACACACTCACACTGAGTCACACACTCACACTGGGTTTCACACTTGTACTGGTTTTCACACTCACACTGGCTCACACACACACACACACACACTGGCGTATAGGGAGCTTCAGAGTTAAGGTGGTAGAGCATTCGACTCTCAACCAGAAGGGTGTGGGTTCAAATTCAGACCCTATTCAGTGCCCCGTCTTTGAAATTACCTTTGTAGTGAACAAAAGACATTGAACCCGGAATGTTTAGCGTTTCATTTTGGTCACCCACACTGTGTCACACACTCAGTTGCAGCATGTCACAGGTACTTGGTGCATCAGTGGGTATAGAGTGGTTACTGTGTTACATGAATGAAACCAAAAGGAGTGACTAACACTGCTTATAATCCTGGAAAATGACCCAAGTACAGTGGAGCCCAGTTAACATGATCACTCTTTACACAAATTTCAGGTTAAAATTCCCGACAGACAGTTCTCTTATTCTGTATTAAATTTTCATGGTTGACATAAAATAAATAATATTTCAGCTTTACACAAGGATGATTTCTTTCCCAATCATAACAATTTCAGTACTCAGTGTAATATGGAGCGCTCGCACTAGTGCCTATACATATTGGTACATGGCTAAAAATAGCACACTAGCTCCGAACACTGCCCATGGTTACAGATTTGTTTTACCATATGGTTTGTTTGCCTGATGAATTGAACATTTTGTGAGCTGTACACATCTGGTCTGCTGTTTTCCTAGTGCTCTGAGAGTAAGCCTGCAGGTGACCCGTGTACTCAGTATATCATTGCACTTTTAACATCCTGGGCAGTACACACTGTCACACATCTCTCACACCTGCAGGCTTTGAACAATTTTGAGTCTATATTGGTCACACAAAAAACGTTTAACATGAGGTGATTTTCTGTGACCGCCAAAATTCGTGTTAAGCAGGTTCATCTATAGGTAGGAAAAGCCCGAGAAGAGAGAGAACTGTGCATTATTGACCTTTTTTACAATTACACTTGTGTGTTGCAGCGTGTGTGTCGTGGGTACTTGGTGCGTCAGTGGGTACAGAGGCGCATGCTGGCCATCGTGCAGATTCAGGCTGCTGTGCGCACAATCGCTGCCCGCAAACGACTCAATCGCCTGCGTATTGAGGTATGTTATTATTCATGTTTTTAAGTCCCTTCTATTTATAGAAGGGAATTTTTAGGACGGGTCACGGTGGTGCAAATTTAATAGCATGTCCATGATGTCAAAGGCAGGCAGACTAAACCTCTAACAATTGAAGTAACAAGATAAAAATTACGTCATGTCTAGTTACGCTAACTTCGCTGCTGAACGTACATTTGGCGCGAAGCGAAGTATGTGGGTATGTATGTGCGTATGTATGTATGTGTGTGCATATGTGTGTAAACAAGAGAATCTCCGATATTTCTGTACACACAAGCTTGAAACTTGGCGAAATACTTTCTTAAGTAGGTGGCTAAGAGAGCCACTGAGCATATTGTAATTGAATGTCTCATTGAAGACATAAACAACCGTTTATAGGAAGTTGGTTGACCCAGATTAGAGTCCGTAATTGGAGAAAGACATTGGATGAGTTCATTAGCCAGCTTTGTTTCCTTTCAACTTCTTTAGCAAAAATTAATTCTTTTCAGAAAAGAATTAATGCACTAAAAAACCTTTTTTTCTAGAGAAAGTCAGACAGTGGTGGTGACGTAAAAGAGGCAACTCCGTCACCACGCAGACACTGACATAATACTCTAAATATGATTTCATTCTCTCTCAAGTGCGCGGCTCTCTCTCTTACATAAACATGCATGCATCTCCAGGAGGAATAGATCCTCATGCGCTTGGAGGGTGCATGAGGATTTATGCCTCTTGGAGATGTTTGGAGAGCGTTCGCTTGCACGCACTAACACGCACACACACATCGACATGCTTCAGAAAAACATGCAGGTGACCCGTGTACTTAGTATATCATGTAGCTAGGTAAAGTCAACCTGCTTTCACACAAATTATAGCAAGACTGAAATTGTACCATGAAGTTTTAGTTTCGTCACCATTTTCTTAAGCCTATGAAGCAAAAGTGAAACTCATATCATGTAAAATATAAAATTAGGTAAAAACTAAAACTTACGTCATGACAAATGACGTTTGACAAATCAATGACGCGTATGTCCTGCGCCCCTTATAGAACTCACTGACGCATTGGCAGATCTGCGAGACTTTTTCAATAGGAGATAATTAAGCATCAGAATCAGGTCAAAGACAAAAGGTAGAGACCATTGACAGCGAGGACAGCCCTCATATAGAAGGGACTTTGTTCATCCCATCTTGTTATTTGTTGTATCTTTTGATACTCACACTTGTACTTGACTTTTAACAATGGACTATCAAAAGTGGTCGCCTTAAACAGGTGTTCTCCTCATCATCAAAGGTCATCAAAGTAACAGAAAGATAACCATGGGACCAGACATGGGTAGTCTTCTTAGACAGATGGTTACCATATAATATACAGGTGGTCACCTTGACAGGTTGACTAGTAGTGCAGAACTGCAGGCCATTCTGCTAGCACTCAAGCATGCCTATCAGTCTCGGGAAAGGAACTTCCTGATTCTGTCTGACTCTCTTTCTGCCCTGCAGGCCCTTCAGGGCGCGGGAACAGACCATCCACTGCTGGTGCAGATTAGAGAGCTCTACGCGGACTTGATGAAGGAATATTATGACATCATTTTTATTTGGGTCCCAGGCCATGTGGGCATCGAAGGCAACAGAATCGCAGATTCTGCTGCCAACAGTGCCCGCAGTGACCCTGTCCCTGACACACAGACTGTCTATAGTGATTTTCAACCTGTTATTAGTGCGTACATAGCCCGCGCGTGGCAGTCCGAGTGGGACAAAGAGGAAGGGAACAAGCTTCATGAAGCTCTTCCTAAGTTGTCTGACAGTCTACCTTTCCGCTGCGGCAGCCGCCGTGAGGAGACTGTCCTTGCTCGGCTCCACATCGGGCACACATATGTTACGCACTCTTACTTACTTAAACAGGATGAGCGTCCATGGTGTTTTGCCTGTGATGAGCAGTTTTCTGTTCGACACTTTTTGCTGTATTGTGCTGACCTAATTGACACCAGATATAAACACTTCACAGCAGACTCCTTGAAGGTTTTGTTCCGGGATGTTCCCCCGGACAAAATCTTCAATTTTTTGAGAGAATGCAATATTTTTAACAAGATCTGAGCATTCATAGACTATGTGAATTTTTTTATTTGCCCTTTTTGAGAGTCTGTAGACGTTTCTTTTCCAGACATGTGCGACATTTTAGCCTGAGATTTTTAATCTATATTTACATCTTGTCTTAAGACCTTGCTTTTAGTCTGGCTGACCAGATTTTTACCCATCCCGCCGTGAGATGGCCTTAGTCGCCTGCTCGGCGTTAAACCCAAATAACTAACTAACTAATTACAAGGGAAAGAGATAATTTTCCCTGTTGCTTTTCCTGATGATCAAATCTAACGAATGATGCTTTGTAGAGATTAATAATGTGGGGCTACAACCACATCCATCCCCCAATCGATCATTTTATTTAATCTTCTCGGTAATTATACAAGCCCATGCCAACCAAGACAGTCAATGCCTCTATTACCTAGCCGTACTAGTTCCACCCCAGAAATCATTTAAGCAACGATTTTGATCAGCTGCCAACCCGCGATTACTAAGCCAGATACCCCACCCCACCTAAATAATTAATGCTGCCATTGACTTCTTTAAGCAATGATTAATTAATATCGACAGTCACAGTTTTTACCTTTGTCAATGCAAACGAATTGACGATCAGCTGTTTTCGGGAAATGACTACTTGCGCCATTGTGGAAATTCCCGTTAGGTATAATTGTCACATCACAGCACCCCACCCAAAAGTAAGTGACGTCAATGTTGCTATTAGCAACTGACCTCACGTGCCTAGCTCATGACTCTTAACACATGACAAAGTATTGCGCCATCGAGATATTTCAAGGATTTCTGTTGCTGTGAAAAGATGTGTTATGTGTGTCAGTCATTGGAAGTATTACAAATTCCGGACTTCGATATTCAGTGCAGTGATACATCTTGTAGAATATTACTATTGTGCGTTATGTTGAAACAACAAAAAGGTTAGTGAGCCGAGACTAAAGAAAACTTGCTGTTAAATTGCCGAGTGACGAGTACAACCGGGTTCAGTATTTCGTTCTACTTTAAACACGGCTGTGAGTGAAAAACCGCGGTTTTAGTTTCTTGGTTGTACCGTACGCAAAAGCATGCCAGTCTCTATGTAATAGGACAGTTATTTTCATCAAGTTGTTTAATTTATCTAGGCAGTGTTACATTTACAGGCCGATGTCAACCTCTATTGAGTATAGGTGTGCTGTCACACACTGGGACCGCTAACGGCGCAGTAAAGACACGACCAGGTATGTTTTGAGGTGCCTCAAAACAGAGCCATTTCGCTATCACTTCCGTCTCGTAAACAACGAAGAAATGAGAGTAGAACACAGAGTTAAATGACTCTTAATACAAAGTATTTAATATTCTGTTTACCCCCTGGCCGTTAACGCCGTCAGCGCTGTTTCTAAGCTAGATTGTATGTAGCAACCACCGCTGGCGGTAAGCAGCGAAGACTGCAGACAGTGTCATTTGAGTACAGCGAGGAGAGAGACAGAACACAGAGTTAAATGACTCTTAATACAAAGTTTTCAATCTTCTGTTTACCCCCTGGCCGTTAACGCCGTCAGCGCGGTTTTTAAGCTAGATTGTACGTAGCAAACACCGCTGGTGGTACGAATAGCGCGGCGAAGACTTAGCGGCCTGTAGAGCAACCAAAAACAGAGACAGAACACAGAGTTAAATGACTCTTAATACAAAGTATTTAATATTCTGTTTACCCCCTGGCTGTTAACGCCGTCAGCGCGGTTTCTAAGCTAGATTGTACGTAGCAATTACCGCTGGCGCGCAGCGTGCAGACAGTGTCATTTGAGTACAGCGAGGAGACCAATACGTCACTAGCTGCAATGCGGAAGTTGCCAATCTACTCATATTTTATATTTAGCGGCCTGTAACGTCTGTAGCAAGCAAAAACAGAGACAGAACATAGAGTTAAATGACTCTTAATACAAAGTCTTCAATCTTCTGTTCACGCCCTGGCCGTTAACACCGTCAGCATGGTTTCTAACGTGAACAATGACTTAGGGCCTTAGTAACGTGACGAAGTGCACAGTGCCAATTTGAGTACACAGTCGCCGTGTCTATATTCTGCGAAATAGCTTGGCACAAGACTTACAAGCATTGGCTCAGAGTTAACAACTGAAATGCGGTGAAGTTTTCTGCGGACTGGAGTCTACAATATTCAAGCATGCTGAATAAAGATTTTGTGTCTGTCTGTCTGTCTGTGTGCGAGTGCGTGTGTGTGTGTTTGTAGGTATGTGTGAGTGCGTGTTTGTGAGTGCATGCGTGTATGCGTCTGTGTGTGTCAGTGTGAGTGCATGCGTGTATGCGTCTGTGTGTGTATGTGTGTGTCTGTCAGTGTGAGTGTTTGTGTGTATGTGTGTGAGTGTTTGTGTGTGTGTGTGCATGCGCGTATGTATGTATGTGTGTGAGTGTTTGTGTGTATGAGTGTGTTTGTCTGTCAGTGTGTGAGTGTGAGTGCGTGCATGTATGTGTGTGAGTGTATGCATGTATGCGTATGTATGTATGTGCATGCGTGTATGTATGTGTGTGAGTGTTTGTGTGTGTGTATGTGTGTGTATATGTGTATGCGTCTGTGCGTGTATTTATGCACGTATGTGTATATATATTTAGTGTTAGAGATAGATATTTCAAGAACATTATACCATTGACTCTACGTCAATACCCCAAAACACAGTTATTTAATAATAACCACACACACACACACACACACCATTCTTATATACACTTGATGCAAATTTAAGTTACCTACAGATACTTGATAACAAATGTCCAAAGTCACCTATAACTACCAAATAACTCTACAGGTAACTTTTAGTTCCTAATAAATTAGTTGGCATAAGTTCTTATGAGTGACTTAAAATAAGAATTTATAAGAACTTACAAGTTTTTTGGATCCAAGTCAACAACTTACTTGGACAGATTTCTCAAGTTACAAAGGACAATATAAAAACTTTTTTTCTCAATAGTAGTCTGGTGGTGGGGCAGATGGCGTCAAATGGGCATGCGAGAAAGGTATGATAAAAATAATGGATTACCAAAACTGATTGTTAATTGCTTGTAAGTCCTTGAACCTTTTTCATAGTTTCTTCTATGCCTATCTTTTTCCCTTCCTCTAAAAAAGATTTCTTTAGCTCTTCAACATTCACAGGTTGACTACGCATCTTATTCTGAATTTCAGATTTCTGTTGTTTGTAATTGGCCAAATCATCCTGGACTCTCTTAAATTCGTGATCATCAATTTTATTATCTTCCAAAGATTTACTGATAATAAGTTTCATACTGCTCAGCTTAGCTCCAGCGAGCGTACTCAATGCTTCATGCTTCTGCAACTTTGTATAAAATCTTTTGTTAAGGGTTTCCAAAACCAAAGCATGCCAGGCTTGTGGCAAGGCCAACACCTTCAATAGCAATTCCTATGACACTTCCCACTCCTGTTGCAAACAGAGCTATACCTCCTACAGATAATCCGGCTGAAACCACACCCACGGCCATTGATGTGTTGTGTACAGAATTGAAAACCGTTTTGTAACGTCGTTTACACCTTGAGTATTTTGCCTGTTCTCCTTCCAAATACTTCAACGCTTCTGTAATATTCATTAAACGGAATGAGTCTGCCTGTAATGTTTTATCACGCTCAATAGGTTCAGGTGGTTCAGGTGGTATTTGCGGATACAGTGGTGGCATTTTTTATGGCAAATATTTTTTTATATTTAATCTTCTAATTTATTTTGCAACTCTTCAAAGGTATACAATTTGCTAGCGTAATAAAATGAAACAAGATCTATGTGTTCCAGGTTTATGAAACTTAGACGAACTAGAGTTGTTTTATCAATCACTACCTTAACAGCAGGGACACTACTCGAAACTTCAAAATCTGTATTGATTTTTCTAATAGCAATAACAACCTTTGTTGACTCTGCTACTGAGCTATCCCACGTAAGTTTGATTCCCTGTGCGATATCTGCTTCTTTCACAGCATCCAAAGATCTCATGAGAATTTCAAAAACTATTGTCGCTTCTCTATCTATGGTAAAATTTGCTGGTACGAACGAAATAGAAGTATCTGTTCTACCCTTTCTATTTGTAAGAAAATACCTTCGTTTTTCATACTCTTGAAGTTTTAGTTTTTCTCTGCTATTGATTTCTGCGAAATAGCTTGGCACAAGACTTACAAGCATTGGCTCAGAGTTAACAACTTTTCTAAATACTAAGGCACCTTCATCAGTAAAATAAACATAAGGACTGATAAAAACAAACTTAACATCCCATACAATGGGAATAGGTGCAAGCGGAACAGGGGTAGGAATAATTACCCACTTATTACCTACATGTTTTAAGCTGTAGAGCACATTACTTACAGGAGTAGGAACAGTAACATCACGAAGTTGATTAAGTTTAGGAAACTGTCTCTCAGCGCCATCTTTTACATCTTCAATTACCTTTCGTTTGTACAATCCAACGGAAACAAGTTCAAGGCCATACACCTCTCCTACCTCACCTTCTTTATCAAAATCTTGCACGTCAGCCAAATCTTTCAACTCTATTGACGGACATGCAACTGGAATAATTCTCGGCTGTGGACCAAGACCGCTCATTTTTATAAAACAAAAATAAAATTTATTTCACTTCCTACACTACAGTAAAATCATGCATCTGAACTGGTTTACCATCCTGATTAGTTACAGATAAACACAGTGATTCAAAGAAACTAGAACCTAATTTTTTAAACTGCAAATTAGGCAATCTAGCAACCACACTTTCACAATATGGGGCAGCTCCAGTCGGCAAGCATCTTAACAAAGTTGAAGGCTTTCCATTGTGTACATTTTCAGTCGTGTTCAGTTCTTTTAAATAAACATTTAGCAATGTGTGTACTGACAAATGAACAGGGTATCTTCCAGTTATTTGATTTCCAACTGTTGTAGGTAACTGACCCTCAATATTATCACTTCCAAAACCAAATGCCCATTTTTCATCCCTAGAAGTTATATGTCTGCATATTAAACTGAGTAAATATGCAAGTTCATGTGAAATTATAGGCTGACTACCTTCAGGAAAATCTAATGTAACACGTAAGTTAGCCTGATTTAAAGTTGCTTTAATTATTAATTTACTTTGAAACCATTCAGCTAAAGTACAAAAGTCATAATACCCAGATGGTAAGTGTGTTTTAGTGCCCAAGCCACTATTACCAGCATTGCTATAACTTACATGAAAACTTGTATCATCTGTTACATTAAACCACTTTACAGTGTAGAACATTTCGTGGATAGCTACAGCCTTGCTAGCATCTCGATTATCAATCCCATTAGTTAACCACACTGGTTTGCTTGTATCAAGATTTGTTAAGGTTATAAACATTTTTATTATCACATAAAAAAAGCATAATGGAATTTAAATCGCCAACAATTGCCACTGTTAATGCATTTCAATTTAACGTGGATGCCAAGTACAATGTTGCACCAACTTATGATCAGAAAATAATTCAGCTAAATGAGCTTGATATAGCTTTGTCCGAAGGAGATTTATTTCAAGTGAAAGTGCCGAATCCATATGATCATTACCTAAACCCTCCAATTACAGATGATGCAACTGCAAGAAAGTGGTCCTCAAGCCCACTACAGATGTTTCAAAACCAGCTTAACTTTGCTATACTATGCTCAACTACTGGCTGTGGCGTTTCTTTTACAGACCATTTGAATCATCCAAACAAACTGATTAAGTCTGTCTATCGTTTCCACAAATATTACCAGCTTAGAAGAATACTGTCAGAACTCCATACCCCACTGCCCACTGAATCCAGTTTTAATCAGTTTAATAATCCCATGGATATGAAAGCATTTGAACGCATCTGTAATGAATTTAACATCAGTACAAAGTATGACTTTACACAAAAATTGATGATCACAAAGGCATGGGTACGTTGTATTATGCTATGAGTCACAGACAATACCCACAAGATTACTGGCCTCCCTACTCTTCATTCTCATCAAAATCTGAAGTCTGGTTAGGCTCAATAGAACAGAAACACTCTAATGCCTGGACCACATTTGTCTTAGACAGGAGTGAAGGGTTTACTCAAGCAGGAGTCAAATGCATAAATGAGTCTATCAGAACATATGTGTGGTGTATACTAGGAGCACAAGCTCAAACAAAATCAAACATTTGAAATGGGAGTGGCAAATTTGAAGAACAAAAACAGTTTCTTGCAAACCTTGAAGATTCAATTAACTCAGTTGTTGATCTCCCTTCAAGCATACAACACTACCAAGACGTTCTCAGATATGCCAGATCAAAAGTTACCATCTGACCTTCAACTCCAAATGGATACAATAACAAATTATAATAACGAAATAATTGTTGCAGGGAGTGATCAGAAATTAGGCCTCAATCAATCTGTAAACTTGAGCCCAACAACCACTCACCTACAACCATTAAAACCATTAATAACGCCAGTAACGCCAGTAACATCATCATCACCTGTACAGACAGTAACAGCCCCAGCATCGGCACTGACACCTGCACCGGCACCAGCACAGCCAGAAACCCCAGTAAACACACATGAGTCGGAGAGAACTGCATTGGTAATAGGCCTTACTGGATTAGGAATATTACTTCTTTACCTGTTTCATTAAATAACCCACTATTAACCCTCCTACTGTCACCAAAAAGACCCATACAGTGGAATCCGCTTAACACAAATTTTTGGGGACATGAAAAATCACTTCGTGTTAACCGTATTTCGTGTTAACCAATATGGCCTCAAAATTGATCACGGCCCTCAAGGAAAAAGTGTGTAAGACGTGTGCCTGAATGAGTACCAGGTTAAATGTGCACATTATCATACTTTCTATGCATACCTTCAGCTCGCTAGAAAAACACAAGGAAACGTGTACAGCTCGAGTATTTAATGTATTTAATGTAAATCCATCAGGTAAAATCCATACTAAGTTACAATCCTCAGGTAAAAGCAGCACAGGTTGAAGTACAATCCTGCATCGGTAAAAGGGTTGTGTTGGTACACAAATGATACAACATGAATACAGTACAGAAATGCTAGCCAATGAGAAGACAGATTACAACAGCCAAAGGCTATTCAGCCAATCACAGACTAGAGTTCGCTCTGATCTGTCATGTGTACTTCCACAGCGCGAGAGCGACACGTGAATTGGTTTTCTGTGAATGGAATCTGTGTTCGTGTTAAACAGGTGAATAATAGTGAAATTGCCCTGGTTGGAAACCGAAACCAGCTTCGTGTAAAGCGAAATTTCTTGTTAAGCATTTCGTGTTATCAGTGAAATTTTAATACAGAATAAGAAGGCCGTCGGCCGGGAATGCAAAAACGGTTCGTGTTAACCGGAATTTCGTGTAAAGCGAGTTCGTGTTAACTGGACTCCACTGTACATGCTCTGCCATAAACCCTACTACCTTTGCTGCTGTACTAATCAGCCAACTGACAACACTCCCTATTATGCCAGGCAAAACATCCATTGCTTTCACTGCCAATTTCTGAAGCAAGTCTGATATGTGTGACAGTTGTTTCTTTACCCATGCCTGTAGATCTTTTGGGTCAGTTGGAGCTGGAGGTGCTGTTGGAGGAGGGCTGCTACCACCACCCGTTACAGCTAACACTACAGTACTGATAATAAATCCAAGAGCAGTAATTAAACTAGCAATTGTGATACCCTGCTCTCTGAAAAGTGTTTTTAATCTCTCAGCCAAAGTTGTGTCTTCTTGAAGTATTTTTTGAATAGTTTCTCTAATCCTGTTGACCTGTGTTTTCAGTTTTTCTTTCCCAATTTCAATCACTTCTAGTCGTGCTGATCTTTCTATCTGCAAATCATTTAATCTGTGTTATATTCTTTCTTTCATTTCGGTGTCATAATTTTCATCCTCAGCTTTAGCTAATTTTTCTCTTTCTCTTTCAATGTGATTATCAAGCTCGCCTAGTTTGGCTACATTATTCACAAGCTCACCTCTGATTGACTGCAGTGTTTTATCCAACCCCACTAACTCCTGCATTGTCAAAGGAGAGTCTTCTATTGTTTACATAACCTCATTTATTTGCCCTTCTGCAAATGAAGTTTCTTGTATTACTGTGTTTGCTAATTCTGGCAGTCTTGTTACTTCAGTCATTTCAATTTCTTGTCCAGTTGGCAACCTTGTTTGTGCATCATGGAGAGCACTAGCAAGACGAGGTGGTAACTGTTTATCTCCAATACCAAGTTGACGCAAGACGCCAACACCACCTTCATTTTTGATTGTACTTAAAGCTCTAAACTTACCAAGGTCTCTTTTGTTAGTCAATTGTATTTTTCCTTTGTCAACAGTGTTTAAATATAAATGACCTTTTTCATATTCAAACTGATTAGGATCTATTTCATTTGGGCGGTCACCAACACTATCATAAAACGAGTTTATTTTGTCTTTTAACAGTTCGTGATACATACTAGAAGTATTTCCCATTCCAGTCATATCTGTTGCACCAGTATCATAGTCATTCATGTCATCCATTTCAAAATCTTCATGGCTAAATCCTCCCGCTGCCATTGTTTTATTAATTTAATTTTTTTTATTGTGCATAATAAAAATGACACAGTCCTACGGATCAAAGTTAGACCCATATAGAAAACTACGTGAGCCTCTTGGTGTTAAGGGCATTAGACAATCAATTGTCGTCACAAACAATCCTAGCTCCATAGACCAGAACCAAATTCTTACTGTCAAGTTTCCTAACCTAGGTCCCAGTGACGTTATTGTTCGTGGTACTGCTCGCCTTGCTTTTAATATTGAACTTTCATCAGGCACAGATGACGAAAGAACACTAGTTGGCAACCTAGGCAGAGCAATTAATAAAACTATTAAAGTTAAACTTGAAGGTCAGGAAGTGTTTAGTCTTGACGATGCTGATGTGTTCTACTGTTACAAAGATTTGTGGCTCACAAGTGAAGAAAGAGAAGACCGTATTTACCAAGGCATACAGGCTGATAATGTTGCCAAACTCAGAATCAATGCAACAGATAAATCAACGACAGTAGTCAAGGACGTTATTATGGCAGAAACATATGGAAATAGATTTTGCATTCCACTTGAATTTGAAATCCTAACAGCGCATTTGCCTTATTATCAAGGAGCACTAAATGACCGTCTTAGTTTTGAACTAATTTTCAATGACTACTCCAAAGTTATTAAATCAACTGACACAGATGCAACATACAAGATCTCTAACATCTCTTTGGAATATGAAATTGTCACACATGCTCATCTAGCTACTATAATTCAAAAACAGTACCAGTCAAGACTGCCGATTTATTATGATCGTGTTATAAGACACAGTTTGATTCATAAAGACAAAACGACCCAATGTGGAACATCAACTTGAACACACCTGCTAGGTCACTGAAAGGCATTCTTATGCTGTTTGTTGAACCGGGAAGTCCATACCAAAGGGATTCAGAAAAATTCTATAATCCAAAGATTACTCATTTGTCTTGTACTATTGAAGGCCGTCTTAATCAAGTGTATGCCTCGGGTATGCTACCTTACCAGCACTATGACGAGATCACAAAATATTTTGCAGGCGGAAGGCTTAGAGAAAAACCAGCAAACATGGCATCTAAAGATCTGCATCTGTATGACGTAAGAATTGCTCAATACCTGACAGACAAGTATGCACTGTGGCTAGACCTGCGTAGTACAGATGACGACTACCTACATGGGTCAGGTCTAACTGTTGAAAATGGCAGTGACGGAATTACAATCCAAATACAAAAAAAGGTTGAAAAAGCCGAAGCAATAAACATATATCTGATTTATGACGCACAACTGAACATTCAAGAAAGCAGACTGAGTGGACACATATATTAAAATTATAATTAGTATTAAAATGAACTTGCTGACACTCGACCCACACTGGTTTGTTTTGTGGTGCCACAGGCTGTGGGAAAACTGAATTTGTTCTTAATCTCTTACAAACAAGATACATCTATCATTTCAAAAACATTGTGATATTTTGTCCTACTATAAAACACAACAGAGCTTATCACAACCGTTTATTCATTTGGTCTGATCACAACATTTATTTAGTCGACCCTGAGAAAAAACTGAATGACTACCTGCTGTATTTTTACAAACAATTTGAAGGACAGCCAACTTTGTTTATTGTTGATGATTGCTCTGCAGAGAAAGATATTGTTAAGAAGAGAAACACACTGGCAGAACTGGCCTTTAGTGGCAGACACGCAAACATTAGTGTCTGGATTCTCACTCAAAAATATAATGCTGTACTGAAAGATTTTCGTGAGCAGTTAAAGTTTATCTGTTTGTTTTACTGTAAAGATCGTGACAGCTTTGAAGACTGTCTCAGAGAGAACGATGTTATACCAAATAAGCATAAACGAGACTGTGTGAAAAATAAACTGAAATTGACTAAGCATCTAAAGCTTATTTTAAAGACAGATCAGCCCACAGGGTATGGATTAGTGAATTAATTTAGCCTTATGGTTTGTCTTTAAAAAATGACAGACAGACAAACCATTGATATCACAGACTGCTTCAATGATGTTAAGTGCATTTTTGACTTTAAAACGCATGTTAAAATGCCATTTGAGCTCGGTATAAAACTCTCAACACCAACACTGATAAGCATGGTATATAATGTGACTTTGGGGTATTCTGAATGTTTCCCATGTTATGAGTACGATACTGTTGATCTTAGGACACATACCTTTAGAGTTAATGATGCTAACTGCGAGTGGTTTGAGGCACTGTGTGAACACATATTCAGACAACTATGTAAACTACATGATTATATTGAAGACGTTACAGTCAATAAAGTGGTATTACACCTACAGCGCAAGCAGTAATTTTTTTTATTATTTTGTCGGACAAATAAAAATGACACTCAACACAATTGATGTTACAGACTGCTTTAGTTATATCCAGCACTTTGATCAGTTAAGAACAGATTTCAAACAACCGGACATAACACCAGTATCAACACAGGAGATGATTTATGTGTCATATCAAATGGCTTTAGAAATATTTGAAGAGTTACCATTTGTAGAGTACATGTCTGTTGATTTTAAGACACGTACCTTTGAAGTTGATGATCACCGACCACATCACTCCCCTGCTCAAGCTCCTTCACTGGCTCCCCATCCCCCAACGCATCCAATACAAGATTCTGTCTCTCTGCTACAAATCCCTGAACAACTACGCTCATGCGTATCTATCCAACTTACTTCACCCCTACACTCCTCCCCGCTCCCTCCGCTCCGCCTCTGACCCTCTCCGCCTCCTCATCCCCCGCACCAAACTCAGCACTTTCGGCCCCCGCTCTTTCTCAGTATACGGTCCAACCACCTGGAACACTCTCCCACTCTCTCTCCGTCAGAAACACTCGCTCTCCTCCTTCCAGTCTGCCCTCAAAACTCATCTCTTTCAACAGTTCTAGCACTATATCACCACACTCCCCAGCCCAAGCTGACCGTCCTAATGTATCTTCACTATTTGTGTTACGTGAGTCATTGTCTAAAGCGTGCGCATGCTTGTGCGAGTTGTGAGTGTGCTTAGAGTTATAATTATTATAAGATAAGCGCATTATAAATACCGTAATTATTATTATTATTATTTTGTTTGAGACAGTGTATGAACAAATATTCAGACAACTATGTGAACTGAATCTGTTTATTGTAGGTGTTACAGTCAATAAAGTGTGTAATGTGTAATTTTTATTTATTATTTTGTCGGACAAATAAAAATGACGGACAATGTCCAAAGCTCGTCTGGCTTAAGAAACGTGTTTCACACAACAGACTTGCCTATATCCAACACTTACAGTGTCTATGAATCGATAGAAAGGTCTTTTTCGGTCATACAAGATAATCTTCTTTCTGGTAGTGTAAAGATGCAGATTGTTGCTAAAATAGAATTTACCAGGGTAGATGGTGAAGTGATTGTATCGTATATCTCAACAAGACAACACAGTTAATTCGAGAAGAGAATTGGAAAAAGTGTTTAGTGAAAGTCTGTTGCCTGACTTCCTTGAAGCAATTGACAGAGCAAAAATGCAGGGGTCTGGTTGGCATGAAGGTCGTGTACATGAACTGCAACTAAAGCAGTCTAGGTATCATCCTATTTTAGGCAAATCATGGTTGCCACTGCCAACTGAGGTTGTAAATAAAAAGGCTGTAGTCAATATTCAGAACAATGATAATTTCTGTTTTATGTGGTGTGTTCTTGCCAAACTACACCTTGTAAAAGCAAGACCTGAACGTGTATCTAACTATACCAAATTTGTAAATGAACTTAACTTCAGTGGTATAGATTTTCCTGTTAAGGTAGAGGACATAGATTTGTTTGAAAAACTAAATCCTGGTATATCTGTAAATGTGTATGTATGGGATAATGAGTCTGAGAACAAATTAGAACCAATTAGAGTATCACCACTTGCCCCCACCTATGGTCAGCCAGAAGATAAGCATGTTGACCTTTTATTAATAAGTTCCGGTGATAACTTTCACTACACAATTATTAGGAGTATGTCACGTCTAATTCATGGGCATACAACAAAACACAAGTGTAAACAGGAATTTTGTAAAAAGTGTTTACAGAGGTTTTCCTCTATTGAAGTAGCACACAAACATGTTAAACATTGTAGGTCACCTGATGACATTCAAACAGTACTTAAGTATCCAGATCCTGGTAGCAAGGTTTATTTTAAGAACCATGGGAATCAGCAAAAGCTGCCGTTTGTAGTGTATGCTGATTTTGAATCACTGGTTGTTCCATATGATGGTCCTGTTCCAGAATCATTACCAAAGACAATAAAGTTGAGTGACCAAGTGGTGTGTTCTTTTGGATACATTCTTGTTAGGTCACACGGTCAGCATACAGAACCTGTTATCTACAGAGGTGAAAATGCAGCAGCTGAGTTTTTAACAGAAATGAGACAACTGTATAGTCAAGTAGTACAGTATTTGGAAAACTGTCAGATGCCTTTGTTGATGACAGAAGAAGACAAACTAAATTTTGATGCAGCAGTGATGTGTTGGATTTGTAAACAAACCATTGATGGTGATAAAGTTCACGATCATGACCACATAACTGGACGTTACAGAGGTGCTGCACATGGTGATTGCAACTTGAAACTAAAAATTGATCCCAAGGCATATAAGTTGCCTATCTTTTTCCACAATCTCAAGGGGTATGATTCACATATTATCATGCAGGCTGTGGACGAGTCTTACAAAAACATTAGTTGCATTGCCCAGACAACTGAGAAATACTTGACTTTTAGGTTGGATAAATTAGCATTTTATGACTCTATGCAACATTTGTCTTTAGGGCTTGCTAGTCTGGCAGAAGGACTGACTGAGTATCCAATAACAAGTAAATATTTTGAGCCAGACTTGATCAAGAAAGGAGTGTATCCGTACGAGTACATCAGTGACTGGGTTGTGTTTGAGGAAAGGAGACTGCCACCAAAAGAGAAATTTTATTCTACACTAAATGGTAAAGGTATTTCTGACTCTGATTATCAACATGCACTTGATGCGTGGGGTAAATTAGGGTGTGAAACGATTGGTGACTATCATGACCAGTACTTGAAAGCTGACGTTTGTTTGCTAGCAGACATATTTGAAAGTTACCGTGAAAAGGGTTTGTTGCACTACAGTCTTGACCCTGCTTGCTACATAACTACTCCTGGCATGACATGGGTCGAGATGGGATGCATTTTTGAAATCCAGCAAGATATTTATAGACCTGTTGTCTGATCGTACGATGGGTGAAATGGTGGAACGTGGTTTGAGGGGAGGTATTAGTATAGCCGCAAACAACTATGCCAAAGCCTACAACAAATATCTTGATGACTTTGACCCCTCAAGGTCAAGGTCATTCATTACGTACTTGGACGCTAATAACCTTTACGGATTTGCGATGTGTGAATTATTGCCCTTGAAAAACTTTCGTCTACATGATTTGTCACAATGTGAAATAAAAAATTAACAAATGAAATTATGAATTATGATCGGAATCATAAAATGGGTTGGATCTTTGAAGTCGACCTGGAGTACCCACACCACCTACATGATTACCACAATGATTATCCATTAGCAGTTGAGAAAATGAGTATGACGGGGAAAAAAGAAGACACCAAACTTGTGCCAAATTTGAATGACAAATTAAATTACGTTTGCCACTATCGCTTGTTACAGTTTTACATCAGACATGGGTTAGTACTAAAGAAAGTTCACAGAGGTATTCAATTTGACCAAAGTGCTTTCATGAAAGATTACATAATGAAAAACACAACATTGCGTGCAAGAGATGGCAACACTGCATTTGACAAAGACTTCTTTAAGCTTATGAACAATGCTTGTTTTGGTAAGACGATGGAAAATCCTCATCACCGCAAAGATGTGAGACTGGTCACAACTGAATTGGGTGCAATTAAACTTACAGGCAAGCCACAATACACAGGGTACAAAGAGTTTCATTCATCATTGTATGCAGTGTCACTCAAAAAAAAAAAAGATTGTTAAACTGGACAAGCCAGTATTCATTGGTATGGCAATTCTTGAGTTATCAAAACTGTTAATGCTTGAATTCTACTATGATTACTTCAAACCAAAGTATCCTGAATGTCGTCTGTTATACACTGACACTGACTCTATGATCATTGATGTGCCTACTGAAGACTTTTATGAAGACATGAAAACAGAACTGCTTATGTATGACACGTCTGATTACCCTAAGGATCACCCACTGTTCAGCACACAAAACAAAAAAGTGCCTGGAAAATTTAAAGATGAACTAAATGGAGTGCCTATAGTTGAGTACATTGGACTGAGATCAAAAATGTATTCTATACTGCACCAAAAAGGCAGTCAGTCCAAAGCCAAAGGTATCAAGAAAACAGCGATAAAAAATAAAGACATTCGACATGAACGTTACAAGCAAGTATTAGACGGAGAACTGATGCCTGATTATCCAAACAAGACACTGAGATCAAATAAACACAATATTGAAATGATCCAAACACATAAAATGTCTCTAGCAGTAGGGGACACAAAACGAGTGTTTCACACTAAGGAAAAGGCTTATGCACCTGGGCATTACAGGCTCAAGTTATCTGAAGAAATAGCTAATGAACTGGTTGATGAACTAATCTATGAATTAGTTGATGAAATGGTTAAAAATGCGTAACAGCGTCTGGGGGAATAATTTGTAATTCTTCTCTGACAAATGCCCTCTGAGGCGCAGGCTCATACAGATAATAAATCGATGCATTAGTGCCAGGGACTATTTTTTATATATTGTGGACAGACGTAGACCATATTGGATCAGTTGCCCTACGTCTGACGTCATTCTCAGCCTCACCAGGTTGATACAAATATCTCACCTGTTTTGTAAACAAGTTTGTGTCTGGCGCTTTTGTTTTTATTTCTGACCCTGACGGTATTGTTTTTAATTTAATAGCATCCGCAGGTTTAGGGTGACCTTCATTATTCATTGCTTTTATCACAGACGGTAATCTCTTAACCCACTCAGTATTACGTGCATCATGCATGAGTTCCTTAGAATACTGATAGCTGAAAAGTCTCTCTGATAATTGCTTGTTAAAGTTTTCAACAATAGCCTGTGATCTGTGCACGGTTGGTATGCCTCGCCGCACTAGCACTCCATGCTTTGCAAATAACTGATTAACAGCGCCTTTAAATTCAGATCCGTCATCGACTTGCACAAGCCTAGGAAATTTTAAAGGACCAAGACTATATATCTTTGTTAACGCAGTGGCCACTGTACTAGCATTCTTGTCAGTTATGGGTTCGGCATCCTTGAAGCTATGTCGACAACAGTTAATGCATACTTGTATCGTTTCTTTCTTATTGTATCATGTGGTAGGAACAGGAGATCCATTTGATGGGTGTCATTAGGAATAGTGTTTACAAAATGAGGTCTTGTTATTTTTCTTGGAGCAGGAAGATATATTTGCCAAATAGCCTGTTTTTTGAGCCACTGTTTTATTTGGTCGAGTGTGACATCACCACCCACAGCCGCATGTAATTTTTCTATTGCAGTTTTCCCTTTCCACAATAGGGGAGTAATATATTTTTGTTAGTTTAGCTCCGACGTCTCTCATTTCTTCTAGCAATAAAAACTCCTGTAAAATATACAAATGTCATTCCTACTAGAACAAATATTATTTCTCCATTTCTTTGTTCTGGGCTTGGCTAGTAGTAGTCACTAAGTTTTGGTTGTGGGATGGTCATGTCTTCGCCAGTTACAAGAAAATATTCTTTGATCGCGTCATCGATGTTTGAAAATGTATGCTGTGCGTGACCTTCAAGTCTGAGTTTTTCATTGATGAAATCAAGTTTCTCAATTCTTTGCTTCTCGTAATCTTGTTGGGCTTGAGCTAGTTTTTCAGATGCCTCATTGTGACGCTTCATTTCTTCTGCTGATTCCTCTCTACCCATTTTTGAAAAGAGATAGTTTGATCCACTGAAAGCCAATGCATTAACAACGGCTCCACCAATCATAATAGCTATAGTTGCCATATTTTTTATTTACTTAGAAACATTTTTTGGAATAATTCCTTGCTTGACGAGAAAGTCTTTTGTAGCAATTGATGCTGTTACAACTGCAACTAGCTTAGCACTGTCTTCGAAGTCTAATCTACTCAAGTCTGCCGATTTCATTTTGAGGAGACTTTTTCCCAGCATAGAATAAGCAACTGTTAGCCCGCTTATTACAGCAGAGTGATAGACAAGGTTTATTATGTTCTTTGTGTCGCTCATTTTCTTATTCCACAAAAATTAAAATAATAAATTTATTTACTGCATGTAAAATGGGTCCACAGCTTTGGGTGTTGCTGGTAATGTGGAGACTTCTTCTTTTGTTTTTGGAGTGTTTGTTTTTTGGACACTGTTTGAGTCTGTGGTTTGTATTTTTTGTATAATTGGTAACCTACGTAACCAAATCCCAGAACAAATCCAGCAACTATATATTTTGTTGTTTCAGGTTTAGACTCAATTGTTTGTCTCTCACTTTTTCGGGGGTTTTAGGGTGTTGGCCCTGGTGGTAGTGACACCAGTGTTGTTGATGGTGTGTCAGTTACTCGAGTCTTTTCTGTTAATGCTTGAAGCTGTAATTTTTTTTGCCTGTTAATATTCAGCTAATTTTTTCCCAGCCTCTATTCGACCTGGACTTTTAACCTTAGTCACCGTTTGAACTTGTGTCAAGACAGGACTCTGATGTGGAGTCGTCTGGGTCTCATCCATTTTCTTCTAATTTAAAATTTATTTTAGAAAAATCAATATGACTACTAGTAACAAGTAAGGTTACCACAGGTGCAAGGTAATTCCCAAACTTGTAAAACATAAGGCATGCTAATTTGCCTATTGAACTAGAAACTATGGGGTTGCTTTCTAGATCATGTGAAAGGCTGTCACTATCAACAGGTAGGAAGTGACTCACAGCTTTTGTGTATAGGCAGACAAGAGATCGACTCAAATCACGTGTCATTAGTGAACTAATGTGATTTTCATATTTTGAATGTAGTTTGATTAGCTCGTCAGCAGTGAGAGATTCTATGTCTTCTGTCATGTATTGTTTACCAAGAAAAGCTTTTGATTTTCCAGAAACAACTACAGAGAGAAGGCGTTGTTTTTTAGAGTCTAAATCTTTGTTTTGTACAGCACAGATATCGTTTAAAAGTAGCAATTCATCTTGATTCATTTTATAATGTAATATAATAATTTTGTTTAAAGAAGACAATAACAGCATTAATTATTTATGTGGGGGTGGGGGATCTGCCTTAATAATCACGGGTTGGCAGCTGATCAAAATCGTTGCTTTGAATGATTTCTGGGGTGGAACTAGTACGGCTAGGTAATAGAGGCATTGACTGTCTTGGTTGACATGGGCTTGTATAATTACCGAGAAGATTAAATAAAATGATGGATTGGGGGATGGGTGTGGTTGTAGCCCCACATTATTAATCTCTTTTGTAGCAAATAGGCTATAGACTGTGTCATAGTCTACATATTTTGTAATGTCAGAGTGCACTAACATGTTTGAAAATTACATTAACAGCGACTGATGTGGTGAAATCCTCTTTGTGGGACATGCTAGTTGTACAGAACTTAATATTTATCCCAGAAAACGTAAGGGCCAGGTGATTATCAGTGCAATTTTTGACAGGCTGAAGTCTGTGTATGTGAGGCGTACTGTGGTGATGTAAGTATGCATGGCTCATGACATACACATGCTGTTCCTGCAGTGTCCTAGTTCACCAGAGACACTCCTACATCCCTGACAAAGTCCTCAATCATATTTCCATGTCGCTTGGCTGATATGACAGACATAATAATTAAATGTTTGCAATTGTGGTATGTGCAACAATGCACTTTATGTGACTGCATTAATGCATATACTGGGTAGTTAAATAAATTTATAATTTTTCTTTTAACTGTGTGTGTGTGTGCATGCATGCATGTGTGTATGTGAGAGAGAGAGAGAGAGAGAGAATGCCACCCAGTACTACAAAGCATGATGAAGTATCCTGTATGGCTTGGTACATATGCATTTCCTGATGGACTGAATTGCCTTGTGTGTCCTCCACTGTGCATGCAAGAAAATGTCAGGCTGTATTAGTGTATGTCAGTCCCACCACTAGCCTACAGAAGAGAAATGTAAAAGCAATAGCAATAAACACGTAATCATCATATGCATATGATCAGACTCATCCTGAGATAGCGAAACCCCCTATTTGCAGTTTGTATAGTATAAAAATTCATGACAACTCAGTTTTCTATTACGTAGTTGTTTTGAAACATCTCTCAGATTTTTGTAGAGTTATTATGCACCTACATAGAAAATCCTTTCTGTGCATTGAACTATGCTGATGTTTTCCTGTGGTACAGGCTTTGTTAACTGCAGCTGCTTTCTGATCAGACTAACTGCTGTTTATGGTTTTCAAATGTCTGCTTTTGATGGAGTGCTAGTCATGGTACTCTGTCCCTAATGTCTGCTCATGACATGATGAGCTTAAATAGTGGTGCAGTTATTAACTCTTACCAGTTTGCACTGTTCTGAGTTGTTCTGACATGAAAAATTGTATGTGTACAAAAGTGCTTGCTCACCACACATGAATGAGTCATGCAGAGACATATTATTTATGAAATAAAAAGAAATTTAATTATCTTTTAAACAGTATTAATTAAACATCAATGAAGTTTACAAAGTACAGTAGATAATAGCACTGTCAGGGGAGAGAAGTGTGCATGATCGACCAGTGATCATAGATCTACTGTGGCCAAAGCATTAAAAAAAAAAAGAGATAGGAAAGAGAGGGGGCGCTAAAAAAGTAGCTGAAAGCAATGCATATGGAAGCCCCCCCCCCCACCCCACCCCACCGAAGGGGGGCGTATCACATATCCCACTGTTCCAGCCACTCAGTGCATGGAAATTTAAATCTAGGTCCCCCCAAGGGGGGTCCAGATATTTAGCCGGTGTGGACAGCTGTTTCGGTCTTGGCGACCTCTTCAGCACACCATCGGCGATACTGGAGGAGGCTAGGAATTTCTGCTTACCTGCAATAACAACCACATTTTACTGTGGTGTCTGCAGGGGCATACATTCCATGCCACCACCTAGAGCTAAATTTCCATGCACCCTAAAAGAGAACCTACCAAAAGGGGGGAAGGGGTTGCAGTCGATATTGTAGTAGTAAATGATAACCTGAGAAAAGAACTGAATCTAGACAAACCTGCTGGCATTTCTGTCATCATCCTTGATGTAATTACAAGCAGACTTTACTCAATAACACGTAGGATTATAGAAAGCACTGCTATCTACACAGTCTGATAAATTGCCATACTTGGTCAACAGTTGTCTGCCAGTGTTTTGTCTGAACACCACAATCAGCCCCAAAGTGAAGGACTCGAAGTAACATTTTGTTTTGAGCCAAAGTTTGCTTGATATACCGATGTTATTACTTTACCGAACAAATTGTCTTTGGCTAACGCCTTGGGTATTTTGATTTGGGTCTCATAATCGCACTTGCCGCGGGTTGTTGGCACTATATTAAGCAAAATGTGGATCAGTATAACAAAATGTACATGTGTATATAGTTATTACTGTATTTGTCCACAAACTGTTGCAGATAATAATCCAGCTACTGATGATAGTACAGAGGGTGATGATGCTAGTACTGAGGATGATGAGGATGTATGTATTGTGCAGCACCAGAAGCGCATGGAGGCAGAACAGCTGCGGCTGAAGGAAGAGGCAGAGCTGAGGAAAGTGATGAACAACAAAAAGGCCAAAGAGGAAGCAGAAAAACATCACTTGGTGAGAACAGCATGCACCATCTGTACACAGCACACTGTCACTAGAATAGCTGTCCATGTCACATCTAGCCAGCCATTACATCAGCATGAGGTAGAAATGGTCATGATGCCATGGCAGGGGCTGATGAGTATATGCGTGTCTTGCTAACCAAATTGGCACTACCTGTTCCTCTACCTGACATCTTTTTCCTTTTTTGGCTCAGGTGTGAAGCAAAAGTGAGTATGTTCTGGGCTAGTGGTCATCCATCCATCGTCCATCCGCCATCATAAACTTTAGCGTTGGCATTTGCTCGGAGACTATTCAAGCCACAGTCTTCACACTTGGCCCAAGGAATGAAGGATATTTTGTGGCAAGTCCTTTCCAACATACCCATCAATTTGAGTGACTTTCCTTAAAGGTCAAGGTCACAGGGAATCAGAAAATGGGTGAAAAAATGCCATTTTGACATTGATTTTTTTCTTAAATACTATTACAATACAATACAACACAATACAATAATACTTTATTAATCCCTCATGGGGAAATTCGCTGTCTGCCCATACAACACATGGCATCATCATTCACTCAGTGAAATAATTAAATAACCCATAACTCTCAATTAACCTTTTAACTACCATACCGCCCGGTTCCGCCCGTGACATATCACTCCATGTACGACCGTACCGCCCCATTCCGCCCGTACATACCTACTTTCAGTTTCTACTCAGTTCCGGTTCATTTCGCACCCATTCCAACTTTTAACAGAATCAATGCATTGTGGGATATGCCTACTTCCGTTTCCGCTACTTCCGTTTCCGCTACATGTGGGATGCCTTTCGAGTTTGTTTTGAATCAAAAGTTAGTTTTTTTCGAGACTGTTTCGCTTACAACGTGACTTGAGCATGGAGAATGAATGCGACCCTGAATTTACAGCATTACTGGATGATATTTGTTCAAATTCTGTCAGAGAAGATGACTCTGAATCGGACTTCAGCTTCAGTTCAGTGCACATTGAAGATCTTACCAATTTTGAGTCCGATATCAACGATCATGATGAAGAGCTACCTGTACATACCTGTGTAAAGCGGAAGATGACTCTGACCTGTGTAGTACTGGCCACGTGCCGGTTTAGACCTATGTTGAGTTTTTTTGATTCAAAAATATTTTTCTCATATTTTCTTCAGATGGAATTACGTCAAAATCGTTAAAACTGAATATAGTCCTGAAACCTACCTGACTTGTTTGTCACCTGTGGGTATGTCATGAGATATATGTACGTGATCAGTATCATGGAATGAGTAGAGTGGTTCCTGTGGTGACTTCCTGACTGCCACTGGTATGTTTCTAACCAGTTTTGTTGTTTCCTGGATTGAATTTTTGACAGAGGTATGGTTTAGCACCTTTTACTGAGATATATATGACAGGTAAACAAAGACTGTGGCACACAGACACTTAAAATGACAAAATTATGATATACTGTAAGTATTTTCCAACATCATGTCAAAATTTGGTACATTTTGAAGCAGAATTAACATCATACTTACTGTTTGAATTAGGTACCCCTTTTTTACTTGGTTTGAATGAAAAAAAGTTAGGGACACAGGGCAATTTGTAGAAAAATAAGTTGGTAGTTAAAAGGTTAAAGAGATGAACTGTAACAGACGTATTGTTAACTTTGTAACACTTTTGGCATCAGAAACGCTTACGGTGGATTCCCCCTGTGCTGGCTTCTGGTGTCAGCAATGTTGCAGTGAACTACTGAAAGGGCTAGAACTAAAGAACTAAAGAATGGTGACAGACACTATCTACTGATATTACTGTTGAAGAGGGTAACAGCCTGAGGGACAAATGAGTTGGTATAACGTGATGTATTACTTTTGGGTACTCGGAGTCTGCCACTTCGTTCGATACATCTGCTGTCAAATTCATATCTAAGTGGATGTGTTTTGTCATCAAGAATGTCAGCAGTTTGTTCGTAATCTGTCTGTTGTACAGTGCGACCAAACTATCCTGGGCCCTACCAATCACCCGCCCCCTTTCCGGATTACTTTGTTAAGACGATCTTGATCTCTTTTACATAAATTTCTACCCCAGCACGTCGGTCCAAAGGTTAGAATGCTAACAATACTGAAGCAGTAAAACATCTGTAAAAGCTGAGAGCTTACATTAAATGATTTGAGCTTTCGCAAACAGTAAAGACGGGTATGCGTTTTTTTCACAATAGCATCTGTGTTTTGTTTCCAGTTGAGCGCGTTTTCAAAAAGAACACCTAAATACTTGTAGGACTCTACACGATCAACTTCTGTTCCCTTGATTCACAACTTCAAACCCAAACTTGGTACAAAGATACCTGATGGTAAGACCTTTCTATGCATACTAATTTGGTTGACCCATCGGAAAGGTCAAGGGTCACATGAGATCAGGAAATAGGTAAAAAGTAGCTATATTTTGACAAAAGATGTTTTTTTCTGAAATATTATTCACAACTTCAAACCCAGTAGTCGACACGGGCAGCCCCCCTTCCCCCCGCCTGGTGGCGAGTGGGGGGCGTCCAGAGCCAGGCTTGGCCTCTGGCCGTCGCTCGACTGCGGTCCCTCGCTCCCTGCGACGCCCTTCGGCACAGGCTTCGCGGGCGGCTCCACCTGTTCCGCGTTCGCATCGTGGCCTGTCACCTTCGGCGGACCAGCGCTCTCGTAGCCGGTCGCCCCTCCTTGTGACTCCGCGTGACAGGCGATCTTGGTCTTGGATCAGGACATTCTCAGCTTACACCCTGGGGATTCCGCTTCGGCGATCTTCCTTCGGGACTCTCCCGCCCGCTCCCCCACCCCTCGCTCAGCTGTTCATTGCTTCCAGAGATGACGGCCCTTTGCTCGGCTCTCAGACCTTCAGTGCTCTTGTAGAGGCCTCCCATCTTTTCTCTTCCTTCTTCTTCTTCTTCCTTGAACACTCTTTTCTCTTCCTACCTCCCGCCAGAATTCGGCCCGCCTTCACCCCCAGTGAAGAGGCAAGCGTCCGCCATGGTTGTTGCCTTGAGGCCTAATAAGCGTCGCAAGTCGCCCTTGCAACTGGCCGGATATTAGGACCTCGCGGATGCCTTCTCGGCACAGCTCTGTCAGGACAGCTTTGGCAACAACGGATTTTTTACCGACTTGCGGTGGAACTGGTACATGGGACACTCCCAGGCCTTCATCGTCCCGCCTACCCGGCACCGGTCTCCACGTGGCGTGGGTGGGTAGTCCACTCAGTCCCTGACTGAGTGGGCTAGCAGACGAGTGCCATCTTTGTCCAGGATTAGGACTTGATGTCAGCAGATATGTTGTTCAGTCTTTTTCACTGGTCCGGTTTTTGAGGAGCTGTACTAACCCAGGTCGTACCATGTTGGATTGGTCCTTAAAAATACTCGTGACTTTTTGGTCCTTTGGATCCCAAGTGTTTGCCGTGCTTGGAGACCCGTGTCGGGGGAGAAGAGGATCCTGGTGGCTGAGGTTCCCTTTGGGCTGCGGCTCACTGGTGCCAACACTCCACTTCGGCCTTGACGTCTACCTGAACGGGAGGCTAGTCGTACCGGCCTAGTCAATCGGCTCTTGTCACGTTGAGCCCTATCCCACTGTTGACATGCGGGTTGATATACGGAGCACCATGCTATAGCTTCTGCTGCTGATAGGTGCTTTACGCCAGTATTCCCCTGCATTCAACAGTGTGATAGAAGGCGGTGGCTCAAACGGTTCAATAGGGCTTACCCCCTTGAGTATATCTTTCGGGCAGTCTCCATTGTGCGTCGGCTGGAGACCCGCCGACATTTGCACTTTACCTTGTTGGGCTCGGTGGCGGGCGGGGACCCCCGGGGGATGAATATCTCTACTATTATAATATGGATAAAACAAAAAAAAAACCAAACTTGCACAGAAGCGGCACATAGCCACCAACATTGAACATGACAGTGACTCGGACTGTGAGGAAGCGACGTCTCAGGCGTCAGCCGTATGGCCTCGCTTCCTCATTGTCCATAGCAAGGTGAAGGAGAAACCTGTTACCAAGCTACATCCTTTTCTGGTGGGGGAGACCCTCAGGAGCCGTGTTGGCAGGCCTGATTCCCAGCGCCTCAGGTCTGGTGACTTGCTGGTGGAGTGCCGTACCCGGGCACACTCCAGCGGGCTACTGAGGCTCTCTTCCATCGGAGACACTCCGGTGGAGGTCACACCCCACAAGACTATGAATTCGTCAAGAGGGGTAATCAAACATCAAGCTTTGGCAGAACTGTCAGAAGATGAACTTGTACGGAACCTTAAGTCTCAGGGGGTGACTTACGTCAGGCGCTTCGCTTCCAAGCGAGGTGGTGGGGAGATCCGTCTCCCTACCATCATCCTGACGTTTGGCACCCCCACCCCTTCTACTACCATCTGGGGAGGTTACTACTCCTTGAGAGTGAAGAAGTACATCCCTCTCCCTCTCCGGTGCTTTAAGTGCCAAAAGTATGGCCATGGGCAGAAGACCTGCCGTCAGGTGGAGGCTTCATGCGCCCGTTGCACTAAGCCTGGACACTCTGCTGAGTCCTGCACAGCCACCCCCCTGTGTGTGAATTGCCAGGGGGCGCATATGGCTTCGGATAAGAAATGCCCCCGTTTGATATCCGAGTGCAAGATTCAGCAGGTGCGTGTGGAGAAGGGACTGTCCTTTCTAGATGCCAAAAAAATGGTTGAAGGCTCTGGTGCAGCTGCGGCTGCCCCAACCTCTAACACCTCAGTATATACTTTCAGTGCAGCGGTGGCAGGCAAGCGCCCCACCAAAGACTTTTCATGTCAGACCCCAACTTCTTGGTTGGGGGCGGAGCCTCGGCTCATCTCGCCCCTGGAGAGTAACCCTCCTCCGGTGGTGAAGAGGAGCCAGGGAACGCAGAAGGCGGACACTGCCGGTCCGGTTGTGCCTCCTTCTGTTGCCCCTAAGTCTCAGCCCCCACCCAAACCTGTTAGTCAACTCCAAAGGCTTCTGGCTCTGGTCAGCCTTCTAAGGCCGCTAACTCTAGCGGCGGGAACGCTGCCCAGGACCAGGGGTCTAAGAAAGCTATGGGACCGCTGTGCGCACGGGCCCAGAAGGGGAACACTGATGTCCCCCTTCAAAACAAATATGTTGCACTGGAGGAGCGGATGGAGGGAGTGGAAGGTGTCGTTGCTGATTTTGCGGCAGCTCCCCCCCTTTCATCTCCGAAGAACCAGAGGAGGCCCGGGAGCCGGCCCCCCTCTGTTTCTTCAACTCCTTCCAAGGCAAAGGAAAAAGGGGGGAAAAACTCTTCACCCCCAGATAAGACATAATCATGTACTCAATGCTTCAGTGGAATTGTCGTGGTTTTCAAGCTAACTTTGAGGAATTACATCTTTTAGTCAAGTTCTATAACCCCTCAGTAATATCTCTTCAGGAAACTTACCTGAAGACTTCTGACCATGTATCCTTTAATGGTTTTAACGTTATACACAAAGGCTCTGATTCGGAGAGGCGCTCGGGTGGAGCGCTAGCGGCTCTCAGTGATTAGGTTGAGTTTTGGAGTCAATAAGTCATATGACCGGAGGAACATAAAATCAATAGGTCATTTTGAAAATCCATAAGTCAAAAAATATATATATTTTTTCGGCATTTTCGATGTCAAACTTGTCAACACATCTTGGTAACTTGGCCCGCAGACTCTCTCACTGTTTACGTTTTCGCGGTGCTTGCCTGCCATTTGGTTACAGTCATGGCTGTTTTCAGTTACACTCAATTTGAGAAACATAAGCACGAATGGAACCAGTCAGAGGCGTAGATTTTCATGAACCCGCGGGCAGAGTCGACTCATGAGGATCTGTGCCTCTTGCAGATGTGGATTATAATCGTTACTTATCCGCATCTACTTCCTCAGTTTGAGTAACACTATCAGATAAAATCTCGAGCAATATGCATAGATTCTCACAACGACCCTTAGGTGGTGAGGACTTTTGAACGTCTATGCCTCTTGCAGACTTTAGAAACTCAATCTTGCACTGGTTACATTCATCACTCAGCCAACTATAGGTGTTATACTTGGTGTATAAAATACCAAACGCAAGTATATTTGGCAATTTCGGATTTTTATTTAGTTTTTGCTATTTTGCAATCTAATGTAATCAGGTTTGCGTTTCAACGACTTCCATTACATATAATATGCTTTTTTCAGTAAACATGTGTTCTTGCTTTGTTGTTTTCTGGGAGAGAAAACAACAAAGCAAGAACAGATTGTGGTTGTCATAGTCCATAAGCTAGCAGAGTTTACCGTGCATCCCCCCCCCCCCTCCTCCCCAGTACTCAATAAGATGGGTTTCAAAGTGTACCTTAGTATGTCCTGAGATGTTTAAGCCATGTTCCCTGAAAATCCTTAGGAACACACCAGAGATATAGCCGATGGCGCAAGGGTACCCCATTCATGCTCTTCGTGGATGCTAAAATGAGGTTGAGAAACATTTTCCTGCTGCCGACCTCTTGACCGCTCACTCATTGGCAGCCAGAACAATATAAGATTTAAAGATGGCCATTAAGTAATTGAACGTTGCAAAAAAGAAGGCAAAAAATGGAGGTGGAAGTGATGATCTCGTGGTGGACATGTGGAAACTAAGTATTTTGATAACATTGTTTAGGCTGTTAGGAACCATGAAACTTATTATGCATATTCATATTTACACATTTCTAGATAAAATTAATGGAAAAGAAAAGGGGATACCTTACTAGACCCGCCTTATGCTAGGTAAATATCACCTAAAAGACCAGCCACTTAAAAATAATTACAATTAAATTGAAGGGTCACATTGAAATTAATGAAATGATCACAAATTGTTATGCTCATTATGCATAATTTGTTATGAAAACTGGCACTAAAAATATTTAAACAGAGGAGTATGACATAAGCAATTGTTATGGTCATTTTGCGTTCTTTTGTGTACTGGTAAAATGGGGGTAGGGCAGCAGATTTAGCCACTGTGGCCCCTAAATGCATCACAGCATCATAAAATCAGGTTGGGAGTAACTGTGGTACTCTATCCTAACCAATAAAACCTAAGAAAGACCTATCAGTTGTATAAAGAATTTTTGAGGGCATCAGAAATAACGTATGTTCCCCAATTCAGCAATTTTAAATGGGAAAAGGCTATCATTCACCATGAATTTACTGTAAAGGATGCCGACTTTCCTTATTTTCTTGCACTTTACGCTCACATTAATGAAACTTAATAGGTAAGGAGAGGTCAAAATGAAATGGAATAAATTTAGTAATTTTTTCTAATTTTATTTTTACAACTTTGGGGTAGGAATACAAAATCAACCACTGTGGCACTCACAGTGATAATAGAATCACCTAGTTAAGTTTATAATAATTGTGACATCCTGTTTTAATGATGTAAGCCTGAAAATAGACTGCCAGTGCTAAAAAATATGTCTGAAGGCATCTGATACATTATTTTTGTCTTTTTTTGCGGAAATGGCCATTTACTGGGTGCACACTACCTTCACTGTGAGCCAGAGATTCAATATTTTTTCATTCGTTTTTTTTTTGCAGAGGACGCAGAAGGTGTGCCTTAACATAATAGTGTCTGATTTGGGCTTTCGAATGAACTCTGATTTATTTAGAAGAAAATGTTTCTCAGCCTCATTTTAGCAACCGCAAAGAGCGTGATTGGGGGTACCCTTGCGCCATCGGCTATATCTCTGGTGTGTTCCTATAGATTTTCGGGGGAACATGTCTTTAAACATCTCAGGATGACATACTAAGGTACACTTTGAAACCCATCTTATTGAGTACTGGGGGGGGGGGGGGGGGGGGGGGGGGTGCACGGTAGATCCTGCTAGCTTATGGACTATCAGTGTACAACTCAGTAATTACATGATGTGGACTTCAACTACAAGACGCGAACAAAGCAAGATTGAGTTACTGATTGTGTAACCATGAAATAAGAACGAAGGTTATATGTGTGAGCACGAGAGACCACGGTACATCAATTGCAACATCTTACATTACATTATTTGGACATCATGTAAAAATACGCATATCTGTGCAAAAATTACGAACCGGCAGCACTGACAACAGTTAAGCCATTTCCTTTGCTTCTAGACGTCTATTATGAATACGTGAACTGCTGAACTGCGTGAAAAACAAAACCTGGCTACAGACATCTAGACCCAGTCCGCTGCCGCACCCTCATACCGACTCCGAGGATCAAAATCAGCGTCAATGAGACCAACAAAGGAGACTTTAGACTAGAGTTAATGCAGCCGTTCAGTTCGGACTAATGAAGATGTTTGCCTCTTACAGGCGGAAGGCGTTTTGCTTCATATTGGACCGTGTACCTAGTCAGGGCCAATGCTTGCAGTATTGTTTACATTTGCTCGAGACAGGGGGCAAGTGTCACCCATCACTGTTGGCAGCTGGCCTCCCGCCTCCCTAATCTAGGATGCACTCTGTTCATTGAGGACTGCGGGTCTCAGTGATTGTTTAAAAAATGAATAAGTCATATGACCGGCTCACTGACAGAGCAGTGCGTCATTTCAAATTTATATGCATCAATGACCGATGACCGATGAGCATCCTATTTGCTGGGCTCTTCTCATTAGTAGCCAAATTTTATGTAGCCCCGTTAGCATCGACACCTGTCTTCAGGCTGTCGCAGCTCGGGTTACCTTGAAGAAGACCATAACCGTATGCAGTATTTACCTGCCACCATCACTGCGGGTCAGTAGCAATGATATTTTTAACTTAGTAGATCAACTGCCCCCCTCCCTTTATTCTCATGTGGGATTTTAACGGTCACGCTCACCTTTGGGGCAGTGACCACTATGATGGCAGAAGTCAGATGTTAGAAGATGTTTTTTCTCAACTTAACCTATGTGTCTTTAACGATGGCTCACCTACATACTCTAACTCAGGTTCAGGATCTAGTTCTGTTCTAGACCTCACTGTGTGTGATCCTTCTCTCATGCTGGACTTTGACTGGAAGGTTCACGACGACCTGTGTGGTAGTGACCACTTCCCAGTAGTTCTGTCATCGGTCAGCTGTGAGGAGGATTCGCCGGTGGGGCGCTGGAATCTCTAAAAAGCTAACTGGCCTTTGTTCGCCTCCCTCTGTCAGTCTCGTCTTACAGAGGAGGTGGTCATGTCAGCTGAAGAACCTGTTTCTTGTTTTACTTTGATTTTGTTGGACGTAGGAGGTGAAACCATCCCTAGAACTTCCACATCAGTCCCTCGGAAGCCGAGAGTACCATGGTTCAATGAAGAGTGCTGCAAGGCCCAAAAAATACGCAAATCTGCTCAGCGACGTGCTTTTCGTAATCTGTCGCAAGCAAATATTTTAACATTTAAAAGACAGTGGGCGAAAGCCCGTTACATTTTTAAATGCGAACGCCATGCTTCCTGGAGACGCTTCGTCTCATCTTTATCTTCTAGGACTCCGTCCCAAAAAGTCTGGAAGGCTGTTCGAAGAATTAGGGGCAGGGGTGGCTCGGCTTCTGTCGGCCATCTTAGAGATGGTGCCAGTTTGGTCACAGATAAAAAGGCTGTGGCCAATTTGCTTGCCTCCACCATTGCCCATAATTCTTCAACAGAGCATTATTCACCTTTCTTCCAGAGAGAGAAGGAGAAGCGAGAATCTTGTGCTTGTGATTTTATATCAGATAACTCGGAATACTATAATACCCCCTTTATGTTTTCAGAATTGCAGCACGCCACAGAAATGTACTGACTCTGCTGCTGGATTAGATACCATCCATTATCAGCTCCTAACTCATCTGCCTGAAGATTCACTCCTTGTACTTCTCAAGGCCTTTAACCATTATCTGGATAACCGGTCGTTTTCCGCCATCTTGGTGCCAGGCTGTGGTTGTGCCAATCCCCAAGCCGGGTAAGGATCCTTCCGACCCGGGCAACTACCGGCCAATAGCTTTGACATCATGTTTATGTAAGACTATGGAACGCTTGGTCAACGCCTGACTGGTGTGGCATCTTGAGTTACGTGGTCTCATCACAGACCTCCAGTGCGGTTTCCGGCGCTTCCGTAGTACAACTGACCATTTAGTCTGCTTTGAGTCTTTTATCCAAGATGCTTTTGTCAACAAGCAGCATGTCTATGCAATTTTCTTTGATCTTGAAAAGGCATATGACACTACCTGGAAGTATGGTATAATGTCTGACTTGTCGGACATGGGTTTTAAAGGGCACCTGCCTGTTTTTATTCACAATTGTTTGTCTAACAGGTCGTTCCATGTCCGTGTGGGCTCCACCCTCTCCGACTCCTTTGAACAGGAGATGGGTGTCCCGCTGGGCAGCATTCTATCTCCTGTTTTATTTAGCATTAAAATAAATAACATTGCAAAGGCCGTCAAGGATGATTCTGAATGCTCTTTGTTTGTGGACGACTTTGCTTTGTGTGCACGAGGTCGAGGACTTGCGTCCCTTGAGAGGCGCTTGCAGCTGTGCGTTGATCGCATCCAGGGGTGGGTGTCTCTCAACGGATTCAGGTTCTTGCCCTCCAAGACAGTCTCTGTGCATTTTACTAACCAGACGAAATTTTTTCCAAAACCTACCCTGAGCATTGCTGGAGTGCCAATTCAGGTGGCCGAAGAGGCAAAGTTTCTGGGGGTCATCTTTGACAAAAGATTGACCTTCTGCAACCATGTTAACTACCTTAGAACCTCTTGTCAGAAGGCCCTCGACATTCTTCGTGTCGTTGGTCGTACTGACTGGGGTGCAGACCGCATTGTCTTACTTCGACTGTACCGGGCCCTTGTTCGGTCCAAACTGGATTACGGCTCTGTGGTCTATGGCTCAGCTTCCAAGTCTGTTCTACAGCGTCTGAACACAATTCACCATCAAGGTCTGCGCATATGTCTGGGGGCCTTCAGGACATCTCCAGTTCCTAGTCTGTATGCCGAGGCCGGGGAGCCTTCGCTCAGGCTCCGCTGCATCCGCCTCATGCTCAGCTACATTCTGAAGCTGAAGGCCCATCCAGACAATCCTGCCTATACGGATGGGTCCAAGTCTGAGGATGGGAGAGTGGCTGCTGCTGCAGTGTCCTCTCGCCATCCTAGACGCCCATTTCAGCTCCGCTTACCTGACCATTCCTCTGTATTTAGTGCAGAACTGCAGGCAATTCTGCTGGCACTCAAGCATGCCTATCAGTCTCGGGAATGGAACTTCCTGATTCTGTCTGACTCTCTTTGTGCCCTGCAGGCCCTTCAGGGCGCGGGAACAGACCACCCACTGCTGGTGCAGATTAGAGAGCTCTACGCAGACTTGATGAAGGAATATTATGACATCATTTTTATTTGGGTCCCAGGCCATGTGGGCATCGAAGGCAACAGAATCGCAGATTCTGCTGCCAACAGTGCCCGCAGTGACCGTGTCCCTGACACACAGACTTTTTTTAGTGATTTTAAACCTGTGATTAGTGCGTACATAGGCCGCGAGTGGCAGTCCGAGTGGGACAAGGAGGAAGGGAACAAGCTTCATGAAGCTCTTCCTACGTTGTCCGACAGTCTACCTTTCCGCTGCGGCAGTCGCCGTGAGGAGACTGTCCTTGCTCGGCTCCACATCGGGCACACGTATGTTACGCACTCTTACTTACTTAAACAGGATGAGCGTCCATGGTGTTTTGCCTGTGATGAGCAGTTTTCTGTTTGACACTTTTTGCTGTATTGTGCTGACCTAATTGACACCAGATATAAACACTTTACAGCAGACTCCTTGAAGGTTTTGTTCCGGGATGTTCCCCCGGACAAAATCTTCAATTTCTTGCGAGCATGCAATATTTTTAACAAGATTTGAGCATTCATAGACTATGTGAATCTTTTTTATTTGCCCTTTTTGACAGTCTGTAGACGTTTCTTTTAAAGACATGTGCGACATTTTAGCCTGAGATTTTTAATCTATATTTACATCTTGTCTTAAGACCTTGCTTTTAGTCTGGCTGACCAGATTTTTACCCATCCCGCCGTGAGATGGCCTTAGTCGCCTGCTCGGCATTAAACCCAAATAACTGACTAACTAACCTTCGTCGTCCCTCTTCCCTCGGTGGACTTGGCAGCCAGCGACCAGGTGGGCGGTCGCAGGGTGGTCCAGAAGGCTTGCACGCCGACTAGACAGGGGCGCGTCTTTAGTGTGGAATTCGCTAGCTTGTTCCGGCTTCTTGGAGTTGGATACACAAGCTGTGCTGCGCTGTTTGGAGGACACTTGGGACTTGGAAACTGCACCCCCCCCCCCCCACCCCCCCGCCCGATCCTCGACATCCGATCCATCCTTGTGGCGGCTATCCGGGCTACCTACCATTCTTCTACTTATGCCATGGCGGCGCCCGGTAATTGTGATCTCTGGCGTCGAGACACACTCCTGCGACTCTGCTCGGATCTTCCCAAGACTGAAGAATCAGCTCCATCAGTCCCCTCTCGGAGGTTCAAAGCTGTTCAGGGACAATTGGCAGATGATGAAGGAAGCTTCTAAGGATTGGTGGCCCCGGCCTGCCACCGGCATCTCTTCTTCTCACTTTGCGCTTCCCGCACGGCAGTGGGTCGCGCCCTGCGGTCGGCTGGACCCTCTGCTCGTCCCGGGGCTCCCGCGGTAGAGCCCGCCCCCTTCAAGCCCCACAGCAGTCCGTCCCCGCCTCCCGCCCCTCCTGGTCCCATGGCGCCTGCAATTCGGGGTGCAGTAGGGCCCGCTGACTTACCCTCCCCTCTGCCCCCGCCGACAGTTATCGGGTCCTGTCGGCGGGCGGCTGGCCCTCTTCAGCGACCACTGGAGATCGTTTTCCCAGATGACCCTTGGATCATCTCGACTGTCTCCAAAGGCCTGCAGCTGTCGTCCCAGTCCCCTCCGCCGTTACGCAGGTCCCACCTTTGGACTCCGGCTCCAGAAGACCGGCTCAAGGCAGAAGCTCTGCGCGGAGAAGTGTTGGCCTTGCTCAGCAAGTCTGCGACAGAAATAGTCTCCCGACACATCTCACCGGGTTCTACAGCCGACTCTTCGTCGTCCCCAAGCCAGGCGGCAAGTGGCGACCGGTCATCGACCTGTCGGCGCTAAACAAGTTCATTTCGGCGCCTCACTTTCGGCTGGAGACAGCCAGATTTCTCCGCGCAGCTGTCCGGCCGATGGACTTCGCTATCAGCCTTGATCTATCAGACGCTTATCTGCACGTTCTGTTTCATCTGACTTCTCACCGGTATCTTTGTTTCGCCTTTGGCGGATTTGTCTACCAGTTCCGAGCCCTCCCCTTCGGCCTCACCATCAGTCCTTGGGTTTTCACGAGGCTCCTCGACGCGGGAATGGCCAGCTTCTCTTAGCGATCCCTGAGTCCGTCCACTACCTACCTGGATGACTTGCTTCTGCGCAATCTGATCGCCGCGGCTCTCGAAGAGGACAGAGACGCCCTACTCACTCTCTTGCGCCGCCTCGGGTTCTTAGTCTATCCGGGTAAGTCGGATCTCACCCCTTCGCACCGCTTCTTGCACTTAGGAATGGAATTCCTGACCAACCTCAACCTGGTCCGTCTACCGTTGGCTCGGCGGCAGATGATCGCTGAACTCACTCGTCAAATGGAGTTAGGGTCCTCCTTCCCAGCCAGGGTCTGGCTTCAGCTCCTGGGACTGCTCAGCGCAGCGGCGGACTTGTTACCCTTAGGAAGGCTCTACTCTCGCCCGCTTCAGCTCCACCTTCTCCTACATTGGCACCCCTCCACTGGTCTCCTGACGGATCCGGTTCCGGTTACTCCGCTGACCCGGCCCCACCTCCAGAGGTGGGTGGACCTAGCTTGGCTCTCATCGGGTGTGCCCTGCACTCCTCTCCGCCCCCACTGGTCCTCTGCACCGACGCGAGCCTGTCGGGCTGAGGCGCGCACCTGTTACTGGACTTTATCTCGGCCTCTCGCCTTTGGCCTCAGGCCTGCGCGGACAAACACATCAACTGGCTGGATTGAAGGCACTGTGATTGGCCCTCACTGTCTGGCAAGAGACCCTGTCCATCCAGGAGGTCCTCGTACTTTCGGACAACTCGACAGTGGTGGCCTATATACAGAACCAGGGGGGCTCTCCCTGTGCTTTCTCCTTTAACATCTCCTGCGCAGGTGCAGGGACCGGGGCATTACTCTTCGAGCCCCCCCACATCCCGGGTCACCTGAACGTGGTCCCAGATGCCCTGTCCCGGCGCGGACAGCTCCTCCACACGGAGTGGTCCCTGCGCCCCGACATCTTTCGCCTGATCTGCTCGCGATAGGAGACGCCCCTAGTCGTCCTGTTTGCCACCAGGTGGAACAAACAGCTATCGGTTTTGTCTCTCTCGTTCCGGACCCGCTCGCCTGAGCAGTGGACACGCTCTCCATCCCTTGGGACGGCTTGATCGCGTATGCCTACCATCCGTCAGTACTGGTGCCGAAGAGCCTATGGAAATTGCAGGGATTTTCCGCAATTGTCTTGTTGGTGGCCCCCCTTCAGCTGGACCAAGAGCTGGACCACGGACCTGCTCGCTCTAGCTACGGACCCGCCTTTTGAGCTCCCCCCCCCCTCCCCCCGCCGTTGATGCTCAAGCAGCCTTGGCAGGCGCTCTTCCATCCGTGAGTGACTCCTCCTACGCGCCTGGAGGTTGTCCAGTAAGCCCTCACCGCTAGAGGTTTCTCAGATGCTGCAGTGGCGGCGATTGTGGCAGCCCGCAGACCGTCTACCCGGAAGGTCTACGAAGGCATGTGGATGGTCTTCCAGTTATGGTGTGCCACCCAGCGGCTCCCCCCCCCCCCCCCCCACGAATTTAACTACCCCCCAACTGGTGGAATTCTTCCTGTGGCTCTTTGACCAAGGCTTAGCGCCTGTTACCATCAAGGGTTATCGCGCCATGATGGCGGACACTTACCGCCACTTGGGCCTCCCAGGTCCAGGCGCTTGGTAAGATCTCTCGGGCCGGTTGGCGCATTTTGAACTCCGACGTCCAGGCTCTCGTTCCCTCATACCTCGGTGGGACCTCGCCTGGGTACTGACGTGGCTAAATTCGGATCGCTTCGAACCCCTGCTGGACTTGACCCAGAAAACATGTTTTCCCCTGGCCCTCGCCATGGCATCCCGCGTGAGCGAGCTTCATGCGCTCTCGGTACGCCCCGCGTGTTGCATTTTCGAGCCTATGGCTCAGGGCAGCTTCTCACCGACCTGTCCTTTTGGCCAAGACTGCACCCCAGATGCTGACCATTTGTCCGCTCAGAGGGACGACCGACCCCATGGGTTGTATCAACAGGACCCAGTCCGGGCACTGCAGAATTTCCTGCGTCGCTCAAAGCCATGCCGTCTAAGGCGTACCCGCCTCTTCCTACCACTTTCACCAGGCAGGCCAGGTATCTCGGCCCAAACTTTTGTCCTGGCTGCGGTGGGTGACTTGTTGGCCTCCCAAGACCTCTCCCCGGTTGGGGATAGACGGTTGCAGATCCGGGCGCATGAAGTACGAGCAGTAGCTCCCAGCGCGGCCTTTGACTGCAACTGCTTGGTTATAGACATTGGGACGGCGGTAGGCGGGCGTGCAGACTCCACCTTCGCCCGCTTCTACCTCCGCGACCTATCCGGTCAGTGTGACTTCCTGGCCATGGTGGGCGACATCTTCGCGGCCCAGCACTCCCTCCGCGCACCGCAGGCGCCATAGGCACTTCTTAACTGAAATCGTCGGGAGTGCTCCTTGTGGGCCGACGGAGTGTCGGCACCCTCCTCCTCTTCTTCCATATAGTAATGCCATCGGTAATGTATTTTGAAAAAACAAATGAATTTTTTTTCTAAAATGTATTTTTTTTGAAAAATACTTACCGATGGCATTACTCGGATGGACCTCCCACCTGCCCCGCTTGCCTCCTTGGCTAAGATTTGTTGGCTAAGTGTGAAACTGGTGAGCTTTCGCCCCACGCATGCTGGGATAGGGTGGTAAGGGGAGGCCACCTGGGCTCCTATACATGGATCCCCGGTGTCTCCTCCACAGTTGTGTAGGGGACACAACTTTGGGCTGAAATCGTTAGGCTATAGAGTGTATTCCATATAGTAATGCCATCGGTAAGTATTTTTCAAAAAAATACATTTTAGAAAAAAAATTCATTTTAGCGGATACAAATGCCAACCCTTTCCTTATGTTAGAACATTTCAACACTTGCTTATTTCAGTTGGAAGGTCAAGGTCACAAAGGTAATTAATTATATGGATCGATCAGGTACGTGAGCCTTGCTTTGTCATGTTTGTTTGTTGTTTCTATTTTAAAATAGAGCAACTTTGAAATGGGGTTCGTCAGAGCGCATTCTGTAGCATGTACATGACATTGTGGATGGGTGGGCCCCATATTCTGGCAAAGAAGTACTTACTTACTTACTTATGCCTGTCACCCCTCCCAGGGTATAGGCCGTCAATGCGAGACCTCCAGCGACTCCTGTCCTGTGCTTCTACTTCGATTTTTACTCCAGGTGGTTCCCAGTCTCTTGATGTCTGCTTGGAGGTCTCGACAACAATGCCTGCCTAGTGATACTAGAAACTGGCTTTCTCAGACTGTGACCAGCCCATCCCCATCTTTTTCGCCCAATTTTATTCTCTGCTGTTATCTGCTCTGTTCTCTCCCAGAGTCTGAAGTTGCTGATCTTCTCTGGCCAGTGGATTTTCAAGATTCTTCTAAGGCAACTGTTTATGAAGATCTGTACTCTGTTGACTGTGGTTTTTGTCAGCCTCCAAGTCTCTGCTCCATATAGGAGAACTGCTTTTACGTTTGAGTTGAAAATCCGGACTTTGGTGTGTTGTGACAGCTCTCTGGAACTCCACACTTTTTCAGCTGGAGAAAGGCTGCTCTGGCTTTACCGATTCATGCTCTGACATCTGCATCAGTGCCACCTTTTTTGTCGATGATGCTCCCGAGACAGGTGAAGGACTCCACCTCCTCCAACGGGGTGCCAGCAAGCAAGACTGGTTCTTCCCTGGTTGCGTTCAGCCTCATTGTCTTTGTTTTCTGTTTGTGGATGTCAGCAAGCCTCGTGGTCTTGTCCTGCATTTGTTGATGAGTGTGGGACAGTAAAGCTAAGTCGTCTGCAAAATCAAGGTCGTCAAGCTGTGTCCACAGTGTCCACTGTATTCCGCTTCTTCTCTGCTCTGTGGTCCTTTTCATGACCCAGTCTATGGCCAGTAGGAAGAGGAACGGAGACAGCAAACACCCCTGCCTGATGCCGGTTCTGACCTGGAGCTCCCTGGTGAACTGCCCTTCATGGATCATGCGACATGTCATGCCATCGTAGCTGCTCTGATCAGGCAGACGAGTTTTGTGGGTAACTCTTGGTCCACTCTGTCAAATGCTTTCTCGTAATCCACAAAGTTGACATACAGCGGGGAGCTCCACTTCAGAGACTGCTCCACGATGATGCGGAGAGTGGCAATCTGGTCTGTACATGATCGGTTTTTCCTGAATCCTGCTTGCTGGTCTCTCAGCTGGGGGTCGACGGAGCTCATTCTCTCCAGGATTATCCTGTTAAATACCTTTCCTGGTACTGACAGCAAGGTGATTCCTCTGTAGTTGGAACACTTGCTGAGGTCACCTTTTTTGGGAAGCTTGATTAGGTACCCCTCCTTCCAGTCAGCCGGCATCACCTCCTCTTCCCAGATTTTTCCAAACAGTGGGTACAGCATCTCTACTGTTGTTTCTAGGTCTGCTTTCAGAGCCTCGGCTGGGATGCCATCTGGCCCTGCTGCTTTGCCGTTTTTCAAAAATGCCACTGCTCTTCTGATCTCTTCCTGGCTGGGTCTGTCACAGCTGATGGGTAGGTCAGTCTCTGCTGGCTGGATGTCTGGGGGATCGGGTGGGGTGGGTCTGTTCAGTAACTCTTCAAAATACTCGGCCCATCTGTCAAGTTGGTCTGCTCTGTCTGCAATAGGCTTGCCTTCTTTGTCTTTTACTGGTCTTTCTGTATGGCCATACTTGCCAGACAATCTTCTGGTAATGTCGTATAGCTATTTCATGTTGCCGCTGCCTTTTCTGCATCTGCTGCTAGGCCATCTGTGTAGGCTCTCTTGTCCGCCCTGATACTCCTCTTCACCTCACAGTTGGCTTCTGAGTATTCCTCATGTGCCCTTGCTTTGGCTGCTCTCATGCGACTGTTGTTGACAAATGTTTCTTCTGCTTCCTCACTTCTATCTTCTTCAAGGTCTGTGCTGACACCAGTCCTTGTGATAGTGTTTCTTGAACCCCACAGTGTCTTTGCAGGTTGAGTTCAGTGCCTCTCTAACTGCCTTCCACTGCTGCTCTGTGGTGACCGCCTCCTCTTCATTTACTAGCTCCTGTAGCGCTTGAAACCGGTTGGACAGCACCAGTTTGAACTCTTCTCTCACTCCAGTCTCTCTCAGGAGGCCTACATTATAGCGCTGTCTTCTTCTTGTCCCTGTGCTGCTTTTCTTTAACTTGAGCTTTATTCTTAAGATAAGCAGATGATGGTCTGAGGCGACATCTGCTCCCCTCCTCACTCGAACATCTTCAAGGGATCTTCTAAATTTCTTGCTAATGCAGATATGATCTATTTGGTTCTCTGTAGTATGGTCAGGTGAGACCCATGTTGCTTTGTGTATTCTTCTGTGTGGGAAGATGCTGCCTCCAATGACAAGTCTGTTTAGAGCACAAAAGTCTACGAACCTCTCCCTGCTCTCACTCATCTCCCCTAGTCCCTGTCTCCCCATCACCTCTTCGTATCCGATGTTGTCCTCCCCTATTTTGGCATTAAAATCGCCCATGATGATGGTGATGTCTCGCTCCGCACATTTGTCCACAGCACTCTGGAGTCGGTCGTAGAACTCTTGTTTCTCTTCCTCGTCACTGTCATTAGTGGGTGCATAACACTGGATGACGTTCAGCCTGATCTTTTTCCTGGTTCTAAAAGCTGCTGTGATAATTCTTGGCCCAAGAGGTTCCCAGCCCATCAGCGCTCTCTGTGCCACTGGTGCCAGCATGAATGCTACACCTTCTGTATGGGGGGCATTCTCCTCTTCATGACCTGAATACAGAATCATTTGCCCACTTAACAGCCTTTTCTGGCCAGACTGCGTCCATCTGGCTTCACTGATACCTAGCAGGGAAAGGTTGTACTTTTGCATTTCCGCTGCTATCTGGGCGACCTTGCCGCTCTGGTACATGGTCTTGACATTCCATGTGCCCATGATTGTGTCCCTGGATAGAGTGAGGCGGCTCAGTCCTGTGGCTTCCGAAAACTTCCGGCTTTCACCACACGACGTCATAAATCTTCTGGTAGAAGAACCTTCCTCCTCCGGGAAAGGAATTGCTGTTTGTCTATACATCGGCGTTTTTGTAGCTATTTCCTGTATTTGCAGGGTGGGGAAGCTACCCCCACGCCCAACCCCCTTACTAGGAGGACCAGGGTTTTTCTGTCAGGGTCTCCTTCCCCTAGACCATGTTGGTTCACAGCACCTTATTTCATTCGGTGCACCCCTCTCGCGAGGGACCCAATATCTAATACCCAGGGGATGTGCCTCAACGCCATATGGTCACAGCGCGAGGTGGCAAAGAAGTAACAAGATGAAAATGATTTCAGGTCTAGCTATGCAAACCTAGCTGGAGAACTACTTTTGGCGGCAAGCACCATATTTGTGTGTGTGTCTGTGTGTGTGTATGTGACAGCGACTAGAGTACGCATTTGTGGACGGACAAGCTTTAAAATGTAGGATATTGTCCTTAAAATAATTATCTCGACACCAGGTTTTTTTAATATTTTTTTTATAGATTTTTAAATTGAAATACACATTCTCAGTAAAATGGCTGTTTCACAAAAACTGGTAGATCCACTTTGGAGTCTGTAATTTTTCTTATTTTTACTAGATATTTTGCATATGGCTAGATTAAAGGAGGAGATTGAATGAGTTTGTTAACCAGCATTGTACCTCATCAACGTTTTGAGTGTAATATGTAAAATGTTAGTACTACGATGAGTGATATATAACATCAGTTTCGTCACTATGAACACAGCGTCGTAGGACTAATGATGCCATGATGTAAATCTTATAGTGACATTTTGTTTTTGCTGCTTGTGCTATTTGTGTTCTTGAGAATAGCTATCTCTACGCCAGTACAATTGGTGCAAAGCGCTGTGTGTCTGTCTTTATTTTTGTGTGTATGGATCAGAGGGTGGGTTAGGGTAGAAGGAGATGGATCAGAAGAATAAGCTTAAAAATGGGAACAACTTTGGGCTGGGGTCTCGTTTGTTTGTTTGTTTTTGTTGTTTGTTTGTTTGGTTTTTGTTTTCGTCTTTTGTGTTTTTTTTTTTTTTTTTTTGTTTGTTTGTTGTTTTCTTTTTTTCTTTTTTTTTTTTTTTTGGGGGGGGGGGGGTGCCAGGGCTTATAATCCAAAGGGGAAGGGTGGGGGGGGGGGGGGCGCTGTAAGTGGAGTAAGTGACTGGAGGCAGTAAATGTCAAAGCTGTTGCACATGTTGCAAAGGCAATGGAAGACCATGGAAAATAAATCGTGACTACAAGGAACATCAAAAAAGTTTAAGACCACAAAATGAATCGTCTACATGCACAAGAACAAAAACTCATGTATTGTTTGAACTTCAGAAGCTGTCACGTTCTTTGCTTAAGCCATGTGCAAGGGAAGAATGCCTCTACTACTGTTGTCATGTGATGTCAATACATAACATTGGGACCTTCCACTGAATCACGTTGTTTGGAGACGTGGTGGTAATGTAACTTATTTTCTTATTGCCAGAACGGAAATTAAAGATTTGAAAATATACCTTCAAGCTTTGCATACTTATCATGGCTTGTTTTAGCAACATTTCTTCTCTCAAAAATCATTACATGACACTTTTTCATAGCAGTTTGATAAGGTCTGTTTGGGCATAAAAATTTGGTAACTTAAATTACATGAATTTACAGACATTAGTTAAACAAATCTTGACTTTGAGTATGGATCAAATGTTCAGTAATTTGTATTCTGTAGTTTTTCCATGCCACTGTCCGAGCTACTCAAACAGAGAAAGAAGCAAATATTCATAATAAAATCATTAAAAACTGTTTTCTAATAACACACTGTCCAAACAGACAAGCAATTTTTGGCATTTTCACGACTTTCAGTAGGTCCTGTATCAATCGGATCATGTCTCAGTATAGAGACTGCGGCAAGCAACAGACATGCATTTTTCGTATTTGGTGTCAAGGGTCACTTGCCGGCAGGCTTGAGCGATCTCCAGCTCCATTATTGAGTGACTGAGTGGTCTGCAGTGTGTGTAGGGGGCTGTATTTTGGATTACTGCATCATGACGCATGAAGCTCTCCTTTGGTGGACATTTCTTGCCTCCTTTCAACTTCGTCTTCTAGCACTGGCCATGCTATTTTCAACAAGGTTAGTGGCAGTGCATTCACCATTGCTATCGCCTGGTGCCAGCGCTCTGCCTGCACGGGACTGTTTACATTCTGAGTCAGTGGGTCAACCAGATGAGCACTCTGTCCATGTACCTATAATGTACAATCACGCTCAACTGCTGGCTGCCATACCGTCACGCTCGACAATAGACTTGACCTCTCAACTGCGCTGGCTTGAAATTGGTGTCGGACTACCGTGCAAGCGATACAAACGCAAAGTGAGAGAGAACATTGAATTAAATATCATGTGTTTGCTGCTGACATCCATGATTTGATCGTTAACAAAAGCCTTGATGTTTTGATGCTCACAGAAACCTGTCTGTATCCGCAAGGTCATGATGCATTGTTACGATTGTGGTTGTGTTGTCCTGTGAGAGCATGCATGTGTTAATCGTAGGAAACGATCCGATATTTATTTGAGCTATCATGGTTATGATTCATGTACCTTTCTAAGTAACATTTTCTTTCGGTCACGTAGAGCGGAATTCACTTCTTTATGATACGCTAAGTTTAGTCCAGAACGTTCTAGAAAGGTCGCACTGTCTAGTGACCTCGTAGCCTACCCGGCACCGGCCTCCACGTGGCGTGGGTGGGTAGTCCACTCGGTCCCTGACTGAGTGGGCTAGCAGACGGGTGCCATCTTTGTCCAGGATTAGGACTTGATGTCAGCAGATATGTTGTTCAGTCTTTTTCACTGGTCCGGTTTTTAAGGAGCTGTGCTTACCCAGGTCTTACCATGTTGGATTGGTCCTTAAAAATACGCGTGAGCTTTTGGTCCTTTGAATCCCAAGTGTTTGCCGTGCTTGGAGACCCGTGTCTGGGGAGAAGAGGATCCTGGTGGCTGAAACACTCCACTTTGGCCTTGACTTCCGCCTAAACGGGAGGCTAGTCGTACCGGCCTAGTCAATCGGCTCTTGTCACGTCGAGCCCTATCCCCCTGTTGACATGCGGGTTGTTATACGGAGCACCATGCTATAGCCTCTGATGCTGATTAGGTGCTTTATGCCAGTATTCCCCTGTATTCAACAGTGTGATAGAAGGCGGTGGCTCAAACGGTTCAATCAGGCTTACCCCCTTGAGTATATCTTTCGGGCAGTCTCCATTGTGCGTCGGCTGGAGACCCGCCGACAGTTGCACTGTCCCTTGTTGGGCTCGGTGGCGGGCGGGGACCCCCGGGGGATGAATATCTATCATACTATAATATGGAAAATATCAAAAAACCAAAACTAGCACCAAAGCGGCACATAGCCGCCGACATTGTCATTGAGAACGATAGTGACTCTGACTGTGAGGAAGCGACACCTCAGGCGTCGGCCGCCTGGCCTCGCTTTCTCATTATCCACAGCAAAGTTAAAGAGAAGCCTGTTTCAAAGCTGCACCCTTTCCTGGTAGGGGAGACCCTCAGGAGCCGTGTTGGCAGGCCTGAGGCCCAGCGCCTCAGGTCTGGTGACTTGTTGGTAGAGTGCCGTACCCGGGCACACTCCAATGGGCTACTGAGGCTCTCCTCCATCGGAGACACTCCAGTGGAGGTCACGCACCACAAAACAATGAATTCCTCTAGAGGAGTGATTAAAGATCAAGCATTGGCCGAACTGTCTGAAGATGAACTTGTACGGAACCTTAAGTCACAGGGGGTGACCTACGTCAGGCGCTTCATTTCCAAACGAGGTGGTAGGGAGATCCGTCTCCCTACCATCATCCTGACGTTTGGCACCCCCACAGCTCCTACTACCATCTGGGGAGGTTACTACTCCCTAAAAGTGAAAAAGTACGTCCCTCTCCACCTTCGGTGCTTTAAGTGCCAAAAGTATGGCCATGGGCAGAAGACATGCCGCCAGGCAGAGGCTCTATGCGCCCGTTGCACTAAGCCCGGACACTCTGCTGAGTCCTGCACAGCCATCCCCCTGTGTGTGAATTGCCAGGGGGCGCATATGGCTTCAGACAAGAAGTGCCCTCGTTGGATCTCCGAGTGCAGGATTCAGCAGGTGCATGTGGAGAAGGGGCTGTCCTTTGCGGACGCAAAAAAACTGGTTGACGGTCCTGGTGCAGCTGAGGCGGCGCCAAACTCAAATAACAACTTTGTGTATACTTTCAGTGCTGCGGTGGCAGGCAAGCGCCCCACCAAAGACTTCTCTTGTCAAACCCCAACTTCTTGGTTGGGGGCAGAGCCTCGGATCCTCTCACCCCTGGAGAGTAACCCTCCTCTGGTGGTGACGAGGAGCCAGGGAACGCAGAGGGCGGACGCTACCGGTCCGGTGGCACCGCCTTCTGCTGCCCCTAAGCCTCGGCCCCCACCCAAACCTGCTAGTTTGTCAACACCAAAGGTTTCTGGCTCTGGTCAGCCTTCTAAGGCCGCTAACTCTAGCGGCAGGAACGCTGCCCAGGACCAGAAGTCAAAGAAATCTATGGGACCGCCGTGCGCACGGGCCCAGAAGGGGAACACTGATGTCCCCCTTCAAAACAAATATGCTGCATTGGAGGAGCAGATGGAGGGAGTGGAAGTTGCCGATGCTGCGGCAGCTCCAACCCCTTCATCTCCTAAGAACCAGAGGAGGCCCGGGAGCCGGCCCCCCTCTGTTTCTCCGACTCCTTCCAAGGCAAAGGAAAAAGGGGGGAAAAACTCCGCACCCCCAGATAAGACATAATCATGGACTCTCTGCTTCAGTGGAATTGTCGTGGTTTTCAAGCTAACTTTGAGGAATTACGTCTTTTAGTCAAGTGCTATAACCCCTCAGTAATATCTCTTCAGGAGACTTACCTGAAGACTTCTGACCCTGTGTCCTTTAATGGTTTTAACGCTATACATAAAGGCTCTGATTCGGAGAGGCGCTCGGGTGGAGTGGCTCTTCTCATTAGTAGCCAAATTTTATGTAGCCCCGTTAGCATCGACACCTGTCTTCAGGCTGTCGCAGCTCGGGTTACCTTGAAGAAGACCATAACTATATGCAGTATTTACCTGCCACCATCCCTGCGGGTCTGTAGTAATGATTTTTTTAATTTAGTTGATCAACTGCCCCCTCCCTTTATTCTCATGGGGGATTTTAACGGTCACGCTCACCTTTGGGGTAGTGACCACTATGATGGCAGAGGTCAGATGTTAGAAGATGTTTTTTCTCAACTTAACCTATGTGTCTTTAACGATGGTTCACCTACATACTCTAACCCAGGTTCAGGATCTAGTTCTGTTCTAGACCTCACTGTGTGTGATCCTTCTCTCATGCTGGACTTTGACTGGAAGGTTCACGATGACCTGTTTGGTAGTGACCATTTCCCAGTAGTCCTGTCATCAGTCAGCTGTGGGGAGGATCCGCCGGTGGGGCGCTGGAATCTTAAGAAAGCTAACTGGCCTCTGTTCGCCTCCCTCTGTCAGTCTCGTATACAGAGGAGGTGGTCATGTCATCTGAAGAACCTATTTCTTCTTTTACTACTATTTTGTTGGACGTAGCGGGTGAAACCATCCCTAAAACTTCCGCATCAGTCCCTCGAAAGCCGAGAGTACCATGGTTCAACGAAGAGCGCCGCAAGGCCCAAATAGCGCGCAAATCTGCTCAGCGACGTGCTTTCCGTAATCCGTCGCAAGTAAATATTTTAACCTTTAAAAGACAGAGGGCGAAAGCCCGTTACATTTTTAAACGTGAACGCCGTGCTTCCTGGAGACGCTTCGTCTCATCTTTAACTTCTCGGACTCCGTCCCAGAAAGTATGGAAGGCTGTTTGGAGAATTAGGGGCAGAGGTGGCTCGGCTTCTGTTGGCCATCTTAGAGATGGTGCCAGTTTGGTTACAGATAAAAAAGCTGTGGCCAATTTGCTTGCCTCCACCATTGCCCATAATTCTTCAACGGAGCATTATTCACCTTTCTTCCAGAGAGAGGAGGAGAAGCGAGAGTCTCGTATTTGTGATTTTAAGTCCGATAACTCAGAAGACTATAATGTCCCGTTTACATTATCAGAATTGCAGCAAGCTTTGCAGAAATGTAATGACTCTGCTGCTGGCCTAGATACCGTCCACTATCAATTCCTAACGCATCTGCCTGAGAGGTCACTCCTTGTACTTCTCAAGGCCTTTAACCATATCTGGGGAACTGGTCATTTTCCGCCGTCTTGGCGCCAGGCTGTAGTTGTACCGATCCCCAAGCCGGGTAAGGATCCTTCCGACCCTTGCAACTACCGGCCTATCGCTTTGACATCATGTTTATGTAAAACTATGGAGCGCCTGGTCAACGCCTGCCTGGTGTGGCATCTTGAGTCACAGGGTCTCCTCACAGACCTCCAGTACGGTTTCCGGCGCTTCCGTAGTACAACTGACCATTTAGTCCGCTTTGAATCATTTATTCGAGATTCTTTTGTCAACAAGCAGCATGTCTATGCAATTTTCTTCGATCTTGAGAAAGCGTATGACACTACCTGGAAGTATGGCATAATGTCTGACTTGTTGGACATGGGTTTTAAAGGGCACCTGCCCGTTTTTATTCACAATTTTTTGACTAACCGGTCGTTCCATGTCCGTGTGGGCTCCACCCTCTCCGACTCCTTTGAACAGGAGATGGGTGTCCCACAGGGCAGCATTCTATCTCCTGTTTTATTTAGTATTAAAATTAATAACATTGTAAAGGCCGTCAAGGATGATTCTGAATGCTCTTTGTTTGTTGACGACTTTGCTTTGTGCGCACGTGGTCGAGGACTTGCGTCCCTTGAGAGGCGCTTGCAGCTGTGCGTTGATCGCATCCAGCGGTGGGTGTCTCTCAATGGATTCAAGTTCTCGCCCTCCAAGACTGTTTGTGTGCATTTTACTAACCAGACGAAATTTTTTCCAGAACCTAGCCTGAGCATTGCTGGAGTGCCAATTAAGGTGGCCGAGGAGGCAAAGTTTCTGGGGGTCATTTTTGACAAAAGACTTACCTTCCGCAACCATATTAATTACCTTAGAACCTCTTGTCAGAAGGCTCTCGACATTCTTCGTGTCGTCGGTCGTACTGACTGGGGTGCGGACCGTACTGTCTTACTTCGTCTGTACCGGGCCCTTGTTCGGTCCAAACTGGATTACGGCTCTGTGGTGTATGGCTCAGCTTCCAAGTCTGTGCTACAGCGTCTGAACACAATTCACCATCAGGGTCTGCGGATATGTCTTGGGGCCTTCAGGACGTCTCCAGTTCCTAGTCTGTATGCCTAGGCAGGGGAGCCTTCTCTCAAGCTCCGCCGCATCCGCCTCATGCTCAGCTACGTTCTGAAACTGAAGGCCCATCCAGACAATCCTGCCTATGATTGTGTTTTTAAACCATCGTTTGCAGAGATTTACGATACCCATCCGGGAGCTGTCCGTCCACTTTCTTTCCGTGTCCGACCTCATCTGCAGGCGGCCGGATTGGACCTGGACAGAGTTTCGGAATCCCTGCAACACATCACTCCACCTTGGCTCTTACCAGTTCCTGACATCTTGCTGGACTTGACTGCCCACAAGAAAGACTCTACTCCACCAGCCATATACCAACAGAGCCTCAATGAACTGCTTTCAATTTTTCCTGGCTATTGTCGCATCTATACCGATGGGTCAAAGTCTGAGGATGGGAGAGTGGCTGCGGCCGCAGTGTCCTCTCGCCATCCTAGACGCCCATTTAAGCACCGCCTCCCAGACCACTCATCTGTATTTAGTGCGGAACTGCAGGCGGTTCTGCTGGCACTCAGGCATGCTTATCGATCTAGAGAAAGGAACTTCCTGATTCTGTCTGACTCTCTTTCTGCCCTGCAGGCCCTTCAGGGCACGGGAAATGACCACCCACTGCTGGTGCAGATCAGAGAGCTCCACGCGGACTTGATGAAGGAATATTATGATATCATTTTTATTTGGGTGCCAGGGCATGTGGGCATCGAGGGCAACAGGATCGCAGATTCTGCTGCCAACGATGCCCGCAATGACCCTGTCCCTGACACACAGACTGTTTATAGTGATTTTAGACATGTGGCTAGTGCGTACATAGCCCGTGAGTGGCAGTCCGAGTGGGACAAAGAGGAAGCTAACAAGCTGCATGAAGCCCTTCCTAAGTTGTCCGACGGTCTACCTTATCGCTGCGGCAGCCGCCGTGAGGAGACTGTCCTGGCTCGGCTCCACATCGGCCACACGTATGTTATGCACTCTTATTTACTTAAACAGGAGGAGCGTCCATGGTGTTATGCCTGCGACGAGCAGTACTCTGTTCAACATTTTTTGTTGTCTTGTGCTGATCTAATCGACACAAGGTATAAACATTTCACAGCAGACTCCTTGAAGGTTTTGTTCCGGGATGTGCCCCCGGACAAGATCTTCAGTTTTCTGAGAGAGTGCCATATTTTTAATAAGATTTGAGCGTTATAGATTATGATGTTTTTATTATTTTGACCTTTTTGAGAGTCTTCCGACGTTTTCTTTAAAGACCTGTGCGACATTTTAGCCTGACATATTTTTAAGGTATATTTACATCATGTCTTAAGACCTTTCTTTTAGTCTGGCTGACCAGATTTTTACCCTTCCCGCCGTGAGATGGCCTTAGTTGCCTGCTCGGCGTTAAACCCAAATAACTAACTAGTGACCTCGTAATTGTGACGTCGGGTAGTTGGCGACAGTTCGCAACATTTTGTTTTTCTGTGCGCGTGAATTGAGCAGCCTTTTTTTTGTTTTGTGAAAGGTTGAGAATCTTCTAGAGCGGATATGCAAGGTCGTGATAGGGCTACCATACTTTTATGTGACTTCATTATACATTAGGATTTAGAGCTGAAATGAGCAGCCGAGTTTTTGTAGCCTATTTTAGTGATTCCAGAAAATTCTTATTTATGAGTCTCGGTTGCGTGTTTCGTTCTGATTGGTTGTGTTGTATGATTTTCGTAGATGATTCTGGAAATTGGTAGTATATATAAAGAGGGCGCTAGGAAAGCACGTATGTACATTGTCTTGCATTGTCAGTGGTAGAGACACACAGTTATCATAGGTACGTGGCCTATATTGGGTGTACATTGTGAGAGATACAGCGTAACAGTGTGGTGTACGTTGTGTGAGGAACTTTGTGTTGGAGTGTGGACATTGCAAAAGAGACTTTGTATCAGTGTTGATGCATTTGGAGTTGCATTATGTGGAGATCGCATCGCTGAATTAAAATATTGTTGGAACTGTTACTCCAGTATTGTCTACATCCTTAAGCTACATGTGACGGATTGCAGCTGAATGAAGTTTATTTAAAAGAACCTTACGTGCGTGCGCCTGGTGTGTTTATCTTACTACGACTACGACTCCACCACGTAACATGCATACATTAGCGCCATGACCCCTGCAGGCTATGAATGTCACTCCTTCCCTCGCTCAGGCTTGAGAGGAGGGGGGATTGCCTTTAGGAGGCGGAGGAAGGAGATACATGGGCGACCCATCCCAGTTCATGTATCATGGCGTTCTGACTTCCAGTCAACACAGCTTGACTTGTCTACCCTTGACCATTCTACCCTTGCCTCTCATAGTCATGTGCAAGCTGAGATTTCAGCACCAGCAACTGGACAGTCAGGTAACCTTATCCACATTGACACTAAGCCTCGTGATAAACATTTTGTCATGTGTACCTTCAATGCACAGTCTGTGGGTCAAAGAGACAAGCGAACTGACATCTGTAATTTTGTCTGCGATGAGAATGTAGACATCTTGTTCATAACAGAGACATGGCTTAAAGGCCAGGGAGATGAAGCCAAGTGTGCAGATTTAACCCAGCCTGGTTACATCCTCAGATCATTTCCTCATGCTTCGCATGGTGGAGGAATAGCCATTCTGATGTGAGAATGTCTGCTCCGCCTTCCCCTTCCCACACTCATTAATTGAACTGGCACAAGTGACACTTAATGTCCCACAACATGTTTATTTCTTCTGCGTATATTGACCACCCCCCAGCAGGAAAAATAAGCTTACAGACACTCTTTTCTTCAGTGGGTTTGCTGATTTCCTTGAACATTGCAATGCATTGAGTGGGAACCTTGTGATTGTTGGCGATTTTAACATTTACTATGACTGTGCTTCCAACACCAACACATCCCTTGTTGTGGATCTGCTGCAGACTTTCGGTCTGTCTCAGGGTGTGCACCAGCCGACTCACAACAAGGGACACATACTTGACTGGGTTGTGTACAGAGAGCAGGATTCTATTTTTTCGGACCGCCTGTGTGAGCCATGCCTTGTCCTCCGACCATCTTCCTGTCACGTGCCTGCTGGATATTGCAAAGCCATGTCCGCCTCCAGTCTTTAGGTTCACAAGATACTTGAAGGGGATCGACCGGGACAAGTTCAGGGCTGATGTCGCCGCTTTTGTCTCAGGCCACCCACACGCCTTGGCTGATATTTTTTGATAAGCTGAACGCTGGACAGAGGACCCTGCTAGACCAGTACGCCCCAGCTACTCGTCGCAAGGTGACCCAGCACCTCTCCACACCCTGGTTCCCATCTGTGGCGTCTGAACTGCATGCCTTAAAGCAGGAGAGACGTCAGGCTGAGTGACTTTGGCTTAAGTCAGGACTGACAATGCATAAACAGATTTTCAGTCAGTTGAAGCACAAAGTCACGCATCTGACAGACCATGCAAAAACTGTGTTTTATTGTTCTAAGGTTGCTGCTGCTGCTGGTACATGCAAAGAATTGTTTTGCATTGCCAACAGCCCTTATGGGAAAGGTCAGGTCTGTTGTTCTTCCGAGCACCCATCCACCCCAAGTTCTTCCAAAGCTTTTCTCAGATTACTTTAGTGACAAAGTCGAAAGCATCCGTGACAATATTGATAAATGTGCCTATGCTGGTATGAAAAACTATCCATCTGCAGAGACCTCTTTTTCAGGTCTGCCTCTGACATGTTTTTTTCCTGTAACGGAGAAATTTGTGCATGAAACCATGATTAAGATGTCACCTAAAACGTGTGACCTGGACCCTGTCCCCTCATCTCTTCTACTTGAATATTGCAGAGAGATTGTGCCAGCTGTCACAGAAATTGTAAACCAGTCTCTTAAAACAGGTGTTGTCCCAGCGTGTTTCAAAACTGCCATTGTAAAACCTCTTTTAAAGAAGCCCACTCATGACCCAAACGATCTGAACAATTACAGACCTGTATCTAACCTCACATTTCTTTCAAAATTACTAGAGAAAATAGTTTTGTCGCAGTTATTCGACCATATCAAAAGTAATGACCTCTGGCACGTTTTTCAATCCGCCTACCGCCCCACCCGGGTCTGCCCTGGGGCACTTGGGTGGGGTTAGGTACTTTTTAGTTCCCAGGGTCACCCTGGTCAGCCCCACAGGGTGCGTTTTTCTCTCTATTCTGGGGCATGTGTTTCTGTCTACCCGAGGTCCATTCACCTGTATTTGCCTTTTTAAAACTCTCCCTACTGTCTGCACTGCCTGTAGCTCTTGATATTGGATGTGTGTTGCTAAATGGTCTTAGCTTTATTTAGGCCCCATGTGTTAGGTTTATTTAATGTATTTGACCGGCTGGCGACATACATTCAATGTTCTGTTTAGTTGTTTTTTTTTCACAAGCAGTGCAGGCACGTCCTGAGAAAGCCTTGTTGCTGTCGGGACGTTAAGCAATGTACAATCAATCAATCAATCAATCAATCAATCCGCCTACCACAACGGTCACAGCACGGAGACAGTGTTGCTTCATGTCGGGAACGACCTGCTCACCGCCAGTGATGAAGATAATGTTTCTGTTCTGGCCCTTGATTTGAGTGCTGCTTTTGACACGATAGATCACCAGATTCTCATTCAACGTTTAGACTTTGTTTTTGGCATCAAGAGTACCGCTTTACACTTTTTTGAGTCTTTCTTCTTTGGAAGAAAGCAAGTAGTGTCTGTGTTGGGAGTAGAGTCCGATCCCACTGAGCTTGTGTACGGTGTTCCCCAAGGCTCTGTTTTGGGGCCGATCCTTTTCACATTGTATACCCAGCCTTTATCTAGTGTAATCAAATGTCACTCTGTTTCTCACCATTTTTATGCTGATAACACAGAGCTGTATGCCAGTGCCCAGTCTTTAGAGTCCTGTGTCACAGATGTTCAGAATTGGACCACACAGAACAAATTGCAAATGAATAGTGACAAAACTGAGGCCTTGAGATTTTCTTGTTCAACCTCCACTTATCTCCCAGACTCGATCAAGGTTGGTCAGTTGGCCCGTAATCTTGGTGTTATCGTTGACAATAGGCTGACCATGAGAGAGCATGTCAACAAGGTTTGCCAATGTTCCTTCTTTGACTTGAGAAAGATCAGTTCAGTTTGACACTTTCTCCCTACCGAAGTAACTAAAACGCTTGTTACCTCCCTTGTTCTTTTACACATTGATTTTTGTAATTCCCTTTTGGCTGGTGTTCCTCAGAATCTTCTTGATAAACTTCAAAGAGTTATGAACTGCTCTACCTGACTAATTTACAGAGTACCGAAACGTGAGCACCTGACACCCTTACTTGTTGACCTGCACTGGCTGCCTGTATCTCAAAGAATTGTGTACAAGATCTCTGTTATTTGTTACAATGCTATTACCGGTTCTGCTCTCCCATATTTGTCCGACCTGGTTCATATTTTCAAGCCTTCAAGATCCCTCCATTCAGCATCAGTCACATATTTTCAGTGTTCCTAGGCGAAAGAAGTTTAGCCAGGCCCAGCGTACCTTTTCTTATTTTGGTACAGTCACCTGAAACAACCTTCCAGCCCATGTCAGACAGGGCGCGGGAACAGACCATCCACTGCTGGTGCAGATTAGAGAGCTCTACGCGGACTTGATGAAGGAATATTATGACATCATTTTTATTTGGGTCCCAGGCCATGTGGGCATCGAAGGCAACAGAATCGCAGATTCTGCTGCCAACAGTGCCCGCAGTGACCCTGTCCCTGACACACAGACTGTCTATAGTGATTTTAAACCTGTTATTAGTGCGTACATAGCCCGCGAGTGGCAGTCCGAGTGGGACAAAGAGGAAGGGAACAAGCTTCATGAAGCTCTTCCTAAGTTGTCTGACAGTCTACCTTTCCGCTGCGGCAGCCGCCGTGAGGAGACTGTCCTTGCTCGGCTCCACATCGGGCACACATATGTTACGCACTCTTACTTACTTAAACAGGATGAGCGTCCACGGTGTTTTGCCTGTGATGAGCAGTTTTCTGTTCGACACTTTTTGCTGTATTGTGCTGACCTAATTGACACCAGATATAAACACTTCACAGCAGACTCCTTGAAGGTTTTGTTCCGGGATGTTCCCCCGGACAAAATCTTCAATTTTTTGAGAGAATGCAATATTTTTAACAAGATCTGAGCATTCATAGACTATGTGAATTTTTTTATTTGCCCTTTTTGAGAGTCTGTAGACGTTTCTTTTCCAGACATGTGCGACATTTTAGCCTGAGATTTTTAATCTATATTTACATCTTATCTTAAGACCTTGCTTTTAGTCTGGCTGACCAGATTTTTACCCATCCCGCCGTGAGATGGCCTTAGTCGCCTGCTCGGCGTTAAACCCAAATAACTAACTAACCATGTCAGACATGCCCCAACTCTGTCTGCTTTTAAATCACTGCTCAAGACCTATCGGTTTTCTTATGCATATAGTTAGATGCATTTTCAGTGCATTAGCAATCTTTGGCAGTAACTGTTCTTGTAACGGTCTATGTGTGAGTGTGAGCTTTTGATATGTGTCACTTCAGTTTTTGGCTCACGTGCGAAGCAAAAGTGAGTATGTTTTGGGCCAGTGGTCGTCCATCCGTGGTCTGCCATCGTCAGTCATCCGTCGTCTATGGTAAACTTTAACATTGGCATTTTCTTGGAGACTATTCAAGCCACATTCTTCAAACTTGGCCCAAGGATACTTTGTGGTAAGACCTTTCTAAACATACCAATTTGAGTGACTTCTCACAAAGGTCAATGTCACAGAGGATCAGGAAATAGGTCTAAATAGCCATATTTTGACAAAAGATGTTTTTTCTCAAATACTATTCTCAACTTCAAACCCAAACTTGGTACAAAGATACCTGATGGTAAGACCTTTCTATCCCTACTAATTTGGTTGATCCCTCGGAAAGCTCAAGGGACGCAAGAGCTCAGGAAATAGGTGAAAAATAGCCATCTTTTGACAAAAGATGTTTTTTCTCAAATACTATTCACAACTTCAGACCCAAACTTGGTACATAGATACCTGATGGTAAGACCTATCCATGCATACTAATTTGGATGACCCCATGGAAAGGTCAATTGTCACAAGAGGCTGGCAAATGTGTGTAAAATGCTGATTTTTTATAAAATTGTAGGTATTCCCAAAATTTTGCAAAATTTTCAACCAAATTTGGTACAAAGATAGCTGATGATAAGACCTTCCTATGCATACTAATTTAGTCGACTCATCACAAAGGTCAAGGGTCACTGGAGGTTGATAGATGTGTGATAAAGGCTAAAATTATCAGAAAACATGGATTTTGCTGCTGCAGAAGCCAGCCCTTGTCACAAAGGTCACAAATATGTAAATCGGTCATACACATGAGCCATAATGGCTTTGCCTTTCTTGTTGTAACATTTATTGTAGTGTTTTCTTTCTTGTACGTTCTGTTCTGTGATTTTTGATCTTGTAAACGCTTAGAGCACCATTCATTTGGAGGTGAAGTGCTATATAAATGTACATTATTATTATTATTATTTGTACATTTTCAGTGAGAATAGAGACAGTTGTTACAATACAACCTTTTGTTTTAATTTATGGAAATAATGTTGAGGAAAATTATCCCTCAACAGACATTAAAACTGTGTATGGCGATGAAGCCAGTTATAGTGGCTTCAGAAAACGGTCCGTCATTTCTTTTTAGTAGCTGGTAACATTATTCAGCTTTGTTAAACCTACAGCAGATGTGCTTTATTTATGTAAGAGCTGCTAATATTGGGGTATTTCATCGATATAATTTGTTTCTGTAAATTAAATTCTGGTTACACTGCTGTTTGTCCATAATGACGTGCTTTCTTTGCCCACAGCCCACTGCGCTTTCTTGCCTCTCGCGCCAGGGAGTGGTCTAGTTTGGGGGGACTGGCAACCTCGGTATTGGTAGCATCACATGTATATATAACTTATCTTGACATGCGTTTAGTGTGCCACCAAACGAGATAGTTTTGCAGTCAACTGTGCTTTCATACTCATAGTTAAACGATGAAAACATACCTATTTTTGGAATTTGAGATTTGAAAAAGTTCCCAGCAGCTGCCTTAGGCAGATAATGATCAGCACTGAAGGGGCTAAATGCTGCGTACCCTTTATGGAGATGCTGAAGAGATGATTGTCATCTTGTTCATAACCCCATTGTGCATGTACCACCAATACTGTAAACATATATATGTGCACCTGATGGCTAATCCTGTCCCTTGCTGTGTTGTAGGAGCGCCTGAGAGCCATTGAGCGGGAGGTGGAGGAGCAGGAGGAGCTGCAGCGACAGGAAGCACAGATAAAAAACCGACAGATTGAGGAGGCTGAGCGTGCACGTGATGAACCCGTCAATGAAGCCATGCTGGTGAGTTGTGTGTCTCTTCTGGCATGCAGTCACTAATTGCCATAACTGACCTGCTGTGGTTTGAACCACTTCTGTCACTGTCATTTAGTTCACATTATTCATTTGGTTCTGTTTGAGGAAAGTGTGTGTGAGAGTGTTGTTCATAACTGGTAAGGTTTGAAATGGCTAGGGGAGGACTTATGTTAGATTTCATTTTTATTAATAATTGAGTGTTTCAATTAATATGTTGTAATTCCCATACCAAAGCGTTATTTATTTGCTTTAGTTGTTTCCTCTGTGTAAACCATTTTTTAGTTGATTTATAGATTTAGGAATTTTCTTTTCTTTTCTGTCCCTCAGGATGTTGATAGGGAAGTAAGTATCTGTCATGGTAAGCTTACCCACCTTCCCAGTGATGTGCCCGTGGTTTGTCACACCTTTCCCTGCCCTGCCCTCCTCACCCCTACCCTTTCCTCCGTCTCCTGTCTGGCTGGGATTGTGTATTGTCCACCCTTTACTGACCGCATGCATGGCCACTGCACACCACAAAGTTCAGGCTGGGAGTTAACGTTTTATGTTTGTACATATCTGATAATTACTTTATATTTGAAGGGAAACTAATGTGGGAAGAAGTGGTGGATGTGGATTTTACATTTTCAGTTGCAGTATTTATATTTTTGATATTGTCAGTGTGTATAGCACATTTACTGTCTTGCCATGCTCTCTTTTCATCCTTCCTTTTGTTATGCCTTGTGTTGTCTGCATACACCTAACACATGTATGTCAAATGCTGCAACTTTATCTTTAGCACAGAATAGGGTATTTTTTGATGAATCATTGGGTTGGGGAGGGGGGAGATAAAATGGTAGCAGCTGAACATAATAGTTATTTAATTATGCTTGTGTATTTTGCTGTCATAGAGGGAGACAGTGCTGCTAGTGGTAATTGACTTGCTAATTCTGTTTTATCATTATAGTCTAAATTTGTAGGCATCTCGCCTTTTGTCTGGAAGAAAGTTTTCCAGACTTGAAATAATTTAAATATAACACAAATCCCTACCAGTGCACTGACAGAGTGCCAGGTTTTTAGGTGGAGGTGGAGGGGGTTTACTTTGTAAACAGTGTATGCCTACATATAGCCCTCAAGTACCTTCTGGATTTTACCAGCTTGCTGAACACTGTATTACTGGATCACTTTTGTGTCGCGTTAGTCTGAATGAGTCATGTATTGAAACATCCACCCGTCAGTCCTCCTTGGCTATACTGATAACTGCCTGTATAATTCAGATTTGAAATACTGAACAAGTGGCTAAAATGTCCAAAATTCTAATAGTTTGACTTTGAGCTGCTGGCCTTTTGTACCATATGATTGTACGATGTTTGCGTTCAGTGTGCGCCCACACTCCCCTCATCTAACAAGGTTGGTCATTGCTGCTCCTCAGATGAACAGCATTGTTTCACTTCTGTAGTGCAGGTTAGTGTGATGTGTAGGAAAAACCTTATGTGTCTTCACCCAGGTTTTATCCTTGTACCCTCCATTCCCTTCCCCCACACCCAAATGGGAGTTATTTTAGATTCACTTTGTGCATCTGTTTGGATTATTTTTTGCCGACAAACCACTTGATTGATTTGTAATACTTGACCTCAAAACTTATTGTCATGAACCTCAAAACATATTGTCATGAAGTAATATCAACTATCTTTTAGTCAATGTCATGGGAGTCTCATTTTTGGCTAATATACAATAGCAAAAGTGAGTTTATGTAATGGGCTCTCTGTTGTCTGTCTGGCGTCCGTAGTGAAATTTAATGTTTGCATTTTCTCAGAGACTATTTAAGCCTCAGACTTCAAACTTGGGCCAAGGACACTTTGTGGTAAGACCTTTCTAAACATACCAATTTCAGTGATCTCTCTCAAAGGTCAAGGTCACAAGGGGTCCTGAAAGGGTAAAAAGTAGCCATATTGTTGCTCCTCAAATACTATTTTCAACTTCAACCCAAACTTAATTGGTACAGAGATACCTGATGGTAAGATCTTTCTATGATTACTAATTTGGATGACCTCGCGGAAAGTTCAAGGGTCACAGGAGGTCGGCAAATATGTGAAAAACTCCACTTTTTCTTTTTTAAATTGTAGTTTTTGTCAAAGTTTTTGCTAATTTTCAGTCAGATTTGGCACAAAGGTAGCTCAATGACAGGACCTTTCTATGCATAATAATTTTGTGGTCCCTTTGCGAAGGTCAAGGGTCATGGAAGGGTCCAGAAATAGGTCCAAAATATTGCCATATTTTGACAAACTGTTTTTCTCAAGTACTATTTTCAACTTCAAACCCAAACTTGGTATAGAGATATCTGATGGTGAGCCTTTCGGTGCATACTATTTAGAATGGCCTCCGAAAGGTCAAGGGTCACAGGAGTCAGCAAGTTGTGAAAAATGCCAGGTTTTGATAGAATTGTAGTTTTTATGAACGTGTTTGCAAACTTTTCAATCAAATTTGGCAAAAGGGTAGCTGATGATAACACCTTTCTATGCACACTAATTTAGTTTACCCCTCACAAAGGCCAAAGGTCATGGATGGTTGACAAATATATGAAAATGCATACATTCTGAGAAAACTCAGATTTCGCTGGTACAAAGCCAACCGTTTATCTATGTTTAGACACTTTAACACATTCAGTGACCTGTTGGAAAGGTCAAGGTCACACTTATTATAAGATAAGATAAGATAAGATAAGATGGTTTATTGCCATATGTTTCCATGTACAAAACAATAAAAACATTGGAATTTGTCTTGATGTCAGTTACTAAGACTAAACACACACACACACACACACACACACACACACACACACACACACACACACACACACACACACACAGAGAGAGAGAGAGAGAGAGAGAGAGAGAGAGAGAGAGAGAGAGAGAGATCTGATACAGTTAAAAACTGACTGTACACAATCATTATGTGGATTGATCATACATGTGAGCCATAAGGGCTTGGCCTTTGTTTAATGGTATTGCTTTACCTAGGAGTGTAGTAAAGTAGAATTACTGTGCTGTCGTTATGTTTATTCAAATCAATTCATATCTCATATATCGCAAACTACTACATGATTTTGCTGCAGTATTTAGTTGATTATACTATACCTCAAAATGGAGGTCCAGAGTCGGAAACAATAATCAGTCAGAATCAGTATTTACTTTTAATGTTTTAGTTACTATGGCTATCTTATGTTTGTACATTTTTGGCTTGTTCCATTCTTGCTCCTTTCACTGTTAGTGCGAGCCACAAACCCGCACTGTACACAGTCATTTGTGTCTGCTGCCTTCATTCTCTAATTCTCATTCTCATTCTTCATTGGTAATTACTACATGAAAGTAGTGCAAGCCTGTCTTGTATGCTTCATACCCTCGACTTCTTTTCCACAAAGATTTCAGACTTTGTCATTATTTAAGCTGATTGTTTCACCAAGCACTTGAACAGGTCTACAAGAAAATCTTTTAAGAACTACATGCAGCAGCCAGGTTGTTTCATGGGGTCACCCTATGCTGAATCACTACCATGAATACCAATGATATCTATTGTGACAAGAAGTAGTTGTGCAAATATATATTATATCTATATCTGTCCCAGAAAGCTGGCACCACACACTCCTAATATAGATCCAGGCGACAATGAAATATGATTAATACGAAGAAAGAATCCATATCAGCCACGTAGTATAGGAGTTAAGCTTTTGTTTTTCTCTTTCTCAAATTTTCACCCTCTCAGTCAGGGCTTCATCAGGGGAAATATCAAATATACCATAAACCAGATATGCCTACTAGAACAAGCGAAAATCGAGAAAAAAAGAATATTGTTCATAAGCTACTACATCTCCTCAGCAGGAGCATGAATGACAAGTTCGAATTAAACTAATGCTCTAGCAAACTAGACATTCACAGCACAAGATTCTTTTAACTAGCACGTCTCAGAATAAACAAGGCTCCTTTAAATAGCAATGTTTCAGAATAAACAAGGCTCCTTTAACTAGCAATGTTTTAGAATAAACAAGGCTCCTTTAACGAGCAACGCTTCAGAATAAACAAGGCTCCTTTAAATAGCAACGTTTCAGAATAAACAAGGCTCCTTTAACTAGTAACGCTTCAGAATAAACAATATCACGTATACAAATGGAGCAAACTTCATTAATTTAAACTGACTGAAAGTTGAATAAACAATATATTTCAAGTCACGGGACCTTCTCGCCGGAAGCACAACCGTTAAGCGCAGCTCAACTCGATGCTCTTGCTTCTGCGATAAGGTCTTCCATAACACAGGCTGCCTTTAAATAATACAATATCTCCAAAACTTTCCGTCACTGTGACAAAGCTCCTCTCACAAGACTGTCACTACAAGGAGATGAAATAAATCTTAACGTTCTTTACAATATTATAAACATACAAAACTTTCCTTAAACAGGTTAGAAATAAGTGGGACGACCCGACCTGACTAACACGCGGCGTGCCGCAACACTCGTAACAGCAGCCAAGTTCAGCGTCGCAGCCCCACAAGGCGGAGTGACACAGTCAGCCTCCTCTCAGTACCACCATTGGGTTAGATTAGGAACCAGAATTTGGATGCACTAAAACACAGGTGCAAAAATACACATTAATAACTAACAAAAGAAACACGATAATCCCATCACCCTTCCCGCGACTTTAACTGCCGTCTTTTACGACCCTTCACTTCTCCCCTGCAACAATAAATTCAAACTCGACAGAATACATATTTACACTTCACCACATGACTCACTTTCGATATTTACACTCCTACGCTAAATAGTGAAATGGCTCTAGTCGCCCGCTCGGCGTTGAATCCCAATAACTAATTCGACACTAACTACTCTAGGAACTACAACGTACAAACGGCATTCACTTTTACATTCTATTCTTACACTTGCCCCCCGATATACACTAGCCAAAATAATAATAATAGAACAAGCAAACACAAACAAACCCCCCCCCCCCCCCCCCCCCCCCCCCCCCCGAGCAAATGGCCACTAAAGAATTGTTGCGTGTACTTACTGCCATCCGTGAAGACGCCCCGGCTAGGACGAAGACAAACAAGACGAGACAAGCCAGGGGTTAAGTTGTCGCAGCTCTCTCTTCTCTCCCTCTCCTTCCTCGGACAACGGCTCCGGGACGACCAGAACCGTATCGCAGGGCCCATACACAGGACCGACACAGCTGCTTGTGGCCTCCAGCAAATGGCGAACCACACCTGAAAAACCACCCTAGGAGACTGTTGGCAAAAGCAACCATCTCGTTTGCTGGTGAAAATGCGACTCGCGAAAATTTGGATAACGATAGGTTGGCAAAAAAATGCTCACTACATCATGTGATGTGAAAACACGTGAAACAATAACCACCCGATTGCGTTCAGACCGAGCGATCACGTGCGTTAGGCCGACCCTCCAAATCCTCGCACGGCAGCAAATACTCGTGTACAGGCCAAATACTAGACACCTATGCTATCGCTACCTGGTGACTAACTAAACCCTGTCACCCCTTTAAACTTACTCCCCTACAAAAATAGGTGAAAAAAACCCTTGTCGTGACAACGAAGAAAGAATCCATATACACCAAGTGGTATTGGAGTCGCACTTTTATTTTCTCTTTCTCAAATTTTTGCCCTCTCAGTGAGGGCTTCATCAGGGGAATGATAAAAAATTGAGAAAGAGAAAATAAAAGTGCAGCTCCAATACTATATGGTTGAAATGGATTCTTTCTTCATATTAATAGTATTTCATTGTCGCTTGGATCTATATTAGAAGTGTGTGGTGCCAGCTTTCTTGGACAGGTTTTATTTCAGATATATATATATATATATATATATATATATATATATATATATATATATATATATATATATATATATATATATGTGTAATATGTGTGTGTATAATGCACACTGGAGAGGGAGAGAGAGAATGTTCTGAATAATACTCCTATGACGTCAAATATGAAATAACATCATGATAAAAATATAAATGCAAAACTGTACATGCAGTAAAAGACACACCCCTGAGGAAGGCCATAGGCCCAAAATTTGGGAAAATATATCTGTTGCTGGTGTTGTTGCTTTTTTCTCTTTGTGTCTCACGTGTGTGTGTGTGTGTGTGTGTGTGTGTGTGTGTGTGTGTGTGTGTGTGTGTGTGTGTGTGTGTGTGTGTGTGTGTGTGTGTGTATAAAAACATGCTTAAAAAACATGTGAGTCATACAGGTCATATTGTCAAGGAAAAAAATGTCTGAGACTAAAAAAGGATGAATCAGACTGGAAGTGGGCTGTTTGTCACAAACCTTATTATGTGTTACCTTGTGCTGTTTTGCTGTCTTGAAGTGTTCTACTGGCACTCGCACCTGGTACAGTATTAAAACTTAACCTGGTACTTTGATGATTAGTTCACATCAGTCATCAGAGGCATTAATTCACATGATCACCTGCATATGCAGAGCTTTATAAGGATTACTGCCTCTAGCAATGGAGTGCAGGTATATGGGGTACTGTTAGAACAGTGTACATCTGTGTTATTGAAAGCTGTTAAATCTTACAGTACTGTATTCTGATTCTCTGTCCTACATTGCAGCTGGATGACATGTTCAACTTTGATAATGATGTGTCAAATGGCAACGAGTATCCGACAACTTTTGACGTAAGTGGTCATTGTTTGTTCTTGCAGCAAGTACAGTGCCCATGTAACCTGATATTGTGGAGTATAAATGCCATATTTTTTCCTGCGAAAGGGAAGATAAGATCGGCCTTATTAGTCCATTTACATAAAAATTTATCTCAGTTTTTCGACTTCAGTGTACCTGTACATGTTTTACCTTGAACATACAAACAGGAACTATTAATTTATTACAAGTTAGGCTTTGCCTAGGCTTAGCATAATTCGTAATACAGTGATTTTGTCTTCAAAAGCAAGAAGTATCCGCTTGAAAAAAAATCCCTAGTTCATTCAGGGGACAGAACTCTCAGTGTCAGTCAATTACATCCCTTTACCAGGAATCCTGACTTATGGTGCTTTCACTTCGAAATTTTAGTCAAAGGTATTGTCTAAGTTATCACATCAAGTTTTTGTATGAAATACATACTCTTAGTAGTACAAGGGGCTTTTCAGATAATTTGAGACCAAGTATTTTTTTGCATGACCACTGAACTGCACAAGAAAATATGTCTTGCTATGAAAAAGGCAAAAAATAGTAAATTTTTGTCCACCAGTTTTCAAGGTACATCAATTTATGGCATGTCACTTTTGGACACCGCCTCAAAACTTGAAGTTTTCTGTGCCTAATTTTTTAGCCTTCGTAAAGAAAGTATAGCAGTGGAAAAATAGGCAACGCAGATATTTGTATGCTGCTAAACCTACATCTGCTCCATTTACTGCAATAGTTAGTAAGTAGGTAAATCATTTTGCTTTAGGAAAGTCTGTCTTCTAAGAGAGCACGGTGAATGTGCAATAAGACAGGAAATATTATAAAAAGTTAGCGGTTTGTTTCTGGGCAATTGTCAATCGAGACGCAAGATTTAGCCTTACACAGATTGCTGAAAATATTGCCGTACATTCATCTTCTGTCTAGAGAGTCTTTACCAAAGGACTTGGACACAGGAAGGCCAGCATGCATTGAGTCCCACATTTTTGGTAATTTGAAAAAAGAGGAGTAGGGTGCATTTTTAAAAAGAATTCTTTCACTAAAGTACAACATTTTGACTTAAGATGCCTGAATGAGATGGTTATATGCATTATGAGCCCCACAGAAAGGCCCAAAATGAGGCCAGCATGCCTAAAGACGGGCGCTTTGCTGAAACTGCAAGAAAATGTTGCTCTCAAAAGGAAGTTTTGTACACTGTCTTTTTCAACCCAGACGGAGTTATTCTACAAAAACCATGCAAGCCAAGTACTACACAAATTCTGTACTTTTTGTGGTGAATAGTTTCTAACAAAACTGCAAGAACAAACACTAGGATGCCTGAAATCAGAATCGTACATGAAAACGCACTTGCCCATAAGCACAATCTGGCACAGGAATACCTTCAACAGGAGAATTCCAGACTTTCAGTGACCTGCCTGCATCCATGACCTGCCTCCATTTTATTCCTGTTCCCAGACCTCAACAAATGCCTTTCTGGAAGCATTTTAGCACTCGCTCATCCCTTGGAACTGCTATTTTCCGGTGTATATCACGTAGCCACAAAAACGTTCACATAGGAGCATTGGTTTGAACAACGAAATGTGTGTGGCCAAGAGGGTGAGTAGTTTCAACACCTCAACAAGAGCATAATTCTTCTGGTGTGAATACTATAAAGAGTTTATCATGTCTCAAAATATCTGAAAACACCCTCATACATAAGGTGCATATAATAATAATAATAATAATGCGCATTTAACCTCCAAATGAATGATGCACTAAGTGCTTTACAAGATAAAAAATCACAGAACAAAAAGTACAAGAAAGAAAACGCTACAATAAATGTTACAAAAACTTAAGTGACACATATCAAAAGCTCACACTCACACATACACACACACCTTTAAAAGAACAGTTACTGCCAAAGATTGCCAACGCACTGAAAATGTATCTAACTATACGCATAAGAAAACAGATGGATCTTGAGCAGTGATTTGAAAGCAGACAGAGTTGGAGCATGTCTGACATGGGCTGGAAGGTCGTTCCAGGTGACTGGACCAAAATAAGAGCTTTCTTGTTGCGCAACCTGCTCAGATTTTTTGGGTATCTGAATTTTTGTTTCTGTGCCGTTTCCACTACTGTCAGTAGAGTTTGTATGTACAGTCAATGTAGGGCCTTTGCTTCAAATGTTCTGTCGATCTCTAACTTATCACATTTTTTAGTTATTTTTTGTTATGAATTGGTACTAATGGTATTACATAACACCTGCATAAATTTTTTGTTGTTGTGTAACCCCCTAAATTGTTTATATACAGTAGAACCTAGCTCCCATAGGCGGCCACCCCTGTTGCTAAAGAAAATAATGGCCACTAACAACAGGTGGCTGGTCATGAGACATTTGATGGAAACGAACCTCTGCGTGCTTGTGAAACTCAGGAGCATATGGATGTGTCAGCACTTTTTACACCAAGACCGGAACTCTGTCGGCCTCTTCACTCATCTGTGAAGTGTGATACTTGTACTAGTGATGCCAACGTTTCATTAGCTTCAGTGACAAAAGAAAATAAACTTGTGTTTGTGTGTACTAGTAAGGGAGGGAGAAAGAGTGGCGCATGTCGATGAGTGTCGCAGCTGTGTTCTTGTCTTAAACAAATGGAAAAGGAAGGGGCAGGTGGCCGCAGAGGAGGGAGGGGGTTGTGCATACATCAGCTGGAGTCAATGTCCGGTCACCTTATTGTTGGTGGTATTGCTGGAGGCAAATTGCATTGCTTTTCCTATTTTACCATTTTATACAGTACACATTGTCCATGCAGCGCAAATGTGTCTGTAACAAGCAGGTGACCATTAAAACGGGTGACCATTTGTGGAAGGTTCTACTGTGACTGCATTTGTGTGTTTATCAGTTTGACAAAAGGAATGTTAGAGCGTGTTTTTACTAAGAATCGTAATTGGCCAAAGTCATATCTGGGGAAGAACATTTGCTTAGCAGGTACCATGTCCTTGAAGCAATATTTTGAAGCATCTTTTTACCCATTGCCTTGATAACTGGTGATAAGAGTCCTCCCATTGCCTTGATAAAGGACAACCAGGGAAAAAGATGAATAGAGCTAGGCTAAGGAGAATAGAACACAATAACTAATAACATGAAGAAATTTTTCAGACCAACATATTTGCAATTTCAAGCTATGTAACTTCAGGGTTACAGAACACGCACGCACACACACACACACACACACACACACACACACACACACACACACACACACACACACACACACACACACACACACACACACACACACACAGAAAGAACAATTGCAAAACAATTTATTATCAAAAATTAAAAATAGATATACAGACAAGAAAACACTTCACTGCTTATCTTTCTTGTTTACAAGATTAATAGTGAATTGTTTTCTTGTCTAACTGTATTTTTCATGCTTGACAGTCACCCTTTTTATCTGAATTTTCTATTTTTCCTGCATTTTTGGGTGCATCGATAAAGTGCTGACAGACACTACTATATGGATGCAGCTCACCATACAAGAATCGACCATTTTTGTCAGTACCCAGCATACTCTTGAACTTGTACCTGCTGCCTGAGTGCCTATGGTCAGACTGTGTGTGTTGTGTGCAGTACCTGAGGACGGAGAAGTTGGAAAACGCCACGATCGACTTAAGAGAGGAGGGCACCATTATCCACAGATCTGGACCCGGCGACCCTGACATTTCCGACTTCAAGTATTCCAAGTTTGCAGCTATGTTCTTCCAGTCCAACGCATCGCACACCTACATCCGCCGCGCACTCAAGCACCCACTCCTGCCTCTGCGCAATGAGGGTGACCAGCTGGTAAGTGTAGCATGTCCCGCCATCCTCTGCAAATCTTCACCTGGCAGGTGTAGCGCACTACACTGACCCCCACACATCTTTACCTGACCGGTGAAGATCACACTGTCCTTCATGCATCCTTATCTGGCAGGTGTTGTGCATCACGTTGCTCATCTGGCAGGTGTAGTGTGTCAGGCTGTCCTTTGAACATCTTCACCTGGCAAATGTAAAAGTGTAGCACATATTGTCCCATACACATGCTCATCTGGCACGTGTAGTGCAGAACACCATCCTGTGAACATCCTTACCTGGCTGGTGTAGCATGTCGCACTCTCCCTGGCACACCTGGCAGATGTAGTGCATCACATGTGTCCCCTGTATATCCTTGCCTGGCATTTTCTGGCGAAGCTTTTGTTATGTGTTAAGAAAGGTAGCAGATGCTGCAGAAGGGACCAAGGTGCTTCCTGCAGTCCTATTCCACAGTGTGTTAACCCCTTAACTGCCATGGCAAGGTGAACACTACCCAGCTGCAAGAGTCATAAAGCCACACGAGCCTCCGTGGTTGCGGGGACTCATGAAGATTTATGTCTCTTGTTAGTCCTATGTCCTTTATGTCTAGTTTCTTCCTATTTACATCTGTTTTTTGCATGAGTCAGCATTCATTGGTTTCAGACGCTGAATTTGTGATCACTGTTAGTGAAGGGTTTAATAGTTTCTTTGGATTAATCTGTAACAGTCTTGGTTAAAGCAGACACATCAACACTGATGCTGTTGTAAAATTCAACAACTATATGTACATAGCTTCATTCAGCGGATTTAGCAAACACATGTCACAGTGCAATGGAACATTGTGTGTCCAGCTGCTTGGCAGCTGGCATTGGAGATGCAATAAGCCAGGCAATAAACCTACAAAGAACCCTGAGCAGTCACACTCTGAAAAATAGATACCACTATGAAATGAAAATGCAAGATGACACTGAAAAAGTGTGCATAGCAACACACCATGGTAACTGCGAGACTGAATGTACAGTAAAAAGTGTGAGAATGTGGGCAAACCATCAAATGTAGCAAACAACCCACTGGTCTTGAAATACGTGACATTATAGAAACTTCTGGTAACTGTGATTATTCCATGAAGGAATAAACACCAGATGGAACAACAATCTATATTCTTTCTCAGTAGGAAAGATTCCTCAGCTTAATTTTACTTTTCACGAATCCACTTTTGTGCATCATTATAAATTTACATCATGCCACAAATCTTATAAAAACCTGCATGTGCATAGTGAAAACTGTAACGTTTTAACTAACAACAAAAAACGTTCAGCTAGAACTTTTCACATTTACAATCGCTTTTCAATCTTCAGTAACTAAAAAACAAAAACTAAGTAACATCTTGGTCAGTGTGTTTTGTCCACGTTCCCCACTCCTATATTTGGACATCATCTGTAACAAAGTGGAATGAATCATCCACTTTAGATCTGTCTCTGTCATAGCCGCATACTATTGAGTACCTCACAGACACAGGCATTGAGGATGTTCCTGGTCCACTTCTGAAGTTTCTTCTTCATCGCCTTGTGCAAGCAAATAGTCACCACCTCCATCATCTGCTTGCAACTCCATAATATCTCGATGCACTTGTTGCTGAAGCTCCTCACTGGGTCGTCATCCTCCACTCTCAGACACAAGCAGTGGTTTCATCGCTGTCAGTTTTTATGTTGACATCATCACTAACGGAGGACTCTGACTTGTCCTCGCAGTTTCTGGAACTCAGTTTAGTGCTGACAAGACAGAAGTATCCACCCCCTTGCACATCAGCATCCAAAGCGTTTGTTGGCGCATTCTCATCGCCGCCTCCAGGATCGATGGTGTATCTCCTTTACTTCGGGCAAGTTGTTAACAGTGATCATGGACTTTCGCAAAATCAAGCCAGCCACAATCAGCTTCTAGGGATCCATGGATGCCATTCTGTGAAGACATTGGACCAACTGGCCAGCAGGTGCTTGTTGTGCAGATTCTATTCATTAGTAGAGTCACAGACCCGCAGGAGCTATACATACCTGTCAAGTTTTGAAAATGGAAAATCTGGAGATTTTTTGCAGCCTTTTTTTTTTTTTTTTTTTTTTTTTTTTTTTGCAGCGTCTCAGCGTTTTCTTACCAACTATCAGCATAAAAAGTGTGCAAACATTATATTCACTTTATTACTTTTGTATGTGCGTTTGTTCTATTTTTACAATGAATTCACACAACACCATTAAATATTTTATTTCATGTGAAAATCCCTAAAAATAATTTGATTTTATTTGAATTAGTTCACATTTCTGAATCCAGAAAAAGGGCACATCTCCAGTAACACTGATACTCTTCAAGAAAATGTCAGTATTGAGACTAATAACGACTTACCTTACTTGACTTCAAATTCTTCTATTTGATGTTTAACGTCCTATGGCGAGTGGAAGGTACATGCGTGCAGTTTATATGTCTGTCTACTGCTACCTGCGTTGGAGACAGGCTCTCTGTAAGACCAAACCGAGACATAGGAAATGCCTGTGGTAAGACCTTTTGCACATTGTGCTGACTAAAATCTGATAGTAACTGTCCACGATTTCTTTACTCGCTGTCGTCTCTCGCTAGATCCATCCACATTTTGCCTCTGTCTTTTGAGGAATAGCAGACGTTTTCTTTGGTCAATTAAAACCAGAAGTAACTGGAACATGTGGGTATTCTCCCTTCATTCTAAAATGGCTGAAAGAAACAAAACTGCTGACGAGATACGTGTCGAAAGTTTTCGAATTTTTCTCAAGTCGGGGGAATCGGGAGTAAAAGTCATGAAAGCAGGAAAAATCGGGAGTTAGGGCCAAAGTAGGAGACGGGTTGCAAAGTCAGGAATCTCCCACCGAAATTGGGAGACTTGACAGGTATGACTCTGTGCCGAGGTCTTCCTCATCACTGCCTTCTTCTTTGGGGTCTGAGACATCAGTAAACTCCCAGGACCACTGGAGGTCAGTGTGCTAGTCCTCATCAGCTGTATCATAGATATATGCTTGTTGCTTCTGCATCTCACGTTTGCTCCTTCTCTTTCTCCATGCACTGTCTCAGCTGTGCTCCCTCCAGGCCCATGGCCTTTCCAACCTGTATGATCTCCTTCATCCTGTTTTTTTTTTATCAGCGTTCCTGTGGGTTTTTTTTAATGTTCCTCTTTCTTTATTTACCAAAAGCTGTGTATGCCCCTCATTCCCAGATTTCTCTGGGAGGATTTTCTGTCCCAGCCACATGGGGACCAACTGGGGTAATATGGCCAGATTGCAGTGTTACAGTGCCGCATAACCTCAGCAACCTGTCTATTGTAGTACTCAGGAGTGAATGTGCTATGCGTATGTCACACTCTGAGGTGTCATGTGACACATTGGCAGATGTGATACATAAGGTAAAAATCAAAGTTCAAGGGTCATGGAAGGTTGGATGTCATGGAAGGTGTGAAGCAGGTAAAAATCATGTGGAATACATGGACAAACACAGTTTGCAAGCAAGAACATCTGTACTAACCTACCATATTTGTCTGAGACACGTCAAAAAAACATGAAATATCCACTGTGTGTGTGAATGTCTGTGTCTGAGTGTCATGTGCAAAGTGTTACCTGTTTGCACACCATACAACACAGTATTCCATGGTTTGTATAGCTAGATTATATTCTGCCATGGCCACATCAGACACAGTTTAGGAATTTTTAGTGATTGTTAGTTATTCACAACAAACATGTCGCTAAATATGTATCACATAGTGCGAGACTGTCCTGTCACAGCAGGTAAGTTGGTGACTGTTGTCTTAATGTATTTTGACTGGCATCCCCCCCCCCCACCCACCCCACCCCTCTCAAATACTATTTACAGCTTCAAACCCAAATGTGGTACAAAGACTCCTGATGATAAGACCTTCCAATACATATTAATTTGAACGACTGCTTTGAGAAATCAGGAGTCATGAAATGTCTGTGAATTTGTGAAAAATGCTTATTTTGAGTACAGTTTCAGTTTTCAATCACAATTTTCACAAAGGTATAGGCGATGTTGAGACCCTCTTGTAGATAGTAATTTGGTTGACCCCACAAAAAGGTCAAGGGTTATGAAAGGTGGACAAATGTCAGGGCTAGAAATTAACTTTTTTCTTTGGGGGCCACCGGGCCCCTTGATTGAAAAATTTGAGGGCCCACAAGCAACTTTCGGGGCCCAACTTTGAAAATAATGCAAACAAAAAACAAAAGAATTATTGACAATATAATAAGTAGAAAGTACAATTTGTCTGATAATCTAAAATAAAAACAATTGAATTTCCAATTTTGGTGAGTGATGTCATTTTTATTTGCCTTTTCTTTCACTTTCAAACATTACCAACAAAAAAGGGGAAAAAACACACACACACACACATTCAGTGACACACATATTCCAGTGACTAGTGAGCCTGAAATGGCCATTAAACAAAATAGAAAAAAAATCAAGTGAGTCTCTTGTATAATACTTTTCAGTTTTGTGACTGAGTATTGCACAATACACATCATTAAATTTTTAATATGAGTAACCTAACAAAAAATCTGACCTCAATGCACAAAAGTTCAAAACAAAACCATGAAAGGGAACTAAACTTAACAGTACTCTTCCTGATAAACTAAAGTTAAACAAACAGATTTTGCCTTTTCTTTTTTTTTTTTTTCAATCATCTATTCATATTACACTTATGTGCACTTGAGTTAACAGAAGTAAACTAAAAATACAATAACAAAAAAAAAAAAAATTTAGGGCACCGGTGTGGGTTGCTTCCCTTGGCCCAAATACGAACTGCCGAGTAGAGCTAGCTGTAGCAGACGAATTATTTTGCGGGCCAAGCGGGCCCTTCGTTTTTCAACTTTCCGAGCCCGAAATCAACTTTGCGGGTTTTTGGCCCCGGGCCCCCGCTAATTTCGAGCCCTGAATGTGTTGGCTGTCATCCATTAATGTTGACATTTTCTCAGAGAGTATTCTAGCTACCATCTTCAATTTGGGCCCAAACATGGTGTTGGCGTGCAATCTGGTATCTAACAGTTTTTGGTTCATATGCGATAGCAAAAGTGAGTCTATGTAATGGGCTATCTGTCATTTGTGGTAAACTTTAACGTTGGCATTTTCTCTGAGACTATTCAAGCCTCAGACTTCAAACTTGGCCTAAGGATACTTTCGGGTAAAACCTTTCTAAAGATAACAATTTCAGTAGCCTCTCACAAAGGTCAAGGTTACAGGGGTCCTGAAAGGGGTAAAAAATAGCCATATTTTGACACAAATTGTTTTCCACAAATACTATTTTCAACTTCAAAGCCAAACTTGGTACTTCTATGCATACTAATTTGGATGACCCCTAAGAAAGTCCCAAGGGTCACAGGTCGGCAAATGTGTGAAAAACTCCAGCTTTTGATAGAACTGTAGTTTTTATCAAAGTTTTTGCCAGCTTTTTAGTCAGATGTGGCACAAAGGTAGCTGATGGTAAGACCTTTCTATGCATACTAATTTACTGGTCCCTTCACAAAGGTCAAGGGTCATGGGGGGTCCAGAAATAGGTTAAAAAAATAAAAATAAAAAAAAAACCAGCCATATCTTGACATAAACAGTTTTTTTTTCTCAAGTACTATTTCAACTTCAAACCCAAACTTGGTATATAAATACCTGATGATAAGGCCTTTCTATGCATACTAATTTGGATGACCCCTTGGAAAGGTCATGGGTTACAGGAGGTCAGCAAGTGTGTGAAAAATGCCAGTGTTTCATAGAATTGTAGTTTTTAGCGACGTTTTTGCAAACTTTTCAATCAAGCTTGTCATTAAGGTATCTGATGATAACACCTTTCTATGCATGCTAATTTAGTCACCCCTGCACAAAGGTCAAGGGTCATGGAGGGTCGACATATTTGTGAAAAATGCATACATTTTGAGAAAACTCGGATTTCTCTGGTACCAAATCCAACCTTTCTGTTTAGACACTTGAACACACTTCAGTGACCTGTTGGATAGGTCAAGGTCACAAAGGTCACACTTATTATGTGGATTGGTCATACATGTGAGCCATAAGGGCTTGCCTTTCTTGTTAGTTTTTTTAGGGGGAAAAAATATTTACAGAATATGTGATCAGAGGATTACTTCCTAAAGTGGTTATAAGCATTTATTGTTGAGCTACATGTTCTAGATTTCATCAGAAAATGAAAGAAAAAATTAGATCGGTGTATCAGAAGAAGATTTTGCGCCAAAATATCACACCGTTAGTTGTGAACACCATCAATATACCTTCTGTCCAAACTAAAACATTTGGTCAGCGCACTTTTGTTTATCAAGCCCCAGTGTTATGGAATACACTTCCTCTTGAGGTCATAAACAGTGAGTCTGTCTCTGACTTCAAGAGGTCATTGAAAACTCACCTCTTCAAGCTTTACTTTGAATAACTGCCAGTGTTTGATGCCTTAGTTGTAGTTCTGCAATCCTCCTTGTTTAGACTGAATGTTAATTAGAATATAAATTATTATGTATGTATTGTTGTTTAGTTTATTGTAAAAGTGGTGTGTTCGGGCATTGTGCTTTGTTTGTTATGAGCATATGTCATTGTATTTTTATTTTTGTGTACAGATTGTAAAGCGCTTAGAGCTTTTGAGTAAGATTAAGCGCTATATAAATACTCATTATTATTATTATTATTATTAATATGTCAAGTTATGAGGAACTCTCCCAGGGTTGTCAGGATTATTTACCTTGTGCACACAGCCACTGGTACTTTAAACAAGGGGATTAATCCATCCCCCTACAGCTGTGAGTGGAATAAGGAGAGGTGATGGTGATGTAATGGGGTTGTGTGTGTGTGTGTCTACAGGCTGCATTAGCTGTGTGGATTGTTATCCTGCGCTTCATGGGGGACCTCCCAGAGCCCAAGTACCACACTGCAATGGCTGAGACCAAGGTTAGTTTCTCAAACTTACAGTCAGACACAAGTACATCACATATAAAGGATTTTGTTGTTTTTAGTTTTGATGGGAGAGGGATATTTTGTATTTTATGTGTATGTGTGTGTGAGAGAAAATGAGCGAGTGTGTTGGCAGTATCTCTGGAATGACTTGGCTGAAGCTTATTGTCATTCACAGGACAGTACACCAGTCATGACCAAGATCTACTCGACGCTAGGGCGCAAGTTCAACAAGAAAGACCTGGACGAGGCCATGAGGATGGGAGAGGAAATGGTCAGTAGGGCTACTCTAAACTTCCATTTACTGTATCAATACAATGCAATACAACACAATAATACTTTATTAATCCCTCATGGGGAAATTTACTGTCTGCCCATAAAACTCATGGCATCATCATTCACTCATTGAATTAATTAAAAAACCTATACCCCTCAGTTAAAGAGATAAACTGTAACAGACGTACTGTTACCTTTGTAACACTCTTGGCATCAGAAACACTTGTGTCAGCAATGTTGCAGTTAACTACTGAATGGGCTAGTACTAAAGAACTAAAAAATGTTGACAGACACTATCTACTGACATTACTGTTGAGAAGGTAAACATAGGGTGTAGTGGTGTGTGTGTGTGTGTACATGCTATTAATCACGCTACATCAAGACATCCAAGATCAAAAGAGCATAATATATCTCTCATCTAACCAACATCATCCTTAAGATTCAGAACAGGATCAAACTCTGATGTTTTGCCTATACTATATGCCTCCAAAATTATCATCAGAATCTTTATGTACTGCATTGACATATATTCCTTTGGCCATTTACTGTAATTACCCTAAATATTCGACCACTTTTTACATGCAAAATTTCTGACTTTTCAGCTCTGGTTGAATATTTACGAGTTTTTAAAAAGTTGACTGACTGCTGAGGTGGCATGGTTGAAAGTTGGAGGCTCTAATTTTACCTCGCACAGGCTTGCTGATTGACCCGTTCTTGTTTTTACCTTGTTTGAGATGAAACAACAACAGCCATGTGTCATCCCAAATGGGAGGACCCACCAGTGAATGTTCACGCAAAAACGTTTTTAAATCAGATCTTGATGGTAGTGGCTAAATCATTGTTTATACACCCTAAGAAATTTTAGAATAAATTAGGCCCAAATATAATGATCACCTTTTTGTTTATACTGTTTTCTTGAAATATGCATAGTTCAAAATTTATTTGAAAAACATAGGAGGCTATAAAATATCACATAATTATGTGCCACCCTCCCCCTGTCTAAACTCAATACAGCTGTGACCCCATCTTCACCTTTCACCCCCCACCTCCCACCCCTCACTTGAGTTCTTGGCATTGGGCCAAGTCACAAACCACATGTTCATGCAGCGGTTACAAAAAGAATCAGATGGAGTCATTTAAGATTGATTTGTTAAGAATGTTAAGAATTAATAAGAATTAAGAATCCTGGGCATTCACTGGAGTGACTATGTCACCAACGTCGAGGTCCTTGAATGGGCTGAAACTGTGAGCATCGAGGCTTTGCTGCTGCGGACACAGCTCCGCTGGGCGGGGCATGTCTCCAGGATGGAGGATCATCGCCTACCAAAGATCACCCTGTTCGGCGAGCTTGCTACTGGACACCGTGACAGAGGGGCACCAAAGAAGAGATACAAAGACTGTCTCAAGAAGTCACTTAGTGCCTGCCAAATCGACCACCACCAGTGGTCTTCGCTTGCTGCGGACCGTGACACCTGGCGCTCCACCATTTACAAGGCAGCTGTCTCCTTTGAGGACTCTCACAGAGCTAGCCTTAAGGACAAGCGGCTCAGGAGAAAAAACAGAGATGCCGCAGCTCAGAACCCTGGCCATACCTTCCCCTGCAGCCACTGCGGTCGAACCTGCCTGTCTCGGATTGGCCTCCGCAGCCACGAACAAGCCTGCAGACGTCGTGGGCAACTCCTATAAAATCTTCGTTCGCGAAGTCAAGCCAAGAGAGGTTAAGAATTCTCAAAATCAGTATGACTGTGAAATCAAACCTACTTTTGTGTTTTATTTTTGTTTTTAAAATTGAAATATTTTCATATAAATAGTTAGCATGAGACACTGATCTTTGGCCACATATTCCATTTTGATGGCCACTAATCTGACCACATGACTCGTACACCAAAAACATTTTTGTGAAGTATAGGCTAGCGGCATGGTCGGTCTTCGTCTTCGTAACCCAGCTACACAGAAACCAATGCAGATTGTGTGTAACAGAGCATACAAAGCATTCTACATAAAAATAACAAAACACTGATAATACCAGCAAGAGGCATAGATTCTCATGAGCCCAATCAGCCTCTGGGAGCGCTTGAGGATCTATGCCTCTTGCAAGATGTTGGGCATTTTAATACAGGGGTTTGCCACGTTTTTGTTGGCTTAGGTAGAAACGTGGGTTATGTTACTGTAAACATGCAAAATTTGCTGCTGCTTTTTTTGTTTTTGGCTCACGTGCAAAGCAAAAGCGAGTCTATGTTTTGGGCCAGTAGTCATCGGTCCGTCCGCCATCGTTGGCTTCTCAGAGACTATTCAAGCCAAAGTCTTCAAACTTGGCCCACGGATACTTTGTGGCAAGACCTTTCTAAACATACATATTGAGTGACCTCCCTTAAAGGTCAAGGTCACAGGGGATCAGGAAATAGTTTTTAAAATTGCCATATTTTAACAAAATTGAATTTTTCTCAAATACTATTCACAACTTCAAACCCAAACTTGGTACAAAGGTACCTGATGGTAAGGCCTTTCTATGCATACTAATTTAGTTGACCCATTGGAAAGGTCAAGGGTCTCAAGAGCACAGAAAGTAGGTTAAAAATGGCCGTATTTTGACAAAAGATATTTTTTCTCAAATACTATTCATAACTTCAAACCCAAACTTGGTACAGCTCACTGGGCACCAGACTCCACGGGCGTGGGTGGGAAGTCCCCTCTGTCCCTGACTGAGTGGGCTAGCAGACAGGTGCCATCTTTGTCCAGGATTAGGACTGTCAGCAGATATGTTGGTCAGTCTTTTTCACTGCTCCGGTTTTTAAGGAGCTGTGCTAACCCAGGTTCTACCATGTTGGATTGGTCCTTAAAAATACTTGTGAGCTTTTGGTCCTTTGGATCCCAAGTGTTTGCCGTGCTTGGAGACCCGTGTCGGGGGAGAAGAGGATCCTGGTGGCTGAAACACTCCACTTTGGCCTTGACTTCTGCCTAAACGGGAGGCTAGTCGTACCGGCCTAGTCAATCGGCTCTTGTCACGTTGAGCCCTATCCCATTGTTGACATGCAGGCTGATATTCGGAGCACCTTGCTATAGCCTCTGCTGCTGATTAGGTGCTCTACGCCAGTATTCCCCTGCATTCAACTGTGTGATAGAAGGCTCAGACGGTTCAATCGGGCAAAACTCTTTGAGTATATCTTTCGGGCAGTCTCCATGATCCATCGTGCGTCAGCTGGAGACCCGGCGACGAATGCACTTTCCCTTGTTGGGCTTGGTGGTGGGCGGGGACCCCCGGGGGATGAATATCTATCATACTATAATATGGAAAATATAATAAAAAAAAAATTGGCATCAAAGCGCCACTGACATTGATCTTGAAAATGATAGCGACTCTGATTGTGAGGAAGCGACACCTCAGGTGTCGGCCGTCTGGCCTCGCTTTCTCATTATCCACAGCAAAGTTAAAGAGAAGCCTGTTTCCAAGGTGCACCCTTTCCTGGTAGGGGAGACCCTCAGGAGCCGTGTTGGCAGGCCTGAGGCCCAGCGCCTCAGGTCTAGTGAATTGCTGGTAGAGTGCCGTACCCAGGCACACTCCAATGGGCTACTGAGGCTCTCCTCTATCGGAGACACTCCAGTGGAGGTCACTCCCCACAAAACGATGAATTCTTCTAGAGGATTGATTAAAGATCAAGCATTGGCAGAACTGTCTGAAGATGAACATGTATGGAACCTTAAGTCACAGGGGGTGACCTACGTCAGGCACTTCGTTTCCAAACGAGGTGGTAGGGAGATCTGTCTCCCTACCATCATCCTGACGTTTGGCACCCCCACCGCTCCTACTACCATTTGGGGAGATTACTACTCCCTAAAAGTGAAAAAGTATGTCCCTCTCCCCCTCCGGTGCTTTAAGTGCCAAAAGTATGGCCATGGGCAGAAGACATGCCGCCAGGTAGAGGCTCTATGCGCCCACTCTGCCGAGTCCTGCACAGCCATCCCCCTGTGTGTGAATTGCCAGGGGGCGCATATGGCTTCAGACAAGAAGTGCCCTCGTTGGATCTCCGAGTGCAAGATTCAGCAGGTGCATGTGGAAAAGGGGCTGTCCTTTGCGGACGCCAAAAATTGGTTGACGGCCCTGGTGCAGCTGAGGCTGCGCCAAACTCAAATAACACCTCTGTGTATACTTTCAGTGCTGCGGTGGCAGGCACGCGCCCCTCCAAAGACTTCTCTTGTCCAACCCCAACTTCTTGGTTGGGGGCGGAGCCTCGGATCCTCTCGCCCCTGGAGAGTAACCCTCCTCCGGAGGTGACAAGGAGCCAGGGAACGCAGAGGGCGGACGATACCGGTCCGGTGGCACTGCCTTCTGCTGCCCCTAAGCCTCAGCCCCCACCGAAGCCTGTCAATCTTACTACAAAGGCTTCTGGCTCTGGTCAGCCTTCTAAGGCCGCCAACTCTGGCGGCAGGAATGCTGCCCCAGCCCAGAAGTCTAAGAAAGTTACGGGACCGCTGTGCGTACGGGCCCAGAAGGGGAACAGCCCACTCGGCACAGGCCTCCACGTGGCGTGGGTGGGTAGTCTCCTCAGTCACTGACTGAGTGGGCTAGCAGACGGGTGCCATCTTTGTCCAGGATTAGGACTTGATGTCAGCAGATATGTTGTTCAGTCTTTTTCACTGGTCCGGTTTTTAAGGAGCTGTGCTAACCCAGGTCGTACCATGTAGGATTGGTCCTTAAAAATACTCGTGAGCTTTTGGTCCTTTGGATCCCAAGTGTTTGCCGTGCTTGGAGACCCGTGTCGGGGGAGAAGAGGATCCTGGTCCCTGAAACACTCCACTTTGGCCTTGACTTCTGCCTAAACGGGAGGCTAGTCGTACCGGCCTAGTCAATCAGCTCTTGTCACGTTGAGCCCTATCCCACTGTTGACATGTGGGTTGCTATACGGAGCACCATGCTATAGCCTCTGCTGCTGATTAGGTGCTTTACGCCAGTATTCCCCTGCATTCAACGGTGTGATAGAAGGCGGTGGCTCAAATGGTTCAATCGGGCTTACCCCCTTGAGTATATCTTTCGGGCAGTCTCCATTGTGCGTCGGCTGGAGACCCGCCGACAGTTGCACTTTCCCTTGTTGGGCTCGGTGGCGGGTGGGGACCCCCGGGGGATGAATATCTCTACTAATATAATATGGATAAAACAAAAAAAACAAAACTAGCACAGAAACGGCACATAGCCACCGACATTGAACATGACAGTGATTCAGACTGTGAGGAAGTGACGCCTCAGGCGTCGGCCGTATGGCCTCGCTTCCTCATTGTCCATAGCAAGGTGAAGGAGAAACCAGTTACCAAGCTGCATCCTTTTCTGGTGGAGGAGACCCTCAGGAGCCGTGTTGGCAGGCCTGACGCCCAGCGCCTCAGGTCTGGTGACTTGCTGGTGGAGTGCCATACTCGGGCACACTCCAGCGGGCTACTGGGGCTCTCTTCCATCGGAGACACTCCTGTGGAAGTCACACCCCACAAAACTGTGAATTCGTCAAGAGGCGTAATCAAAGATCAAGCTTTGGCAGAACTGTCAGAAGATGAACTTGTACGGAACCTTAAGTCTCAGGGGGTGACTTACGTCAGGCGCTTCGCTTCCAAGCGAGGTGGTGGGGAGATCCATCTCCCTACCATCATCCTGACGTTTGGCACCCCCACCCCTCCTCCTACCATCTGGGGAGGTTACTACTCCCTGAGAGTGAAAAAGTACATCCCTCTTCCCCTCCGGTGCTTTAAGTGCCAAAAGTATGGCCATGGGCAGAAGACATGCCGTCAGGCAGAGGCTTCATGCGCCCGTTGCACTAGGCCCGGACACTCTGCTGAGTCCTGCACAGCCACCCCCCTGTGTGTGAATTGCCAGGGGGCGCATATGGCTTCGGATAAGAAATGCCCTCGTTGGATATCCGAGTGCAAGATTCAGCAGGTGCGTGTGGAGAAGGGGTTGTCCTTTCTGGATGCCAAAAAACTGGTTGAAGGCTCTGGTGCAGCTGCGGCTGCCCCAACCTCTAACACCTCTGTGTATACTTTTAGTGCAGCGGTGGCAGGCAAGCGCCCCACCAAAGACTTTTCATGTCAGACCCCAACTTTTTGGTTGGGGGCGGAGCCTCGGCTCATCTCGCCCCTGGAGAGTAACCCTCCTCCGGTGGTGACAAGGAGCCAGGGAACGCAGAAGGTGCACACTGCCGGTCTGGTTGTGCCGCCTTCTGTTGCCCCTAAGCCTCAGCCCCCACCCAAACCTGTTAGTCAGTCATCTCCAAAGGCTTCTGACTCTGGTCAGCCTTCTAAGGCCACTAACTCTAGCGGTAGGAACGCTGCCCAGGATCAGAAGTCTAAGAAATCTATGGGACTGCTGTGTGCACGGGCCCAGAATGGGAACACAGATGTCCCCCTTCAAAACAAATATGCTGCACTGGAGGAGCGGATGGAGGGAGTGGAAGTTGTTGCTGATGCTGCGGCAGCTCCACCCCCTTCCTCCCCGAGGAACCAGAGGAGGCCCGGGAGCTGGCCCCCCTCTGTTTCTTCAACTCCTTCCAAGGTAAAGGAAAAAGGGGGGGGGGGGGGGAAACTCCTTACCCCCAGATAAGACTTAATCATGGACTCTTTGCTTTAGTGGAATTGTCGTGGTTTTCAAGCTAACTTTGAGGAATTGCGTCTTTTAGTCAAGTTCTATAACCCCTCAGTAATATCTCTTCAGGAGACTTTCCTGAAGACTTCTGACCCTGTGTCCTTTAATGGTTTTAATGTTATACATAAAGGCTCTGATTCGGAGAGGCGCTCGGGTGGAGCGGCTCTTCTCATTAGTAGCCAAATTTTATGTAGCCCCGTTGGCATCGACACCTGTCTTCAGGCTGTCGCAGCTCGGGTTACCTTAAAAAAGACCATAACCATATGCAGTATTTACCTGCCACCATCACTGCGGGTCTGTAGCAATGATATTTTTAACTTAGTAGATCAACTGCCCCCTCCCTTTATTCTCATGGGGGATTTTAACGGTCACGCTCACCTTTGGGGTAGTGACCACTATGATGGCAGAGGTCAGATGTTAGAAGATGTTTTTTCTCAACTTAACCTATGTGTCTTTAACGATGGCTCACCTACATACTCTAACTCAGGTTCTGGATCTAGTTCTGTTCTAGACCTCACTGTGTGTGATCCTTCTCTCATGCTGGACTTTGACTGGAAGGTTCACGACGACCTGTGTGGTAGTGACCACTTCCCAGTAGTCCTGTCATCGGTCAGCTGTGAGGAGGATTCGGCGGTGGGGCACTGGAATCTCAAGAAAGCTAACTGGCCTCTGTTCGCCTCCCTCTGTCAGTCTCGTCTTACAGAGGAGGTGGTCATGTCAGCTGAAGAACCTGTTTCTTGTTTTACTTCTATTTTGTTGGACGTAGCAGGTGAAACCATCCCTAGAACTTCCACATCACTCCCTCGGAAGCCGAGAGTACCATGGTTCAATGAAGAGTGCCGCAAGGCCCAAACAATGCGCAAATCTGCTCAGCGACGTGCTTTTCGTAATCCATCGCAAGCAAATATTTTAACATTTAAAAGACAGCGGGCGAAAGCCCGTTACATTTTTTAACGCAAACGCCGTGCTTCCTGGAGACGCTTCGTCTCATCTTTATCTTCTAGAACTCCATCCCAAAAAGTCTGGAAGGCTGTTCGAAGAATTAGGGGCAGGGGTGGCTCGGCTTCCTCGCGCTGGGACCATATGGCGTTGAGGCGCGTCCCCTGGGTGGTGGATAGGGGGTCCCTCGTGAGAGGGGTGCACCGAATGAAATAAGGTGCCGTGAACCAACATGGTCTAAGGGAAGGTGACCCCGACAGAAAACCCCTGGTCCTCCTAGTAAGGGGGTTGGGCGTGGGGGTAGCTTCCCCACCCTGCAAAAAAGGAAATAGCTATAAAAACGCCGACGAAAAGACTAACAGTAATTCCTTTCCTGGAGGAGGAAGGTTCTTCTACCAGAAGACTTATGACGTCCTGTGGTGAAAGCCGGAAGTCTTCGGAAGCCACAGGACCGAGCCGCCTCTCTCTATCCAGGGACACAACCATGGGCACATGGAACGTCAAGACCATGTACCAGAGCGGCAAGGCCGCCCAGATAGCAGCGGAAATGCAAAAGTACAACCTTTCCCTGCTAGGTATCAGTGAAGCCAGATGGACGCAGTCTGGCCAGAAAAGGCTGTTAAGTGGGGAGATGATTCTGTATTCAGGTCACGAAGAGGAGAATGCCCCCCATACAGAAGGAGTAGCATTCATGCTGTCACCAGTGGCACAGAGAGCGCTGATGGGCTGGGAACCTCTTGGGCCAAGAATTATCACAGCAGCCTTTAGAACCAAGAAAAAGCTCAAGCTGAACGTCATCCAGTGTTATGCGCCCACTAATGACAGTGACGAGGAAGAGAAACAAGAGTTCTACGACCGACTCCAGAGTGCCGTGGACAAATGTGCGGAGCGAGACATCACCATCGTCATGGGCGATTTTAATGCCAAAATAGGGGAGGACAACACCGGATACGAAGAGGTGATGGGGAGACAGGGACTAGGCTCGGAGATGAGTGAGAACGGGGAGAGGTTTGTAGACTTTTGTGCTCTAAACCGACTTGTCATTGGAGGCAGCATCTTCCCACACAGAAGAATACAAAAAGCAACTTGGGTCTCACCTGACCATACAACAGAGAACCAAATAGACCATATCTGCATTAGCAAGAAATTTAGAAGATCCCTTCAAGATGTTCGAGTAAGGAGGGGAGCAGATGTCGCCTCAGACCACCATCTGCTTACCTTAAGAATGAAGCTCAAGCTAAAGAAAAGCCGCACAGAGACAACAAGAAGACAGCGCTATAATGTAGGCCTCCTGAGAGAAACTGGAGTTAGAGAAGAGTTCAAACTGGTGCTGTCCAACCGGTTTCAAGCGCTACAGGAGCTAGTAAATGAAGAGGCAGTCACCACAGAGCAGCAGTGGAAGGCAGTTAGAGAGGCGCTGAACTCAACCTGCAAAGACACTGTAGGGTTCAGGAAACACCATCACAAGGACTGGCTGTCGGCACAGACCTTGAAGAAGATAGAAGTGAGGAAGCAGAAGAAAGCAGTTGTCAACAACAGTCGCACGAGAGCAGCCAAAGCAAGGGCACAGGGGGAATACTCGGAAGCCAACCGCGAGGTGAAGAGGAGTATCAGGGCAGACAAGAGGGCCTACACAGACAGCCTGGCAGCAGAGGCAGAAAAGGCAGCAGGCAGCGGTAACATGAAACAGCTCTACGACATTACCAGAAGATTGTCGGGCAAGTATGGCCATACAGAAAGACCAGTAAAAGACAAAGAAGGCAAGCCTATTGCAGACAGAGCAGACCAACTCGACAGATGGGCCGAGTGTTTTGAAGAGTTACTGAACAGACCTAGCCCACCCGACCCACCAGACATCCAGCCGGCAGAGACCGACCTACCCATCAGCTGTGACAGACCCAGCCGGGAAGAGATCAGAAGAGCAGTGGCATTTTTGAAGAATGGCAAAGCAGCAGGGCCAGATGGCATCCCAGCGGAGTCTCTGAAAGCAGACCTAGAGACAACAGTGGAGATGCTGTACCCACTGTTTGGAAAGATCTGGGAAGAGGAGGTGATGCCGGCTGACTGGAAGGAGGGGTACCTAATCAAGCTTCCCAAGAAAGGCTACCTCAGCAAGTGTTCCAACTACAGAGGAATCACCTTACTGGCAGTACCAGGAAAGGTCTTCAACAGGATCATCCTAGAGAGAATGAAGAGCTCCGTTGACCCCCAGCTGAGAGACCAGCAAGCAGGATTCAGGAAGAACCGATCATGTACAGACCAGATCGCCACTCTCCGCATCATCGTGGAACAGTCTCTGGAGTGGAGCTCCCCGCTGTACGTCAACTTTGTGGATTATGAGAAAGCATTTGACAGCGTGGACCGAGAGACTCTGTGGAAACTCCTACGACACTACGGTGTACCCACAAAGCTCGTCCGCCTGATCAAGAGCAGCTATGATGGCATGACATGTCGCGTGATCCACGAAGGGCAGTTCACCAGGGAGCTCCAGGTCAGAACTGGTGTCAGGCAGGGGTGTCTGCTGTCTCCGTTCCTCTTCCTACTGGCCATAGACTGGGTCATGAAGATGACCACAGAGCACAGATGAAGTGGAATACAGTGGACACTGTGGACACAGCTTGACGACCTCGATTTTGCAGACGACTTGGCATTACTGTCCCACACTCATCAACAAATGCAGGACAAGACCACGAGGCTTGCTGACATCTCGTCCCAAGTGGGCCTCACCATTCACAAACAGAAAACAAAGACAATGAGGCTGAACGCAACCAGGGAAGAACCAGTCTTGCTTGCTGGCACCCCGTTGGAGGAAGTGGAGTCCTTCACCTATCTCGGGAGCATCATAGACAAAAAAGGCGGCACTGATGCAGATGTCAGAGCACGAATCGGTAAAGCCAGAGCAGCCTTTCTCCAGTTGAAAAAAGTGTGGAGTTCCAAAGAGCTGTCACAACACACCAAAGTCCGGATTTTCAACTCCAATGTAAAAGCAGTTCTCCTATATGGAGCAGAGACTTGGAGATTGACAAAAACCACAGTCAACAGAGTACAGACCTTCATGAACAGTTGCCTTAAAAGAATTTTGAAAATCCACTGGCCAGAGAAGATCAGCAACGTCAGACTCTGGGAGAGAACAGAGCAGATAACAGCAGAGAATGAAATTGGGCGAAGAAGATGGGGATGGATCGGTCACAGTCTGAGAAAGCCAGCTTCCAGTATCACTAGGCAGGCATTGTCATGGAACCCCCAAGGAAAGAGGAAAAGAGGTAGGCCGAGAAACTCCTGGCGTCGAGACCTCCAAGCAGACATCAAGAGACTGGGAACCACCTGGAGTAGAATCGAAGGAGAAGCACAGGACAGGAGTTGCTGGAGGTCTCTCGTCGACGGCCTATACCTGGGTAGGGGTGACAGGCGTAAGTAAGTAAGTAAGTGGCTCGGCTTCTGTCGGCCTTCTTAGAGATGGTGCCAGTTTGGTCACAGATAAAAAGGCTGTGGCCAATTTGCCTTCCTCCACCATTGCCCATAATTCTTCAACAGAGCATTATTCACCTTTCTTCCAGAGAGAGAAGGAGAAGCGAGAATCTTGTACTTGTGGTTTTATATCGGATAACTCAGAAGACTATAATGCCCCTTTTACGTTTTCAGAATTGCAGCAAGCCATGCAGAAATGTACTGACTCTGCTGCTGGATTAGATACCATCCACTATCAGCTCCTAACACATCTGCCTGAGGATTCACTCCTTGTACTTCTCAAGGCCTTTAACCATATCTGGATAACCGGTTTCTTTCCGCCATCTTGGTGCCAGGCTGTAGTTGTGCCAATTCCCAAGCCGGGTAAGGATCCTTCCGACCCGGGCAACAACCGGCCAGTAGCTTTGACATCATGTTATGTAAAACTATGGAACGCTTGGTCAACGCCCGACTGGTGTGGCATCTTGAGTCACAGGGTCTCATGACAGACCTCCAGTGCGGTTTCCGGTGCTTCCGTAGTACAACTGACCATCTAGTTCGCTTTGAGTCTTTTATCCGAGATGCTTTTGTCAACAAGCAGCATGTCTATGCAATTTTCTTTGATCTTGAAAAGGCATATGACACTACCTGGAGGCATGGTATAATGTCTGATTTTCCTTACTGATGCCATGTCTGTCCTTGAGGCAGCAACAGCAAGCAAACTGCCACGTCTACAAGAGGCACTGCAAAACATCAAGTGCACCAGACTGGTGCTGCAGTGGATCCCTTCACACTGTGGCATCTTCGGCAATGAAGAAGCTGACAGAATGGCAAAAGTGGGCGCAGAGAAAGAACAAGATGAAAATGGAGTCAGCTTCACAGAGATGAAGACCATCATTAAGTCTGTGTACAGACCACCACAACGGCCCCTAGACAGTTACCATCAGCTGTCCAGACAAGAGCAGGTGACCATCTTTCGTCTGAGGACCGTGCACAACCGACTCAATTTCCACCTGCACAGACGCTTCCACCTCGTGCCATCTCCCCTGTGCCCTTGTGGAGAAGCAGAGCAGACCGCAGAGCACATCCTCCAGGACTGTGGGAACCACCAGCCGTTGAGGGAGGAAATATGGCCGAAGCCCGCCACTCTACAAGAGAAACTGTACGGGCCTGTGGAGGCGCTACAGAAGACCACAGATTTCATTTTGAGAGCCAAACTCCAAGTGTGACGGCGTTCGAGAAGAAGAAGAAGATGTCTGATTTGTCGGACATGGGTTTTAAAGGGCATCTGCCCGTTTTTATTCACAATTTTTTGTCCAACAGGTCATTCCATGTCCGTGTGGGCTCCACCCTCTCCGACTCCTTTGAACAGGAGATGGGTGTCCCGCAGGGCAGTATTCTATCTCCTGTTTTATTTAGCATTAAAATAAATAACATTGTAAAGGCCGTCAAGGATGATTCTGAATGCTCTTTGTTTGTGGACGACTTTGCTTTGTGTGCACGAGGTCGAGGACTTGCGTCCCTTGAGAGGCGCTTGCAGCTGTGCGTTGATCGCATCCAGGATCTCTCAATGGATTCAGGTTCTCGCCCTCCAAGACAGTCTGTGTGCATTTTACTAACCAGACGAAATTTTTTCCAGAACCTAGCCTGAGCATTGCTGGAGTGCCAATTAAGGTGGCTGAAGAGGCAAAGTTTTTGGGGGTCATCTTTGACAAAAGATTGACCTTCTGCAACCATGTTAACTACCTTAGAACCTCTTGTCGGAAGGCCCTCGACATTCTTCGTGTCATTGGTCGTACTGACTGGGGTGCAGACCGCATTGTCTTACTTCGACTGTACCGGGCCCTTGTTCGGTCCAAACTGGATTACGGCTCTGTGGTATATGGCTCGGCTTCAAAGTCTGTTCTACAGCATCTGAACACAATTCACTATCAAGGTCTGCGCATATGTCTGGGAGCCTTCAGGACATCTCCAGTTCCTAGTCTGTATGCAGAGGCAGGGGAGCCTTCTCTCAGGCTCCGCCGCATCCGCCTCATGCTCAGCTACGTTCTGAAGCTGAAGGCCCATCCAGACAATCCTGCGTATGATTGTGTTTTTAACCCGTCGTTTGCAGAGATTTACGATGCCCATCCGGGAGCTGTCCGTCCACTTTCCTTCCGTGTCCGACCTCATCTGCAGGCGGCCGGAGTGGACCTGGACAAAGTTTCGGAATCTCTGCAACACGTCACTCCACCCTGGCTACTACCAGTTCCTGACATCTTGCTGGACTTGACCGCCCACAAGAAGGATTGTACTCCACCAGCCATATACCAACAGAGCCTCAATGAACTCCTTTCAATTTTTCCTGGCTATTGTCATCTTTATACGGATGGGTCCAAGTCTGAGGATGGGAGGGTGGCTGCGGCTGCAGTGTCCTCTCGCCATCCTAAACGCCCATTTAAGCTCCGTCTCCCTGACCATTCCTCTGTATTTAGTGCAGAACTGCAGGCAATTCTGCTGGCACTCAAGCATGCCTATCAGTCTCGGGAAAGGAACTTCCTGATTCTGTCTGACTCTCTTTCTGCCCTGCAGGCCCTTCAGGGCGCGGGAACATACCATCCACTGCTGGTGCAGATTAGAGAGCTCTATGCAGACTTGATGAAGGAATATTATGACATCATTTTTATTTGGGTCCCAGGCCATGTGGGCATCGAAGGCAACAGAATCGCAGATTCTGCTGCCAACAGTGCCCGCAGTGACCCTGTCCCTGACACACAGACTGTCTATAGTGATTTTAAACCTGTGATTAGTGCATACATAGCCCGCGAGTGGCAGTCCGAGTGGGACAAAGAGGAAGGAAACAAGCTTCATGAAGCTCTTCCTAAGTTGTCTGACAGTCTACCTTTCCGCTGCGGCAGCCGCCGTGAGGAGACTGTCCTTGCTCGGCTCCACATCGGGCACATGTATATATTTTGCCTGTGATGAGCAGTTTTCTGTTCGACACTTTTTGCTGTATTGTGCTGACCTAATTGACACCAGATATAAACACTTCACAGCAGACTCCTTGAAGGTTTTGTTCCAGGATGTTCCCCCGGACAAAATCTTCAATTTTTTGAGAGAATGCAATATTTTTAACAAGATCTGAGCATTCATAGACTATGTGAATTTTGTTATTTGCCCTTTTTGAGAGTCTGTAGGCGTTTCTTTTCAAGACGTGCGACATTTTAGCCTGAGATTTTTAATCTATATTTACATCTTGTCTTAAGACCTTGCTTTTAGTCTGGCTGACCAGATTTTTACCCGTCCCGCCGTGAGATGGCCTTAGTCGCCTGCTCGGCGTTAAACCCAAATAACTAACTAACTAACCAGAAGGGGAACACTGATGTCCCCCTTCAAAATAAATATGCTGCATTGGAGGAGCAGATGGAGGGAGTGGAGATTGTCGTAGCTGGTGCTGCAGCAGCTCCTCCCCCCTCTTCTCCGAGGAACCAGAGGAGGCCCGGGAGTCGACCCCCCTCTGTTTCTTTGACTCCTTCCAAGGCGCAGGAAAAGGGGGGAGGAACTCTTCTCCTCCACATAAAACCTAATCATGTACTCTCTGTTTCAGTGGAATTGTTGTGGTTTTCACACCAACTTTGAAGAATTACGCCTTCTAGTCAAGTCCTATAACCCCTCAGTAATATCTCTTCAGGAGACTTACCTGAAGACTTCTGACCCTGTCTCCTTTAATGGTTTTAATGCTATCCATAAAGGTTCTGATTCGGAGAGACGCTCAGGTGAATTGGCTCTTCTCATTAGCAACCAGTTTTATGTAGCCCCGTTAGTGTTGACACCTGTCTTCAGGCTGTCGCAGCTCAGGTTACCTTAAAGAAGACCATAACCATATGCAGTATTTACCTTCCACCATCCCTGCGGGTCTGTAGTAATGATATTTTTAACTTAGTAGATCAGCTGCCCCCTCCTTTTACTTTCATGGGAGATTTTAATGGTCATGCTCACCTGTGGAGTAGTAACCACTATGATGGCAGATGTCAGATGTTAGAAGATGTTTTTTCTCAACTTAACCTATGTGTTTTTAATGATGGCTCACCTACCTACTCTATCCCAGGTTCAGGATCTAGTTCTGTTCTAGACCTCACTGTGTGTGATCCTTCCCTCATGCTGGACTTTGACTGGAAGGTTCACGATGACCTGTGTGGTAGTGACCACTTCCCAGTAGTCCTGTCATCGGTCATCTGTGGGGAGGATCCACCGGTGGGGCGCTGGAATCTCAAGAAAGCTAACTGTCCTCTGTTCGCCTAGCTCTGTCAGTCTCGTATTACAGAGGAGGTGGTCATGTCAGCTGAAGAACCTGTTTCTTCTTTTACTACTATTTTCTTGGACATAGCGGGTGAAACCATCCCTAAAACTTCCACATCAGTCCCTCGGAAACCGAGAGTACCATGGTTCAATGAAGAGTGCCGCAAGACCCAAAAAGCGCGCAAATCTGCTCAGCGACGTGCTTTCCGTAATCCGTCGCAAGTGAATATTTTAATCTTTAAAAGACAGAGGGCGAAAGCCCGTTACATTTTTAAACGTGAACGCCGTGCTTCCTGGAGATGCTTCATCTCATCTTTAACTTCTCGAAAAGTCTGGAAGGCTGTTTGAAGAATTAGGGGCAGAGGTGGCTCGGCTTCTGTCGGCCATCTTAGAGATGGTGCCAGCTTGGTCACAGATAAAAAAGCTGTGGCCAATTTGCTTGCCTCCACCATTGCCCATAATTCTTCAACAGAGCATTATTCACCCTTCTTCCAGAGAGAGAAGGAGAAGTGAGAGTCTCGTATTTGTGATTTTAAGTCTGATAACTCAGAAGACTATAATGCCCCTTTTACATTATCAGAATTGCAGCAAGCCTTGCAGAAATGTAATGACTCTGCTGCTGGCCTAGGTACCATCCACTATCAATTCCTATCATCTGCCTGAGAGGTCACTCCTTGTACTTCTCAAGGCCTTTAACCATATCTGGAGAACTGGCCATTTTCCGCAGTCTCGGCACCAGGCTGTGGTTGTACCGATCCCCAAGCCGAGTAAGGATCCTTCCGACCCAGGCAACTACCGGCCTATCGCTTTGACATCATGTTTATGTAAAACTATGGAGCGCCTGGTCAACGCCCCCCTGGTGTGGCATCTTGAGTCACAGGGTCTCCTCACAGACCTCTAGTGCAGTTTCTGGCGCTTCTGTAGTACAACTGACCATTTAGTTCTCTTTGAATCATTTATTCGAGATGCTTTTGTCAACAAGCAGCATGTCTATGCATTTTTCTTCGATCTTGAGAAGGCATATGACACTACCTGGAAGTATGGCATAATGTCTGACTTGTTGGACATGGGTTTTAAAGGGCACCTGCCCGTTTTTATTCACAATTTTTTGACTAACTGGTCGTTCCATGTCCGTGTGGGCTCCACCCTCTCCGACTCCTTTAAACAGGAGATGGGTGTCCCGCAGGGCAGCATTCTATCTCCTGTTTTATTTAGTATTAAAATTAATAACATTGTAAAGGCCGTCAAAGATGATTCTGAATGCTCTTTGTTTGATGACGACTTTGCTTTGTGCGCTCGTGGTCGAGGACTTGCGTCCCTTGAGAGGCGCTTGCAGCTGTGCATTGATCGCATCCAGCAGCGGGTGTCTCTCGATGGATTCAAGTTCTTGCCCTCCAAGACAGTCTGTGTGCATTTTACTAACCAGACAAAAGAATTTCCAGAGCCTGAGCATTGCTGGAGTGCCAATTAAGGTGGCCGAGGAGGCAAAGTTTCTGGGGGTCATCTTTGACAAAAGACTTACCTTCCGCAACCATATTAATAACCTCAGAACCTCTTGTCAGAAGGCTCTCGACGTTCTTCGTGTCGTTGGTCGTACTGACTGGGGTGCGGCCCGTACTGTCTTACTTCGACTGTACTGGGCCCTTGTTCGGTCCAAACTGGATTACGGCTCTGTGGTGTATGGCTCAGCTTCCAAGTCTGTGGTACAGCGTCTGAACACAATTCACCATCAGGGTCTGCGGATATGTCTTGGGGCCTTCAGGACGTCTCCAGTTCCTAGTCTGTAAGCCGAGGCAGGGGAGCCTTCTCTCAAGCTCCGCCGCATCCGCCTCATGCTCAGCTACGTTCTGAAACTGAAGGCCCATCCAGACAATCCTGCCTATGATTGTGTTTTTAAACCATCGTTTGCAGAGATTTACGATACCCATTCGGGAGCTGTCCGTCCACTTTCTTTCCGTGTCCGACCTCATCTGCAGGCGGGCCGGATTGCCTGGACAGAGTTTCGGAATCCCTGCAACACATCACTCCACCCTGGCTCTTACCAGTTCCTGACATCTTGCTGGACTTGACTGCTCACAAGAAAGACTCTACTCCATCAGCCATGTACCAACAGAGCCTCAATGAACTCCTTTCATGGGGACGTGGGTGAGTAGATAAGACACTGCGCTGGCAGTCGTAAGATCCCGGGTTTGAATTCCCTGGTCGACTAGAATGGGATGTGGACTTTTCCTCATTCCCATCGAGTCAAATTTAAGTACAGACTTGGTTTACGGTTGCCCGTCTCGCCTTCGTGTGCACAGCATGCATAATCATCATGTGTGCACGTTAAAAATCCCATTTCCACTATTTGAAGAGAGAAGGTCCAGTAGGGCCGGTGAAATGGAAACAAATATTTCACATGCACCGAAGTTGATAGCCGGGTGGAGGTTTGCACATAAAGTAGCGCTTATTAGCAGCAGGTTTTCAAAGCTCCAGTTTCCATCACTACGGCGGCGCCTTGAGCATCTTTAATTAGATAGATATATGCGCCTCGGGAGACACCATACCATACCATACCATACCATACCTTTCAATTTTTCCTGGCTATTGTTGTATCTATATGGATGGGTCAAAGTCTGAGGATTGGAGAGTGGCTGCGGCTGCAGTGTCCTCTCGCCATCCTAGACGCCCATTTAAGCACCGCCTCCCAGACCACTCATCTGTATTTAGTGCAGAACTGCAGGCAGTTCTGCTGGCACTCAGGCATGCTTATCGATCTAGAGAAAGGAACTTCCTGATTCTGTCTGATTCTCTTTCTGCCCTGCAGGCCCTTCAGGGCACAGGAAATGACCACCCACTGCTGGTGCAGATCAGAGAGCTCTACGCAGACTTGATGAAGGAATATTATGACATTTTTATTTGGGTCCCTGGGCATTTGGGTATCGAAGGCAACAGAATCACAGATTCTGCTGCCAACGATGCCCGCAACGACCCTGTCACTGTTTATAGGGATTTTAGACATGTGGTTAGTGCGTACATAGCCCGTGAGTGGCAGTCCGAGTGGGACAAAGAGGATGCTAACAAGCTGCATGAAGCCCTTCTTAAGTTGTCCGACGGTCTACCTTTTCACTGCGGCAGCCGCCGTGAGGAGACTGTCCTTGCTCAGCTCCACATCGGGCATGGCACACGTATGTTATGCACTCTTATTTACTAAAACAGGAGGTGTTATGCCTGCGACGAGCAGTACTCTGTTCAACACTTTTTGCTGTCTTTGCTGAATTACATTCATGGTCAATACGTCTCCTTAACTATAAGATAGTCTTCAGGAGACAACCCTCATCTTTCGACCTGATGGTTCAATGTGTTAATCACAACTTGCATGTGTTGTTAATCAGGAGCATGAGGGCAGCACCATCCCATATTCCCGCAGCACATTACGCAAGTCACCCAAGAAGAAGATTGTCTCACTGACGCTGAAGAAGAAGTCAAAGCTGACAGAGGAGGTGAAGGGCAAGCTGCTGCAGGACTTCGACAACAGCGCGACTGGTTCCAACGCGCTGCTGGAGGACCGCCCCATGTCACACCTTGAGAAACTGCACTTCATCATCGGACACGGCATCCTGCGCCCAGACCTGAGGTACTCATGTTCGCAGCTTGATTAGTCTTGCAATGGGCCTCTCACAGGGCTAGTTTTGAAGTGGGAATTTCACAGGTCCATCAGTCTTGTAGTGGGGCTGTCACAGAGAATCACCTTGACAGAAAGCACTGCCATCAGCCCAAAGAGATAATTACTGACAGTGTTATTAAAGAGAGCATGTTGTTTTGTTTACAGAGATGAAATCTACTGTCAGATTTGCAAACAACTAACCCAGAACCCATCCAAGAGCAGTCACGCCCGTGGCTGGATCCTGCTCTGTCTGTGTGTCGGCTGCTTCCCACCCTCGGAAAAGGTACAGTCTTGCACAGCTCTTCCACTATCGCAGCCAGCTTCTTCTATTGGCCAGATGCATAGATTTTCATGAGCCCTTCCACTGCCCCACAATATTTATTTTTTATGTCAAACTTTCTCGCCTTGAAGAAAAAAGAACTTTTTGTACAGAATCCAGCAGTATGTGAGAAGGCGGCATGCAAGCAGCTAGCAGTCAGTTTGAAATAGAAGTTGACAAGTGGAAGTCTTATGAATCGATCTGAGTATATACTGTGATGTGTGTTGAGTGGATGTGTTAGGTCCATCCAAACCACACTGAAACCCTCAAGAACTCACAGAAACTATGCAGAAACAATGCAGAATGACATTTTTCTGCAGGTTTCTTTGGGTTTTGGTTCGACCACATGAAACTGGCTGTCAGAATGGTGGCCGTTTGTGAGCTGGTGAATCTTGCACTTGTGAATTTTGTATTTCTGAATCAGTAACTTATCTGTTCATGCTACTAATGAAATATCATACTAAGCACTCAGTATGGCAAGGTTGCGGGTTTCCCTAAATTAGCATGCTCTTTAGTGTGAGAGATGAGAAAGGGCAGTGGACTGTGGGCTTTTAAAAAAAAGTCATTTGAATTGTCAAGTTTGTCCCCAGGTTTAACAATCGGCAGTCTGTTTTATAATTTCAGACCCTTGGTTGCTGTTTCCATTTCCGTACCATTTGCATTTTGTCATTTTTGATTTTCTTTGTTGATTTTTCGCATTTGTCTGTTTGTCAGCGCCATCAACATCCTCCAAGTTTGTGTACCGATTAATTCTGCATGGAATGAGTGTACTAAATAGAGTAGTCAATCATGAATAGGTAGGCCTGTAGGAAAACTACGCAAAAAGCAGACGGTACAGAAATGGAAAGAGTGATTTTGGATAACAATTTTGAGAGCTGCATGTTTCTGTCTGCCCTACACTGGTTACCTGTTACAGCTAGGATTCAGTACAAAATTTCATGCATGACTCACAGTTGTATTACCTGTTCCTGCCCACACTACCTTGCCTCTCTTCTCCAGCTGTATACGCCCTTGAGACAGAATTTGCGCTCTGCTGCCGACTCTCGAGTTTTACGTATCCCTCTTGTCAAAACAAAGTCGTTTGGTGAGAGGTCATTCAGATACCAGAGCCCAGTTGTTTGGAATGATCTCCCACGCGAACTGAGATACGTAGATTCGAGAGAGGCATTCAAGCGTGCCCTAAAGACCCATATGTTTTCTGTCAGCTACAAATGACTTTGTCACACACCTGTCATGTTAAAGTCATCTCTATCTATTTATAGAAGTAGTGTGTGTGTGGGTGTGTGTGTGAATGCCAGTATGAGTCCATGAGCGTAGCACTTTTGAATGGTGACTTTATAGCTTGTTTACAGAGTGCGTTGTATTTTGTTTTTGTACTTTTTGTAAATTCCATTTTTGTAATTAGTTATTTTTTGTACATTAGTTTTTGTTAAGCGCCTAGAGCTCTAATCTGAGGTTAGGCGCTATACAAGTACTCATTATTATTAACAACCTCAACAGCAACATTTTGGTGTTTTTGTCTCGATATCAGAGGCAAAGCACACGCGTGATTTGTAGAGGGGACACAACTCTGCTACCCGTCTACTTGTTAACAACAATAGTACAGGTGGAAATCATCTGCATCCGTTGGACGTACTGATCTAAAATCACTGCATCACAGATTTGTTTGCCTTCACAGTGTTTCCCATTACACACTGTAGTGTGTAATGGGAAATGGTGTTAAGGGCCCTCAAGATCTACATTCGTAAAGTCGGGCCCTTTCAGGCAGGCTGCACTAGAATGTTTCTACCACTGCAGGGCGATAATCAGGATATTTTCTGAAGTCGGTCATTAAGGATGTATATGCAGAAATCTCTGATGCATAACGTCGCTGTCAGGGAGATCTCACACCCCCCCCCCCCACCCACCCACACCCTCTCCCCACCCTCCCCCCACCCACCCCCCACCCCCCAACCCCTTCCCCTCCCCGGTGATGCTCAGACCCGGTGTGTGAATCAGAGCTTGTGCGCTAGGCTCTGCACTTCTCCAACTCGATTTTCTTGTGCGGTTGTGCTCCTCAGCCAGGCCTAAGTTGGGGCCATCCCTCCACCCATGCTCTAGATCGCCACCGGGATAATTTTCCTCAGCATTATTTCATACAAATAAAGACAAGATGAGGATTTCATTCAAAAGTCTACCGTATTGTTTGGAGCTTACATGCGTTTTTCTTTTAGGAACATTAAGAGTTGTTCATATTTTTCAGCTTTTCCTTCTGATTCATTTCCCTCCTCTCTAAGCCAATGTCTGATCAACACGCATGCTGGCGCACACAAATAAAGGACACACGGTGCTTCCCGCCATTAGTACGCTCTGTGGGTTTGTGTAGTGACAGGAATTCTGAAGAATAATAGCACGAGCAGCAACATGACGTCACTATAAGCTTGACGTCATGGCATTGCTAGTCTCACGACGCTGTGTACACACAGTGATGCATTTGATGTTTCACGTCGCTCATCCGAAAGGCCTCGTCCAGGGCTGACTGTTTTCTTCCACACATCCTCTGCCAGGGTTGACTGTTTGATTGGAGTATATACTGGATCCAAAACTTGCAAAAATTAATTAATTATTATTTAAAAAGTTGAAGAAGTACTGACAACGCTGGATTACGAACTCATCCAATGTCTATTTCAAAGCTAGCTATCCAAAATTCCAAGTGAATAGAACAAAAATTACGGACTCAAACTGTCAGAGAGAGAGAGAGCTTTTCTTTGTGTCAATGCATGTATAACAATGACATGTCTGGTGCTTTGCGTCAGTTCAGCAACAATGTATAACAACAGTAACAATGTATAATGTGGCTAGCGCTTTTATGTCACTGTCACTGAAGTCGTGAATTCTTCGTGTCGACATTTTTTTCTACGACAATTTTTTTTTCCCCAAAACTTTGAATAGATACAAAGCTGGTTAACAAACTCATCCAATATCTTTCTCGAAGCTAGCTGTATTCAAAATTTCAAATGAATATAACACAAATTATGGACTCAAATACGGGTGAACCGACTTTGTATAAACGTCAATTTTTCTTTTTAATGAGTAAACCAATCTAAAAATGGTGAAAAGTACTCCGAGATACAACTTGAAGGAAGCATTTCCTAAATTTTGAGACCTGTACATACACACAGACAGGAGAAACTCGTGTCTACATACATACACACACAAATACATACACATGGCGTTTCCTGCCAAATGTACGTTAAACAGCACAGTTCGGCGTAGCTAGGCATGACATAATTTTTATAGTGTTACTTCACTGTCAGAGTCTGATGTGTGCTCACCTATGTTTGTCATTTGCATGCTATGGAACGTGCTCCGACCAGCCCCATCTCAAAGTCAACCGTATTTTCAATATGGTCGACAAAAAGGTTGTATTGTAAAAACTGTATGACCATGAAGCAATCCTCCACAGTACTTTGTCATTCTGAGCTTAAAGTTTACCGCATATTACATGTGATTCACAGCAAAACATCAACGGCTTATTGTAACAGCTGGCCAGCTTGCCCACATTTTGTGGCTCACAAAGTCTAGTGTCGCATTCACTCTGAAGACAAACACAGTACAAGACAAACATGGGACATTCACGTGGTGTGAAGGGTCGGCTGAGCTACTGAGGTTTCGGAAATTTTTATCGCTTGTATTTGAAATTTATAAAGTGGCCGGAAACAGGTACCACAGTAATCTAGTGTTCTCATGCTACTTGGGATTCGCAACCAGCCTATTACTTTTTAAAATAGCTACAGCTTCAGCATGGTTTATGATGTGGTATATTCAGTATGTTTGTGTTGTTTTTTTACCCCAAGATGTGCATTAAAACAATTCTCACAATCCAAATAGGTGAAGCTAGCGCTGGTGGAAACAGTACGTACACAAACTAAGGGCTTGACAGACAAATGGTTAGGTCCCCCACCCCTTCCTATCAGGCACCCAATCACCATCCCACAGAAAAATACACAGATAAATTTTCAGACAGTCAAATACATCCCTAAAAGGATGCTTCACTTCAAGCCATGGTTTACCATGTCTTACTGGAACTTTAAAGTTATGGAAAATACATGGTTTAACTGGTGCATCTTTTTTTTAGGGATGTACATAACCATCTTGTAATTCATCTGTGAATTTTGTTCTGTGGGCTGGCTATAGGGTGCATGATAGGAAGTAGCAGGGGACCTAACCTGTCTGTACAGTGATGAGTTATTCCCCTTGGTACATATACATTGAAATATACTGTGCACCATAAGTTAAGGACCATTTGAACAAAAATACATAATGTAAAGTCCATGCGACCAATAAATCTGAAATTCACACCTATTGTAGTTTTAGTATTGAATGTTTACATTTATGAGTTCATGTTTCTAACTAAAAAAGTGTAATTTTGATGAATTTTGCAAAATGGGCTTGTGCGGCATTAAAAGTTGCAAATTCAGACTTTCTTAAAAAGTGGTGTCCTCAGCTGAAGAGATTTTAAATTGTGAGGGCTGGTCCTTTATTGTCATGCTTCATTTATGCTCAGAGATGACTGCAAATGCCACTTTCTTATTCCTTCCCTCTTATTACATTTCTTGGGACATGCCTTCTTTTGTTTTCTGTCCATAGTACAAGTACCTCTTTTAGCCACGCCTTCACATTCAGAAGCTAAGATACGCATGCCATTGTGCTATGGGTAGATCCAGGATTGATTCTTGATTGGTGTCTGACTATTCTGGTGGCCTGTCCATCTGAAGTGACGGGTTACGCATGCATTCTGTGCAGTTTTCTGGTGCTGCTTCTGCTTCAGGATGAACACCTGCCCAGCTTAAGTGAAGCTGATTGACCATGCAATCATAATCTGTGCTCTGTTGCTAACGATAGCGATTGCAAGCAGCAGGCTCTGTTTGGGCCTGTAAAATGTTTGTTTTTTTATGAATTGGCACACCATGTGTTTTGTTGATGTCAAAGGCAGTCTCTTTTTTAAATAACCTGTACCGGGATGTGCAGTTTAAGTTGGCAGATGGGAAAAGGTACAAAATGTCATCTGACAAAGTTTCACACGCAGGCTCCAGTTTGTACCCACATCAGAGCACCTCTATTGTCAACAGAGTGATTTTGGCCATTTGCCTCTGTTTTGTGAAAGCACTGTTCTTTATACAGAGTGATGGATATGCACAGTCTACACTCCAGTGGTCAGCCATACATGACCAGTTGGCAATATTGACCAATCAGTGCCGTAGTGATCCTGGCAATCAATCAAGTTTTCTTCATTTGATGCATCAGCAATGGTCTGTATTACAAAACTGGAAGTGGTTCAAGATTTGTTTTCTCAAAATACATTACCGATGGCATTACTATATAGAAGATACACTTAACAATTTCAGCCTAAGAATCTGTTGTGTATACATACACAACCAGGGAGGCGACTCTAGGGAGCCGTTACCAAGGAACCCTGAGTAGCCTCCCTTCCCTCCCTATCCGGTCAAGTGTATAGTGGTGCCACACCAGTCGAATGCTTAGCTTCTTCGTGGTAGGGTGTTCCTACTCGTGCTCAGACTTGGATACCCTTGGATGCCCTTGGATACTTGTGTCGCCTAGTGTGCTTTCGTTTGGATTACGTGGTGTGTTGTGCGTCACCTCGGACTACCTGTGGTTCGCGTACAAGACTACCTGTGGGCCCTTGGTTGGTGTTTCTCCTGGCTTGCCTTCCGTCGCTCTGGATATGGCCAGGTAAGGTCTCAGGGCATGCCTCGGCCGGCCAGGTTCCTTGCCGGCCGTCGTATTCCCCGGATAGTGGCTGGTGCGTGCACAGCCGACTCAGCGGCGGCACCGGTTGCGAGTTTTTGTTCACATGGCCCATCGCTACTACAGGCCACGTGCCGTTGCCTCTCATGTGCTCCGCTTTCTGTTACAGTGTGCAGTTACGTACTTGTCGTCGGTGTTAGGGGTTTCTGTGGCCGACGGATTCCCACACCTTGTGTCTCCCTTGTTTGGGCTGCTCCTCCGCTCATCCATGCGGAGATGTGCTTCTTGAAAAGAGGAACATAGGTTGCAGTTGTGGGTGGCACCCTATCATCGACTGGTGTGTCCACCAGTCTGTCTCCCAGGAACCTTCTCGACCGGCCCCCTCCCTGCCTCCATCGACGGGCGATTTCGGACATCGTGGGGCTCGCCTCCCGCCGTGCACCTGTCTTGGCCCCCACGAACGTGCCTCCTCCATCCCCCCCACCCCCACCCCACCCCCACCCCCCTGGCTGGACCTCTTCGCCGGACTGCGGAGGCTTCGCCCAGCGTTCCGCACTCGGTTCGTCCGGTCTATCTGCCGTGAGTTCAAATGGAGGTACGCTCGCTTTGACGCTCTCGCTCCCCGTCGGTCTCTGTGTGCCCCGGGCCACTCTGCCCCTCGGCACTGTGCGTCTTCCCGGGACCAATCGCGCCTGGCCTGTCTACAGAACACAGCAGATGCCAGTGATCAGTGGGACCCATACTGGCTACAGCACAGGTCGGCTCCCCCGACGGCCGGCACAGGTCAGCTTTCTTAGACCAACGGCACTCCACCTGGCTACAGTGCAGTGCGGATGAGGGCGATCATCGGGACCCACACGGTCTATGGGGTGATCATCGGGACCCACACGGTCTATGGCACAGGTGCGCTCCCTGAGACCGCCGGCAGCCTGCCTGTCTACAGCACAGTGCAGATGGCCGCGGGCGACGGGTCCTCCGACTGTCTACAGTACAGGTCGGCTTCCCAAGACCGACGGTCCCCCTGCCTGTTTACTGCACAGAGCAGATGCAAGCGAGCGACGAGACCCAGCCTGGCTACAGCACAGGTCAGTTTCCCGAGACCAAAGGCTACAGGGCAGTGCGCAGCGACCAGCGGGACCCAGACTGTCTTCAGCACAGGTCGGTGTCCCAGGATCAGCGCCCTTCAGGGCCAGCAGCAGCGTGATTCCTCAAGTGTCGTCCTTTCCCGCCTTGTGCGCCTCCGTAGTCACAATCGGAGGCCCCCTGGCACCCCCCTGCGCTTCCCACTCTGGAGGCCGGCCCCTAGGATGCCGATGACACGCTTGTCTCCATCTGGAGGACACGACGTCTGCAGTTTTCTCACCTGAGCCCCACTCTGACCGCTCGCCCTTCCTTGCGCGACCCTTCCCCGGCGTCAGCCCCCCCTCACGGGCTTGGAGACCTATCGGCCCGTGACCATGCATCACACACCTTATGGCCCGTTTCCTGCCTCCGGACGTCTGCCCTCCGTCCCCACCAAGGAAGAGAAAGGACGCCGTTCTTGTGGAAATGTTGAGTCCCCCCCCCCCCCCCCCCCCCCCCCCCCCCCCCCCCCCGCGGGTTTTGGGACCTGCCAAAAGAAGCATTCTACGCCCAGCTCCAGCAAGGTTGGCAGTCGGAGTGGGCTTCTTCTTCTTCGTGCGTTGGCCAGCGGGCGTCGATATAAGGCCCCGGCAGAGCTGGTGCTTGGGTCACTCTCTTCGCTTGTCTGCCCTCTTCCTAAGGGGGCCCCTCCCGCTGAGCCGCTGCTGGGAGGCCGGCGAGTCCTACGGCATTGCATCCCCCTTCGGGCTCACCTGCACGACGACCTTGGTCCGTCCGGCATGGGTTTCTGGAGCTGGCGACATACGCCGTGCTCCACTGCGTGGAAGACTCCCTGGGGCGCCCTCACATGGATCCCTGGCGTGTCTTCCATGCCTTGGCGGTCGCGGCCTGCCGAGCAGCTTACCAGGCTTCCTCCAACGCCCTCGCCGGGGCTGCGAATGGTGACTTTCTGCGCCGGGAGGCCCTGTTGGATCCGTGCCCGCTCCTCCCTGCGTCCATCCGCTCAGCTCTGCCAAGCGCTGCTCGGGGGTCCCCTGCTCTTCGGTCTCTCCCTCGCCCCCGTTGACCCCTGCAGAGCCCCCAGTCGGCAATTGGCTGGCCGGCACAGCCACGAGTGGTGGTCGCTGCTACCGGACAACCCTCAGGTGCTCACTATCCTTCAGAGGGCCTGCGGATTCCTTCTGACTTCCCCCTCCGCTTCACCGCGCTCCTGTTGGGACGTGGGTCCCTGCCGACCGGCGCATGTCGGATGCGTTCCGGGACGAGATCTCGGCCTTGCTCCTCAAGTCCGCGACGGAGTTGGTCACACAGCACGATTCCCCGGCCCTTTTTACGGCCGCCTCTTCCCGGTGCTGGAGCCGGGCGGCCGGTGGAGCCCTATCATCGCCCTGTCCGTGCTCAACAGCTCATCTCCGCTCCCCCGTTCAGATGGAGACAGCGCGGGCCCTGAAGGCCGCCCCATGAACTTTGCCACCTATGTGTTCCCATTGACCGGCCTCTCGGTAGTTGCCTACGCTTCGCCTATTGCAGGACGGTCTATCAGTTCCAGGCTCTCCCCTTCGACCTCAACCTCAGCCCTTGGGTGTTCACCCGAATCATGGAGGCGGTGGTCACCAAGGCCCGTCAGACGTCCGCCGGCTGCACCTCCAGGTATTTGGACGATTTTCTGCTCCGGAGCCGGGACTCCGACCGCTCTCCATCCAGCCGGGTTGCCCATCTCGGTTGGAGTTGCTGACCGACCGCAATGTAGTGAGACTTTGGTACCGGTCTCAGGCCACTTTACAAATTTCAAATACAAGCGATCAAAAATCTCTGTAACTTCAGTAGCTGACTGGCCCTTCGTTTGTCTTGTACTGTGTTTGTCTTAAATGGCGTAAATCTGTGTCTGTTTTGTGAGTGTGTGTGTTGGGTTTCAGGCGCGGCGCTTTGAGTCGATTTCCCCAAAATTGAGAAAAAGCGCCTATATAATAACGGTATTATTATTATTATTATTACTGCCGGAGGCACACGTCACGTAGTTGGTGGAGTTCTCCTGCCGGGTGTCTCACGCGGACGGGGTCCCAACCCGGGTCTGGTTGCTACTACTCGGCCTTATGAACGCAGCAGTGAATCTCTTGCCCTGGGCTGGCTCTTCTCATGCCCGCGCCAGCTCCACCTCCTTGCCCTTGGCGCCCATCCTCCTGCGATCTCGCCACTCCCATCCCTGTCCTCCCGCTCGTCCGGGCCCACATCCAGAGGTGGGCGGACCCCGCCTGGCTTGTCTCGGGAGTCCCCCTCTGCTCTCCCCCGCTGCGGCTCTCCCTCTGCACCGATGCCAGCCGGCCGAGTTGGGGCGCGCACCTCCTGCCAGACGTCTCTTCCGCCTCGGGCCCGTGGCCCCGGATATCGCGGACAGGCACATCAATTGGCTGGACTTAAAGGCGGCGTGGTTGGCCCTTGACCATTGGCAGTCTCGTCTTCTCCACCAGAGGTCCTGGTCATGTCCGACAGAGTGACGATTGTCGCGTACATCCAGATGCAAGGGGGCACCCGCTCCCCGACCCTCTGCCTGCTCCTTACCAGCTGCTCCTGTGATGCAGAGACCGCGGCGTCTCACTTTGGGCTTGGCACGTTCCAGGCCGCATGGACGTCCTCGCGGACTCCCTTTCGCGGAAAGGTCAGAGCCTGCACATCGGCTGGTCGCTGGGTCCGGAGATGTTCCGCATGATTTGCGCACACTGGGAGACCCCGATGATCGACCTGTTCGCGACTCGGTGGAACTCCCTCCCCGGATCCCCTAGCGTGGGTGGTGGTTGCTCCCTCTGTCTCTTGGGAGGGCCTTGTGGCCTACGCATAATCGCCAGCAGTGCTGGTGCCCCAGGTCTTGCTGAAGCTGCGGGGCTGCTATGCGATCCTTCTCCTCATCACTCCATTCATCTGGAACAGAAGTTGGACGGCCGATCTCCTTTGCCTCGCTGCGGATTCCCCTCCCCCCTCCCCTGCCTTTGCCCCCCCCCCACCCCCACGCATTTGCTGTAGCGGCGCCCCGGCAGCAGGTCTTTCACCCATGCCCAGAGCGGCTCCTCTTCCTCGCCTGGAGGTTGTGCGGCAAGCCCTCTCCTCAAGAGATTTCTTGTGTGCGGCGATGGAAGCTATCGCTGCGGCCCGCAGATCTTCTACCCGCCAGGTGTATGAGGCAAAGTGGCGAGTCTTCTGGGGATGGCGCGAGTCTAGGCGCCTCTCCCCCACGGCTCTGTTTCCCCCAGCTAGCTGAGTTCTTCTTGTGGCTATTCCAAGAGCAGAACCTGGCCCTCTCACCATATGCAGATACTTCTCCATGGTGGCAGACACGTACCGCACTTTTGGGCCGCGCGGACCCTTGGGCCCTCTTGGACCTGATGCGCCACTTTGAGCTCCGGCGACCTGTCCCACACTTGCTTGTCCCTCGCTGGGACCTCCCCTGGGTCCTTACCTGGTTGACTTCGAGCAGGTGCACGCCTCTGCCCTGGGCCAGTCTGTCGGACGTAACCGGGAAGACCTGCCTCCTACTGGTGCTTGCTAGAGCGTCCAGGGTCAGTGAGCTGCATGCGCTCTCTGTGGACCCAGGCAAAGCCTATCCGGCGTGGCCGGACCCACCTCTTCCTGTTGCTATCCCCCGACAGGGACTATCTCTGCGCACACGGTCGCCTCATGGCTGCGTTGGGTTATCCGCTCTGCGGATGAGGAGCTCTCCCCAGCAGGGGCTAAGAGGCTGCACACGAGGTCCGTACGCGCTCCACCGGCGTCGCATTTGATCAGAACGGCGGCGTGCGGGACATTGGGAGGCGGCTTTTAGGTGGCGGGCTAATTCCACCTTTGCTTGCTTCTACCTCTGGGACCTCGCAGGCCAGCAGGACTACCTGGCCCTAGTGGGGGACTTCGCTGCGGCGCAACTCTCCCTCCCGGCGCCTTGAGCGGCGTAGGTCACGCTTAGCTGAATTTGTCGGGAGGTTGCCCCTCATGGGCTGCGCTAGTTTGCGCTGGCGGGTTTGGGGGCAGCGCCCACCTCCTTTTTGCTATTTTTCCATATAGTAATGCCATCGGTAATGTATTTTGAGGAAACAAATGTATTTTTCTCTAAAATGTATTTTTTCGAAAAATACTTACCGATGGCATTATTCGAATGGCCCTCCCGCCTCCCCGCTTGCCGCCGGAGCGCTATAGCGTTCGACTGGCGTGGCACCACTATACACGTGATCGGACAGGGAGGGAAGGGAGGCTACTCAGGGTTCCTTGGTAACGGCTCCCTAGAGTCGCCTCAATGGTTGTGTATGTAGTATACACAACAGATTCTTAGGCTGAAATTGTTAAGCTGAGTGTATCTTCCATACAGTAATGCCATCGGTAAGTATTTTTCAAAAAAATACATTTTAGAGAAAAATACATTTTGTTGTCACAGGACCAGCTCCTTATAAGTGAACAAATAAACCAGGAAGATTGTTTGGTCACTTTAGCTGATTGGAGCAAGTTGTGACCTTCTAAAATTGACACCTTAAAATCAAGGTGGTCCTTAACTTTTGGCTCATAGTATTAGTATAGTTAGAACTAGTAGGTGACAATTCCTGATGCTGTGGCATGTCTAGAGGCACTGCATGTTGTATAAAGCAGAGTCACCAGCTAACGACGACAAGGTATAGAATACATGACACTCCTTACGCTTTGACAGGTGCTTCAGTTTGGTGCCATACGGAAGGGGTAAAAGGATGTCACTGAATGTGTATAATTTGTCCAGTGTTGAATGATTCTCCTTGGTATGTATACTCATTACTATATGTGGGTGTCCTACACATGAGTGGGCATAATGAGTAGTAAGACAATAAGTATGTATGTATACTGTATCCATCAGTCCTCGCCTTATCTGTGGTCTATGGCTGCATGTTATTTTTTTTGCAGCTGGTGAACTACCTGCTGAACTTTATCCAAGAAGGGCCACCTGGCTATGCCCCGTATTGTGAGGACAGACTGCGCCGCACCTTCCACAATGGGCCGCGCAATCAACCACCCAGCTGGCTCGAGCTGCAGGTAGAATGCACCCCATGTGAAACACCCTTGTGCATGCAGACTGGGACAGTGCCAGTGGCTGCACACAAGAGGATTTACACGCTAATCCCTAAAATCCCCAAGTTTGGGTGTTGTCCTGTGAAGACTAAATCACAGAAATGAAAGAAACGTTGAAAAAAGAGAAAAAGTAGAAAACACTTTTTTGAGAGGAGAAGAAACAACGCAATGTATTGGATCATAGATACCTCATCAGGTGGCTAATGAACTCGTCCAATGTCTTTTGCCAAGATAGCTATATGCAAAATTTAAAGTAAATGTGACAGCAATTGTGGATGTGGATCAACCAACTTTTTTATAAAGTCTTTTATCTTCCCCCCTTGGGGGACCTAGATCTAAATTTCCATGCAACAATGGGCTGGAAATCTAGTCAATATGTGATGTGTCCCCCTTCGGGGGGCTTCCATATTCACTACTTCCAGTCACTTAGCGCACCCTTCTTTCCTATCATTTTTTATGCTTCGATCAAACTTGATCTATGATCGTTGGTCAATACTGCACAATTCTCTCCCCTGACAGGGGTTTTACCTACTTTACTTTGTAATCAGTCTTTTATCTCTTCAAGGAGATATCCAATTTTAATATGCTCGGAGGCTCTCTTAGGCACCTCCTGAATGAAGCATTTCCCCTATTTTCAAATTTGTATGAGAGCAAATTTTGGAGATTTTCATGTTTACATACACACACACACACACACGCACACGCACACACACAAACACACACATACAGCGCTTTGTGCCAAAAGTACGTTCAGCAGCGAGGTTTGCATAACGGACATGATGTTATTTTTTTATCTTGTTACTAAAGTTGTCGGAGATCAAAGCCTGCCCGCCTATGACATCTTGGGCATGCTATTGAATGCCCTTTTTACACATCAGAACTAAGGCAACAGAAGGCAACATTGAAGGCAACAGAAACAGCCGTCTCCTCTTCTGAGACTTTTTTTTTTTAGGGGGGTGGGTCAGTTATTTTCTTGCTGTTGGGGCAGTGATTATGAATGTTTATGGTCTGTCTGGTGATGTTGTGCAGAGGGTTTTTTTCCATTACTTAAAGCTTCTTCATTTAAGGAGTCCTAGCAGTACATCAGTGCCAGAATTATCGCACGATCAGTCTTATATGCCACCCAAGCAAAGTCATGTTAAAGATCCTACTGAACAGGCTGAAGCCACAGGCAGAGGAAATCATAGCTGAGGAACAGGCAGGCTTCAGACCAGGGCACAGCACAACTGAGCAGATCTTCAGCCTGAGAGTTCTATGTGAGAGGTACCTCCAGCACCAGCAAGACCTCTATCATGTATTTGTGGATTTTAAGAAAGCGTTTGACAGGATGTGGCATGCAGCCCTTTGGTCCACCATGAAGCTATACAACATAAATGCCAACCTGATCAAAGTAATAGCAAACCTTTACAACAAGGCCACTAGCACAGTCTGCTTCAACGGCAAAATAGGAAACTGGTTTAGGACCACAGTCGGAGTCAGACAAGGCTGCTTGCTCTCACCAACTCTTTTCAACATCTTCCTGGAAAGAATCATGACGGACGCTCTGAAAGATAATGAAGGAACTGTCAGTATTGGCGGCAGAACAATCACGAACTTGCGCATTGTGGACGACATTGATGGCCTTGCAGAAACAGAGAAGGAGCTGTCTCAGCTGGTGGAAAAGCTGGACAGTACAGCCATTGCGTATGGGATGGAAATCAGTGCAGAGAAGACCAAACTGATGACAAATAACACCAGTAGCATTGGCACTGACGTCATGATTGGAAGGCAAAAACTAGAAACAGTTAATAAATTCAAATACTTAGGAGCCATTGTGACAGATGAGGATCAAAACCAGAAATACTGTCCAGGATTGCACAGACAACAACAGCACTGACAAGATTGAAGACCATATGGAAGGACAGAAACATCACACTCTGCTCCAAGATCAGACTGATGCGGTCCTTAGTCATCTCAGTGTTCTTGTATGCCTGCGAGTCATGGACCCTCACAGCAGACCTTGAAAGGAAGATACAAGCCAGTGAAATGAGATGTTTTCGAAGGCTGCTTAGCATTTCATACAGAGATCACATCATGAACGAGGAAGTGGGAAGCAGAATCAGGCAAGCCATCGGGCCCTATGAAGACCTATTAGCCATTGTGAAAAAACGCAAACTGAAGTGGTATGGGCATGTCATGCATTCAGCAGGGCTTGCCATAACAATCCTGCAGGGCACTTTGCAAGGACGAAGGAGAGGGAGATGGAGGAAAAGATGGGAGGACAATATCTCAGAGTGGACAGGACTGAGGCTGGGTGATACACTAAGAATAGCAGAGAACAGAGAGGAATGGAGGGAGCTGGTTGCCAAGTCATCAGTGGTGCTCCAACGGTCGGCAAGACTATGGGATATAGATAGATAGATAGATAGCAGTATTGTATTTTAACTTTACTGCGTCACAGAGAGATCAACCATGATAGTTTAATGGTTGTGTCTGAAAAGCTTGATGCCAAGAGGTGCGAAGCCATTCATGCTTAACCCAATTATCATGGTCGGTCCATCTTTTATAGTGTTAGAGGCACCAAGCTGTTCAGACACAGTCCTTCACTGGTCAATTTATCTGCTGTTGTACTGTATCAGGGCTAAATGGATATAAGCCTGTTATGTGACAATGTGTAGGGTGGGAAAGGGACTGTTTGAACTGGTATGTACCTATTTAGTACTGGTATGTACCTATTGTTTGTTGTTCAGTTTGCTGAATTTAGTCATGGCTGTGTATACTTACCAGTACATTGATAGGAGTGTGCTCATAGTGCTTTTAATATTGTGTGCACTGTTTGCTTGCAATGCGCTATCTGCTGCATTTACAGGGCATTGTCTGTTGCAGGCCACCAAGTCAAAAAAGCCACTGCTGCTGCCCATCACATTCATGGACGGGAACACTAAGACTCTGTCCGCAGATTCAGCTACCACTGCTCGTGAGTTGTGTCAACAGCTGTCAGACAAGATCGGCCTTCGAGACCAGTTTGGCTTCTCTCTCTATATCGCTCTTTTTGACAAGGTAATGCTGCACCTCATTCACTCAGCACTGAGAAACAGGACAGTAAATACAGGACATTGTGCTGTGGTAGTCTTTTAATCCACTTGCAAACAGTACCAGTGGTGGCATGTACAAAGTTTGCAGAGCTGACAGAATATATTTTTTGCTGAGAATGATTTGCTATGTGTATGAGGTCGAGCTGCTGTTGGTCTGGTTATGATGACATTGAGCTGATACTGTGCCCACGTTGTGCACCAGGTGTTGTTTCTGGTCAGTGGTTAGAATGACTAGTGACTGAGCTGATGTCAGTATATTGCAACAACACCTAAGGTATTCACAAATGCACAATCAGTGCAATAACCAGACTTTGAGGTGAATCATGAACTTCTGTAATTGCTAAGCCACTGAGCCCTTGTGCACTACAGCGGAAGATGGATTGACCAATTTAGTTTGAGATTGGTGACGGAGTAGCTTCTCGAGGGCCCTGCCATTTAACTAAAATTTAGGAATTTCCACTTAAGGGCTTATCTTATTTTAACTTCTAGTTGTTCAGTGTGTCATCAACAGTGAGTGTCAGTGAGGTGATTTCGTGACCACTTTCTCTTGGTGTTTGCTCACTGTGTATTAGGTGTCATCGCTAGGCAGTGGCGGTGACCACGTGATGGACGCCATCTCACAGTGTGAGCAGTACGCCAAGGAACAGGGAGCGCAGGAACGTAATGCCCCGTGGCGGCTGTTTTTCCGCAAGGAGATCTTCGCCCCATGGCACGACCCTAGCGAGGACCAGGTGGCCACCAACCTCATCTTCCAGCAGGTCGTGCGTGGCATCAAGTTTGGGGAGTACCGGTGTGACAAGGTGAGTGTATTTGTTTGTCTGCATACGTTTGCATGCATGTATATTTGTGAGTGAGTGTGTGCATGCCTGTGTGTCTGTGCCTGTATATGTGTGTGTGTGTGTGTGAGTGTTTCATGCATGTTTGTGTATGTGTGCTGAGCTTTTCTTGCATCACTCTTCAAATGGCACGGAGGACCCATCTCCTGCTGTAGAGCATCTAGGCTCAATACATTAATAATGATAATAATTAGATAAATATAAGATAAGATGAACGTTATTGCCATATGCATAAACATTAGGAATTTTTTGCGGCATAACTGACGAGCATCCATAATTATTAAGATCAACACATAAAAAATACATTCATCACAATCAAGCAGACTCTAAAATACCAAACCACACATATGTATAGCAGTCATTCTACTAAGTATGCACACACATCTAAGTAAGTAAAATAAGATAAATCTACAGCATAATAACCATATTATGACAACAAAAACCGTTAAGTGAGCTGCAACGAAAACAAATTAGCTAAATTCATATGTATTTGTAAAAATGCATTTTTCTCTAAAAGGTATTTTTTGGAAAAATACTTACCGATGACATGACAAATAAGAAGTGTCTACTTACTCACAATTCTAGCCTAAGAAATCCGTTGTGTTACCACACAACCCGGGAGGCACTCGGGGAACCTCAGGAGGGGCCAGGAGTGGTCTCCCGTTACTGCCCATCCATAATTCCTCAATCAGGATACTTAGGTCACCAGCGGCAAGCAGGGCAGGAGGGAGGGTCCTCTGAGTCATGTCATCGGTAAGTATTTTTCGAAAAAATCCCTTTTAGAGAAAAATGCATTTGTTTCCTCAAAAACATTATCGATGACATGACAAATAGGAAGAATTACGAGAAGGAGGAGGGTGCCACGCCTCAGCACACCTTGGCCAAAGGAGCCATCCTCCCTGTCGCAAACTCCCGACGACCCTCGTTAGAAGTGCCCCACGGCGCCATGGTGCCGGGAGGGAGAGTTGCACCTCAGTGATGTCCCCCATCAGCGCGAGGCTGCCTCGCTGGCCTGCCAGATCCCGGAGGTGGCCACGGGCGAAGGTAGATCTGCCCGTTTGCCCATGGTAGCTGCGAAGGGAGACCGCGCAGCTCCGATCATACGCAACATTCGTGACCATGGCGTGTGCCTCATGCGTACGTAACTTAAGCCTCTTAGCTCCCTGCGGGGAGGTGACCAGTTAGCGGACCGTATGACTAAGCGTAGCCAGGAAGCTCGTCTGGGCTGTCATGTCGGTCTTGCCAGGCTTAAGGCCGAACGAGGCGTGAGCGTCCTCCCCGGACGGCTTAGGTTCGGTGCCGGTACACGCGTAGGGCTCGCACGGGATCATGTTGCCTGGTCTCCTGGGGGGAGAACGTCCCTCGCAGCGGCAGTAAGGTGATCACCTGTGGCGCAGTCAAGGAGACCTGGTCATGGCAATGAAGGCAGGATCCGTAAGCCACAGTACAGCACCATCCGCTCGAACGACAGGCAGGCAGGGCGCGCCGAAAGCGCTTGTAGCTCGCGAACTTAGGCCGCCAAGGCAAAAGCCAAAAGGAGGCATTCTACGAGTCAAAACCACAAAATGGGCCATCCGAGGTCTCCCAAGAGCCAGGGGAAAGTCTGCGAACTGGGGAATAGTCTGGAGGGAGGTGAAGGTCGTCGCACCAGGAGCACAGTACTCGCCATCTTCCCTCGTAGCCGCATCGTGTCGAGGGTCTGCGAGCTGTAGCGATAGCTTCCACTGCTGCACTCAAGAACCTCTGGTGGCGAGGGCTTGCCGCCCAACCTCCACACGTGGAGAAGTGGGCCCTCCGGGTACGGGTGTAAAGCGAATGGCGCGGTTGCTAGAGCGGGGTGCGGGGAGCAGCCAAGGGGGTCCGAGGCGAGGCTGAGAAGGTCGGTGGACCAGGACCGGTTCCAAGAGAACGGGTGACCAGCAGGACGACCGCATTGCATCCCTGAAGCTTGAGGGGACTTTGGGGATGAGGGCTGTTGGGGGGGGGGGGGGCGTACACATAGCGAGAAACCCGTCCCACAGCCCGTGGTTCCTCAACCGCTTCAGGGACGCAGTCGCGACCTAGCCGCAGCAGACGTCTTCCAAGACGTCTGCTGCGGTTAGGTCGCGACTGCGTCCCTGAAGCGGTTGAGGAACCACGGGCTGAGGTTGAGACCGCACGGCAGCGCCTGAACTGGTATTACTCCGTCGTAGGTGAACCGGAGAACGTCCTGGAGCCTAGCTCTCCTGGAGCCTAGCGCATAGGGATTTGGAGATAAGTGTCAGAAGACCAGACAGAACAGGTAGAGCAAGAGCTGTACGGAGGGGCCGGAAGCGAAGTGGAGGGAACTTGCGAGGCCTAGGATCCATGATGTAACGTCCGGTCAGCCCGGATGCACCGACGAGCAGGGCCACCCAGGGGAGCACGGCGCAGCTGAGTCACCAGAATCCCACGAAGCTGGGGAGTTACGGACGAGCGAGGCCATCAAGTCCAACCGCAGCGCTGGGCGCGGAACCACAGCGGGTAGAAGGCAGACGAACGCTTGGGAGAGTCCCGAGAAGCAGTCCGGACGAAAGGAACGTCGAAAGTGGCCGGACACCTATGGGCGAAGAGGCAACGGAGTCCCGGAACCCAACCGGAAGAGAGCTGAGCAGTCGTAGCGCAGGTCCCGAAGGGCGGGAGGCTGCGGCAGGGCACGGAGCCTTCACACCTGTCGTCCAGCGACCACCAGCGAAGATCCCCCTCTAGAGCGAGGGGAGACGCTGAGTCGACAACCGTGGGAAGCGCGATGGAGATGTCAAGAGCACTACGTGCAAGGCAAGCATGGAGTCCGCATGTGATGACCGGGCCTGCGAGCGGGAAGCGAGGAGTCGACGAAGGGGGCGAGCGAGACTGGAACCCGGAGTGGTGAGGGGGCTCCAAACTGCCCTACGTCCTCAGGTGGCCGGGCCAATCTCTCCGAGCCGGGCTCCCCTCCGAAGTAGCGAGTCCCCACCAGTGGGCAAAGGAGATGAGCAAGGACTGCCAGCGGACATGGGGCGGCGCGTGGCGCGCCTCACCGAGGCGGGCTCTCAGCCGACAAGCAGCTTGTCCTGTCAGGCTTCCTCCAGGAAGCGGTCGCGTTGACAGTGGTCCTGCTCTGTAGCCGGGGCTCCTCCCCCCAGCTGCCAAGCGCATGTCAAGAGTAAGGGGAAGCCCCAGGTTCCGTCGTCCCTGGTCGGGTGGCACTTCGTCTCTAAGAGCCGGGCCCCGAGGGGCAGGCTCCCTGCTGGCATATGGATTCCCAGAAGGAGTCTGCGAGCATGAGAGACGAGAAGAACTGTTAGTGGGAAGCCACAGGTCCAGCTGTCCCCAATCGCATGGCACTTTGTCTCTAGGAGCCAGGCCCCGTGGGGCGGGCTCCCTGCCGGCATATGGACTCTTCAGAAGAGTCCGCGAGCGTGAGAGACAAGCGAGAACTGATAGCAGGCAAGGGGCGGCGCGTCCCCGTGGCCGGGCTCTGTGAGGCCGGCGCTATGTGTCCGCGAAGCTACATCAGTTGTCCGAGAGTGCAGGGTGGACGCGCAAACAGCGGCGTCCAAGCCATAAAGTCGGTGTGGTCGCGTGCGGCCAGGAAGCAGGGCACTGGAAAGGCGTCTCAACAGGAACCAGGCCACACCCAGAAGCCAGTCACTCGCGTCTGTACACTCCATAACCGCGACCAATGAGGCGGGCTCTCTGCCGGCGTGGTGACCAGGGGCCAGCGGGTTTCCTTGGAGACGAACGGGGATCGACAGTGGACATGGGACAGCGCGAGGCGCGTCTCTCCGAACCGGACTCAGTGAGGCGGTTTCTCTGCCTGTCAGAAGGCTTGTCCGGGGATGCTCCCTCCTGGAAGCGGCCGCTTCGATCAAACCCGCTCTGTGCACTAGGTTCCTGCGTCCGGCGTGGCATCCTCTGCAAAGGTCATTGCAGTCTCGAGCGGTAGTAAGCAGGGCCCGGGAAATGGCGCCTCGACTGGAATCGGATCACACACACAGGTGCCGGTCGCTCGCGTCTGTACACTCCATAACTGCTAACAGCGCAGCTCAGGTCAGGTGGAGTAGGTGCCGCAAGCGTGGTTGGGGGCGCATCCGGTGCAGGGGAGACAGACCTCTGGTAAGCGACAGCCACTGGAACCCTCTGCCTTGCGTACGGGACAGCAACAGGTCACTGCAACACACAACACAACCGAAGGCACGCGGGCGAGGGCCTGTGGGACCCCGCCCTGGTAAGGCTAGCCTTCGCAACAAAAAAGGCACAAACAGCGAGGAACAAACCTGTCAGCAAGAGCCTGGGCTTGTAATCCATCCCCGTAAGTTAGTGGGCGCGGGCATACGGGGCCCGGCAAAGCTAAGGTAAGCACCCTACCTTTGCGACCTACCATCTGAGAAGAAGAGAAGCCGCGGCTAACCTCTCTGTTTGTCGATCTTGCCAAGGACAACTCCCCAAACATCAATAACAGTGCTGTACCTGTCTTCCCAGCGTGCTACTCCCTGCGCTGGGTACCTCCCTGCATTCACACGCGTGGCAGTCACCCTTGGTCTGGAGGGCACAGCGCCCGCCACGCTAAGGAGAGCATACAACACAACATGTACAATGAAACTCAAGCATGTCATGACAAGTATAGGCATGAAGCAAGCATCAGGCACAGTAACATTATCAACATAATGGTGACAGGGCGAGGGCACGTGGGGCCCCGCCAAGCTAAGGTGAGCATACGAGCATGTTGAGCATATGCACAACAAAAACAAGCATTCATGACAGATTCAGGAACGAAGTAAGCGTCTGACCCTGCCCCATCCACCAACGTAATGGCGTCAAGGCATGGGCTGGAGCCTAACAAATTTTCCAAATCACACAAGGTACAAGAGAGTAGGTAAGCGCCAACAATGCCACACCAATCAACCGAAAGGTGAGTGGGCGCGGGTGCGAGGAGCCCTGCCCAGCTAAGAGTTGAGAATTTTGGCGCACAAGCAACAGTGAAGACGAAGACTGCTTTCGTGCCTGCTCAAACCAATGCCCAGCCCGGGAACCGGCCGAGGGCCAACCCAGCTACCTTACCTTTCTGCCGGAGCGGGAACGGGGGGAGAAAAAAGTCCAAAACACCCATGGCATGACCGGGCTAAGTCCTGGCAACGCACACCGTGCAGCCCAGGCACTCAAGCGGCCGAAGAGGGCAGCCGCCAACGAAGAGGGGATGACAGAGCCACGCCGTGGCACAGGCAGGGCTGACGAAGTAGAAGCCAAGAGAAAAAGCTAAAGTCCGGAAGACCGGCGAACCGGTTGAAAATCCCCAAGTCCGTAGGCTAAAGCAACACGTCTGAACAGCGTGAGCCTAAGTAGACTGACTGGGGAATTATGGGAGGACTCGGAACCGGATGGGCAGTAACGGGAGACCACTCCTGGCCCCTCCTGGGGTTCCCCGAGTGCCTTCCAGGTTGTGTGGTAACACAACGGATTTCTTAGGCTAGAATTGTGAGTAAGTAGACACTTCCTATTTGTCATGTCATCGGTAATGTTTTTGAGGAAACAACTGTATATCCTGTTTAAGGAGAGGTTTAATAGTACATATAAAGAACTATAAACAACTAAGATGTAATTCTAAAGGGACTTTGAGTCAATCTGCTGAGTTATATCACAGCCACATTAGACAGGGCCTGAACAGCCAAGGGATAAAAGCTCTTCTGAAAACGAGTGGTTTTGGCCTTAATGGATCTAAAGTGTGAGCCAGATGGCAAGGGCTCGAAAAGGCTGTGTGCAGGATGGTGCTCATCATGTATGATGGAGCACGCTCTCTTGATGGTGCGTGCGTGGTACAGAGATTCCAGCGAGAGGAGAGATGCTGTTTTGATCACCCTATTTAATTTCTTTAGGGCTTCATCGGTTGTGCTGCCATACCGCACCATCATTGAGAAGGTAAGAATGCTCTCAGTGGTGGCGCGGTAAAACTGCACCATGATCTGCTGACTGACGCCAAAAGACTTCAACCACCGAAGAAAAAACAGGCGCTGCTGGGCTTTCTTTACTAGCTGTTCAATATTCTTCTCCCACTTCAGATCGTGTGAAATGAGAGTAATAATAATAATAATACTGGTTATTATATAGGCGCTTTTCCCAATTCTGCAAATCAGCTCAAAGCTCCGCGAACTGAACCCAACACGCACGCTCACGTGTCACACACACACACACACACGCACACACACACACACACACACACACACACACACACACACACACACAGAGTACAAGACAAACACAGAACATTCACATCTTGCGAAGGGTCAGCTCAGCTACTGAGGTTTCGGAAATTTTGATTGCTTGTATTTCAAATTTTAAAAAGTGGCCTGAAAACAGTACCATAGGGGAGGGGGAGGGGGAGGAAGAGCCGGAGTACCCGGAGAAAGAACCCCCGACGTGTACCCAGGAACTTGAACATTTCAACAATTTCAATATCGTTCCCTTTGATGGTTAAGGGTTTTCTTTTTCCTGAAATCAATTATCATTTCCTTGGTCTTGCCAACATGCAAATCCAGGTTGTTGTTAGAACACCAGCCTACTAACATGTCTACCTCATCCCGATATGCACTCTCGCCATTGTTATGTACAAAAGCCTTGACTGTCATATCATCAGCAAATTTCACTATGTGTGTGCTATCATAGTGAGATACACAGTTTTGTGTAAAAAGAGAATACAACAATGGAGATAAAACACATCCTTGGGGAGCTCTCGTACTCAAGGTCAAAGACTGGGATACATGTCCACATTGACCAGGAATAGGGAACTGACACAACTGAACACAGTTCTGATCGCATGAACCGATCCTGACAATCTGGGGTCTGTTTAACAAGAAATCCAGAACCCAGTTACAGATGGACTGTGCGAAGCCAAGGTGCAGCAGCTTTTCATGCAGTTTGGACAGTATGATAGTGTTGAATGTGCTGCTGTAATCAACAAAAAGCAGCCTAGCATACGCATTTGGCTTCTTCAGATGCTGCAGAATATAGTGCAGCCCTAGCGACACAGCGTCCTCTACTGATCGGTTCGCACGGTAAGCAAACTGATAAGGATCGAGGGAGGGGGGCATGACAGACTTGATGTGCTGCAGGATCAGCCGCTCGAACGTTTTTATTGTGACAGAGGTTGATGCCACAGGCCTGTAGTCGTTAAGGGTACTGATGGTTGCCTTTTTTGGTACAGGGATAATAGCTGACTTTTTGAGACAGTGTGGAACCTTGCATGCCTGTAATGACCAGTTAAATATGACTGTGAGAACGCTCAACAGCTGGTCGGCACAGTAACGCAAAAGGCCAGGCGAAATTTCATCAGGGCCTGCTGCCTTATGCACATTCAAACGTCTGAGAAGCCGCCTCACATTCGTTTCTTACACCACAAGAAAATCATCATCGGTACTAAGCGGGGGTGGCACAGTAACCGGGTGGTTATTTTGCCTGTCAAAACAACCGTAAAACACGTTCAGATCATTTGCCAGTGTAGGGTTCAGGTCATTTGCCAATGTGGGGTGTCTGTGCGTTTTGATGCTTGTCTGTAGTTTGTGATTTTTGTCGGTATTGTCTTTTTTATATATATAGCTCTTAATCAAAAGCTCTAAGCGCTTTACAATCTGTAAACAGAAATAAAAATACAATGACATATGCACATAACAAACAAACACAATACCCGAACACACCACTTTTACAATGAACTAAACAACAGTGCATACATAATAATTATGTTCTAATTAACATTCAGTCTAAACAAGGAGGATTACAGAACTAAACTAAGACATCAAACACTGGCAGTTATTCAAAGTAAAGTTTGAAGAGGTGAGTTTTCAACGACTCTGCATGTATGCATGATAGACAGACATGTATGCATGAGGATGTATTAGTTGTCGCAAAGAAAGAGGGAGATGTGGAGTCGTTGGTGCTGACGCATAACATGTTGCAGGAGGAGGACCTGGCCATGATCGCGGCCCAGCAGTACTTTGTTGAGTATGGCAACAACCTGATCCCTGAGCGCCTGCAGACCCTGCTGGGCTCCTACATTCCTGACACCTACCTTCAAAAACCCAATGCAGCTGATAACTGGATGAAGGGCATTGTCAGCAAGCTGCGCAGTCCTTACTTTTCCAACGAGCGCATCAAGCCAGAAAAGGTAGGAAAGAAATCCACACCAAAAAGGTGACTGCATGGGTAAAAAGTTGGCTGACAGAAACACAGTGATCTGTAAATTTACCATCTCTCATACAGAAATTTCTGTAATTAAACAAAAAGGCTCCATACCAAACAAGAAATCTGGAATGAAAAAAAATTGTGAGTGCTCACAAGCACATATGAAATTTGTTCCAGTTTCCACAGAGAGAAGATTCATCATGGTATGTGTGCAGCAATGCAAGCAGTTCAGATGTTCACTGTTTGTACTAAAGTGCTGAAATCAATGTATATCACAAGTCTCGTTTGTGTCTTGTTCTCACTTGATCTCATGGTTCATTCTCACGGCAGTTTAGTCTATGCTCTTTAGTTTTCAGATGTGCTGCCCGGCACGCCCTGGAAGAAATTTGTCAGATCGGCTTCGTGAGCGCGCCGAGATAGCAAGGCAGCCTCCTTCTCCTTACTATCAGCGTGCTAAATACCATCACTGATAAGGCACCCGCTTTGCGATCTCGCTTCAGCTGGGGATAAGAATAGCGCAGCAGCTGTCTTCGTTCACAGTACTATTGCGCTTTTCCCCGACTATTTCTTAGCATCTGCTGCATACATCGGTGAAAAGGCTGTGAATTACAGATGTTGTCTTTAAACTGGAATTAATCAACCTGCAGTTTTGAGCAATTATTTGAACATAAGTCGTCTTGTAGAGGAGAAATTGTACTATCTTTGGACACCAAACATGCTGGGGTAATCTGCATGGATGTTTTTCATGCACTGGCTCAAAGTATCACTATGAGACGGATTAGACGCAGCCTTCCGTTAGTTTATCATACTTTTTATCAAATCACTGTTCAAAAACAAAAGTTGCTGGAAAGTTCAGACAAAGTCAGTGCTGTCAAAAGATGTCTAAACTGGCATATCCCATGCTAAAATCTTCAAAACCACATACCTGAGTCCTGCTAAAGCCGGTTTGGTAGACCAAGTGAAAACGTTAATCCATTCAGACCTCGCCAACATGAAGTATGCGAATGTCACCGATACAGTCAATGTTTTTAACAATATCACAATTTTAGCACAGTTTGCTTTAGAGGTTTACTGTTTGCTGTTCATAGATTCAGTTCTGGCTTTTATCACATTAAGATGGCTTAAAATAAGTGTGTCTGCAGGGTCACTATGATGCGGCTGCATCTAAACTTGATAGGTCTTCTACCACAAAGTCTACACAAAGAATTCAGGCCTTCTACCATAAAGTCTACACACAAAATTCATGGCCTCCAAATGTCAGTCTTGGAAATGAATGTTCATTCTCCATGGTTTTAACATGCTACACTTTACATCAGATAAGGGCACACATAGTGATACATCCGGCACTGATAAACCAGTTTTTTACACACCCGCATGGTCTACAGCGGAAGGAAAGTTCCTAAAACTACACACATTTTAATCACGTAATAACCACAGAATTCGAAGAGGTTTTTAAAAGAAACTTACATGAGCATTAAGAGGACATTTTCAAGCATAGGATTACATAATCATATTTATGATTGTAACTTTTAGCCACGGTAATAATAAGTTATAAACAGGCTAAACTGATCACCTGCCTGGCAGCCTTCAACAAAGAACAAAGAGCGCTACGCTTCCCGCCTGCAGCTGGCAGAGTCTGGCATCACCCGCGTGCGCTTATCAGTGATATGGCTCATGGCTGGTTCACAGCCCAACTAAAGAGAGCAATTTAGGGAAGGTAAACTGCCGTGTTCTACTTCATATTTTAAATTCAGATCCTCATGAATTTATTTTGAAGTAACCAACACAATGAATGGCACACATAGAACCCAATTCTAAGCCATATTTTTCTTTCCAACACTAACCGAAAAAAATAGATAATTCATGCCTGTATTACACAAGAAGCCGCAAAAATGCTTGCAAAATTTATTTTTGTTTGGGGGCCTTCACCCTCCTAGACACAACCGTCCAGTGTGTTACTCCTGCACAAAACTGGGGCATTGCCCCTTCACCACCCTGGGGCATTGCCCTGCACCCTACCAAGCTTAGGCGGCTCTTGGACCCTGGCCTGCTTTTCTGTATTTTTGGCTCACATGCAGTAGCAAAAGTGAGTATGTAATGAGTTATCCATCATCCGTCCATCAATCCAGTGTCCGGAGTCTGCTGTAATTTTAATGTTGTCATTTTCTCCTAGTCCATTCAAGTCCGAGTCCATTCAAGCCATTTTCTCCAAGACTATTCACGACATAGACTTCAAACTTGGCATAGGGATACTTTGTGGCTGGACCTTTCTAGACATATTTAAGTGACCTGACTAAGGTCAAGGTCACGCAGGATTAAAATATAGTTCTTGACAATATTTTTTTTTCTTTCTCAAATACAATCAAACCTGTACCACCCAAGGGACTGAGAAAAAGTGGCCGTTTCACACAGTGACCATTATGTAAAAAATAAGGGGAACAAACACGATATCTTCTGATGGTTTAAAATCAGGTTACATCCGTTTGGTGTGTGTGTGCGTGTGTGTATGTATGAACATTGTCTAATGTACCCTTGTTGGCAAAGTTTCAGCACTGAAGTCATCTGGTTCAATGCAAGCACTTTTCTTTTAGGACTGTTTTAGGACATGCAGCCACAACTACCACTTAGCAAACTGAACATGATAACATATGCAATGTACTGCGACCAGCTACTATTGTAACCACAGAACCAATAAAATACAACCAGCTTGAATTTTTCGCTCACGTGCAAAGCAAAAGTGAGTCTATGTTCGAGGCCAGTGGTCGTCCGTCCGCCATCGTCCATGGTAAACTTTAACATTGGCAATATTCTCGGAGACTATTCAAGCTACAGTCTTCAAACTTGGCCCAAGGATACTTTGTGGCAAGACCTTTCCAAACATACCATTTTAGTGACCTCTCACAAAGATCAAGGTCACAGGGGATCAGGAAATTTATTAAAAAATAGCTATTTTGGGACATAATTTATTTTTTCTCAAATACTATTCACAACTTCAAACCAAACTTGGTACAAAGATGCCTGATGGTAAGACCTTTATTATATGCACACTAATTTGGTTGATCCCTTGAAAAGGTCATGGGACACAAAAACTCAGGCAATAGGCCCAAAATAGACATATTTTTATAAAAGATGTTTTTTTCTCAAATACTGTTCACAACTTCTTAACCCAAACTTGGTACAAAGATACCTGATGATAAGACCTTTCTATGCATACTAATTTGGTTGATCCCTCAGAAAGGTCAAGGGTCACAAGAGCTCAAGAAATATGTCCCAAATCGCTATATTTTGAAAAAAAGATGTTTTTCTCTCAAATACTATTCACAACTTCAAACTTAAACTTGCTACAGAGATACCTAATGGTAAAACCTTTCTATGCATACTAATTTGGTTGACCCCTTGAAAAGGTCAAGGGTCACAAGAGCTCAGCAAATAGATTAAAAAAAATAGCCATATTTTGACAAGAAATGTTTTTTCTCAATTACTATTCACAACTTCAAACCCAAACTTGGTACAGAGATACCTGATGGTAAGACCTATCTATGCATACTAATTTAGATGACTCCTCGGAAAAGGTCAAAGTCACAAGAGGTCAACAAATGTGTATTAAATGCCAATAATTGTAGTTATTATCAACATTTGTGCAAACTTTTCAATCAAATTTGGACAAAGGTAGCTGAGGATAAGACCTTCCTATGTATCCTAATTTAGTCGACTCAGCGTAATGGTCAGGGGTCATGGGGGTTTCACAGATGTGTGAAAACTGATTAAATTTTGAGAAAACATGGATTTTGTTAGTGCAGAAGCCATCCCTTTCCTTATTGCCAGACGTGTAGATTGGTCATGCACATGAGCCATAAGAGCTTTGCCTTTCTTGTTCATAGATTGTATTCTCAAACCAAATTCTTCAGTCAGCTTTGTTAATGAATAGAGCCCAAACAAAGTCACCTTGAAGGAAAAAAGGCCTGTGCACCATTCAGTCGTGGTGTGAGAGATGTAACTGGCCGGAGATGGTGAACAGAAGAGAGCTTTCCTACTTGCTGAGCAGACACGACTGACAGAGACTTACAGCAGGACCTCAGGCAATAGAGAACACTTTCAGGACTGACTGAGCTTACAGAAGTGGCACTCAGACAAAGTGGCTGCAGCACGGAGGGTCAAGTAGTGGTCAGCATGAAAACAGCTTTCCGCAAGCAATGGTGATCATTGTATAAAGTGACATTATGTAGTAAAAACGAACGGAATTAAATTGGACTGATCGCTATGAGCAGGTGGCTGCTATATACAGGTGGCCGCATAGTCAGTTTGACTGTACTATTTTCAATTTCAAATCCAAACTTGGTACCTGATAAAAATACCTCTCTGTGCATACTAATCTGGGTGGCCCCTCTGACAGTTCAACTGTCATACTGTAAAACTTCTAATTTTTCAGCATTTTTTCCCTGACAAAATGTCCAATTTTCATAAAATGACGGAAATTTGCTGCTTCACAAAATATGTAATGTTTTTTTTTAGGCCATCCGTGCTAAATATTTAGAGGAAAGACAAACACTGCCCGTTTAGAAAATTAGAGGAAAAATACCCACCTACCACCATATAGCAAAGATGGAGACTGCTGGGATTACGTGCTAGATACAATGTAGTTATCCTTTTCCTCATTCCTGAATAAACACATCATCCCAGGTTAACACAGCAACCACAACGTGTTGACTGGAGTATTTTGGGCACTGATGGGTCATGTGTGTTTTTTTTCGTCCCTGTCACAAATTGTCCGTCAAATATGGAGGATTTTCTATTAACAAGTGTCTACTTGTCTTATATGCATCAACGTTATGATGTTCATGCACCTTCAGTTGAAGATGAATTTAAACTCATTAGCAAATAGGAAATGAATTGCCAGTGACATTTCTGCTTTTTAAACCAGCAGAAAAATCACTTAACACCAGCCATCTGTCAAGCTTGAAATAGATATGTACAGTGGAATCCAGATAACATGAGTGTGCTGTACATAAATGTTTGGTGAACACAAAACATTTTTGAATTCCCAGCAGATAGCCCTCTTTGTTCTATATTAAAATTTCATGGATAACATGACATGCGTAACATGAAATTCCTTCTTTACATGAGGATGATTTTGTTTCCCCCACAGAACAGTTTCAGTATTTTCACCTTTTTAACATAAATGGCCATCCCTAGCGCCTACAGACGATTTTGTCACATCTGATGCCGATCTTCATGTAACACTGCAGGTGGCAGCTTTGTTTACAAAAGTATCCATAAACTGTGTTACACTATAGCTAATATGTTTGAATGACTGCACACTTCAGTCGTAATATCATTTCATTGTTTTCAACGACTTGTTCTCAACAGGCGCGCTGAAGTGTATGGGTGTGTGACTGACATCTTACACTCACTAGTGAAGAGGTGTGTGGACACAAAACATTTTTGTCAGTCACACGCCCAACACATGTCAGTCACACGCCCACCACATGTTTCACACAAACACTGCCAAGAGGGAGGGGGATGGTAGCGATGGGTTAGGGAGGAGAGAGGGGAAGGCTGCACATTTTTGTCTCACTTGCAAAGCAAAAGTGAGTATGTTCTGAGCCAGTGGGCAGTGTCCAGCATCCATGGTAAACTTTAACATTGGCATTTTCTTGGAGACTATTCAAGCCACAGTCTTCAAACTTGGCCCAAGGATGCTTTGTGGCAAGACCTTTCTAAACATACCAATTTCATTTACCTGTCTTAAAGGTCAAGATCACACTTACTTACTTACGAACCCCACCCGGGTCTGCCCTGGGGGACTTGGGTGGGGTTAGGTATTTTTTAGTTCCCAGGGTCACCCTGGTCAGCCCCACAGGGTGGGTTTTCCTCTCTATTCTGGGGCATGTGTTTCTGTCTACCCTTTGTCCATTCACCTGTATTTGCCTTTTTAAAACTCTCCCTACTGTCTGCACTGCCTGTAGCTCTTGATATTGGATGTGTGTTGCTAAATGGTCTTAGCTTTATTTAGGCCCCATGTGTTAGGTTTATTTAACGTATTTGACCGGCTGGCGACATACATTCAATGTTCTGTTTATTTTTTATTTTTTCACAAGCAGTGCAGGCACGTCCTGAGAAAGCCTTGTTGCTGTCGGGACGTTAAGCAATGTACAATCAATCAATCAACTTACTTACTTACGCCTGTCACCCCTACTCGGGTATAGGCCGTCGACGAGAGACCTCCAGCAACTCCTGTCCTGTGCTTCTCCGTCGATTCTACTCCAGGTGGTTCCCAGTCTCTTGATGTCTGCTTGGAGGTCTCGACGCCAGGAGTTTCTCGGCCTACCTCTTTTACTCTTTCCCTGGGGGTTCCATGACAATGCCTGCCTAGTGATACTGGAAGCTGGCTTTCTCAGACTGTGACCGATCCATCCCCATCTTCTTCGCCCAATTTCATTCTCTGCTGTTATCTGCTCTGTTCTCTCCCAGAGTCTGATGTTGCTGATCTTCTCTGGCCAGTGGATTTTCAAAATTCTTCTAAGGCAACTGTTCATGAAGGTCTGTACTCTGTTGACTGTGGTTTTTGTCAATCTCCAAGTCTCTGCTCCATATAGGAGAACTGCTTTTACATTGGAGTTGAAAATCCGGACTTTGGTGTGTTGTGACAGCTCTCTGGAACTCCACACTTTTTTCAACTGGAGAAAGGCTGCTCTGGCTTTACCGATTCGTGCTCTGACATCTGCATGAGTGCCGCCTTTTTTGTCTATGATGCTCCCGAGATAAGTGAAGGACTCCACCTCCTCCAACGGGGTGCCAGCAAGCAAGACTGGTTCCTCCCTGGTTGCGTTCAGCCTCATTGTCTTTGTTTTCTGTTTGTGAATGGTGAGGCCCACTTGGGATGAGATGTCAGCAAGCCTCGTGGTCTTGTCCTGCATTTGTTGATGAGTGTGGGACAGTAATGCCAAGTCGTCTGCAAAATCGAGGTCGTCAAGCTGTGTCCACAGTGTCCACTGTATTCCACTTCGTCTGTGCTCTGTGGTGATCTTCATGACCCAGTCTATGGCCAGTAGGAAGAGGAACGGAGACAGCAGACACCCCTGCCTGACACCAGTTCTGACCTGGAGCTCCCTGGTGAACTGCCCTTCGTGGATCACGCGACATGTCATGCCATCGTAGCTGCTCTTGATCAGGCGGACGAGCTTTGTGGGTACACCGTAGTGTCGTAGGAGTTTCCACAGAGTCTCTCGGTCCATGCTGTCAAATGCTTTCTCATAATCCACAAAGTTGACGTACAGCGGGGAGCTCCACTCCAGAGACTGTTCCACGATGATGCGGAGAGTGGCGATCTGGTCTGTACATGATCGGTTCTTCCTGAATCCTGCTTGCTGGTCTCTCAGCTGGGGGTCAACGGAGCTCTTCATTCTCTCCAGGATGATCCTGTTGAAGACCTTTCCTGGTACTGACAGCAAGGTGATTCCTCTGTAGTTGGAACACTTGCTGAGGTCGCCTTTCTTGGGAAGCTTGATTAGGTACCCCTCCTTCCAGTCATCCGGCATCACCTCCTCTTCCCAGATCTTTCCAAACAGTGGGTACAGCATCTCCACTGTTGTCTCTAGGTCTGCTTTCAGAGACTCCGCTGGGATGCCATCTGGGCCTGCTGCTTTGCCATTCTTCGAAAATGCCACTGCTCTTCTGATCTCTTCCCGGCTGGGTCTGTCACAGCTGATGGGTAGGTCGGTCTCTGCCGGCTGGATTTCTGGGGGGTCGGGTGGGCTAGGTCTGTTCAGTAACTCTTCAAAATACTCGGCCCATCTGTCGAGTTGGTCTGCTCTGTCTGCAATAGGCTTGCCTTCTTTGTCTTTTACTGGTCTTTCTGTATGGCCATACTTGCCTGACAATCTTCTGGTAATGTCGTAGAGCTGTTTCATATTGCCGCTGCCTGCTGCCTTTTCTGCCTCTGCTGCCAGGCTGTCTGTGTAGGCCCTCTTGTCTGCCCTGATACTCTTCTTCACCTCGCGGTTGGCTTCTGAGTATTCCCCCTGTGCCCTTACTTTGGCTGCTCTCGTGCGACTGTTGTTGACAACTGCTTTCTTCTGCTTCCTCACTTCTATCTTCTTCAAGGTCTGTGCCGACAGCCAGTCCTTGTGATGGTGTTTCCTGAACCCTACAGTGTCTTTGCAGGTTGAGTTCAGCGCCTCTCTAACTGCCTTCCACTGCTGCTCTGTGGTGGCCGCCTCCTCTTCATTTACTAGCTCCTGTAGCGCTTGAAACCGGTTGGACAGCACCAGTTTGAACTCTTCTCTAACTCCAGTTTCTCTCAGGAGGCCTACATTATAGCGCTGTCTTCTTGTTGTCTCTGTGCGGCTTTTCTTTAGCTTGAGCTTCATTCTTAAGGTAAGCAGATGGTGGTCGGAGGCGACATCTGCTCCCCTCCTCACTCGAACATCTTGAAGGGATCTTCTAAATTTCTTGCTAATGCAGATATGGTCTATTTGGTCCTCTGTTGTATGGTCAGGTGAGACCCAAGTTGCTTTGTGTATCCTTCTGTGTGGGAAGATGCTGCCTCCAATGACAAGTCGGTTTAGAGCACAAAAGTCTACAAACCTCGTCAAGATCACAGGGGATCAGGAAATGGGGCAAAAATAGCCATTTACAAAAGATGTTTTTTCTCAAATACTATTCATAACTTCAGACGCAAACTTTGTACAGAGATAACTGATGGTAAGACCTTCACATGCATACTAATTTGAATGACCCTTGGAAAGGTCAAGGGTCACAAGAGATCAGGACATGTCAATAGGCTGTGTTATTGTGATACATTCTGACCATGTGTCAATATGTGTTGTGTCCGAAATTAATCTTAAGTTGTCTCTGTGAGTAATGAAAAGAAAAGGGGAGACTGCCAGTGCTAATATTTTAGGAAGGTTACAAAGTAAAGTAGGTTATAGCACTGTCAGGGGAGAGAAATGTGCATGATCGACCAGTGATCATAGATCTACTATGGCCAAAGCACAAAAAAAAAGATAGGAAAGAGAGGGGGCGCTAAGAAAGTGACTGAAAGCAATGCATATGGAAGCCCCCCCGAAGGGGGGCGTATCACATATCCACTGTTCCAGCCACTCAGTGCATGGAAATTTAAATCTAGGTCCCCCCAAAGGGGGTCCAGATATTTAGCCGGTGTGGACAGCTGTTTCGGTCTTTGCGACCTCTTCAGCACACCATCGGCAATACTGGAGGAGGCAGGAAATTCTGCCTACCTGCAATGACAACCACATTTTACTGTGGTGTCTGCAGGGGCATACATTCCATGCCACCACCTAGAGTTAAATTTCCATGCACCCTAAAAGAGAACCTACCAAAAGGGGGGAAGGGGTTGCAGTCGATATTGTAGTGATAAATGAAAAGAAAAGGGGAGACTGCCAGTGCTAATATTTTAGGAAGGTTACAAAGTAAAGTAGGTTATAGCACTGTCAGGGGAGAGAAATGTGCATGATCGACCAGTGATCATAGATCTACTATGGCCAAAGCACAAAAAAAAAAAGATAGGAAAGAGAGGGGGCGCTAAGAAAGTGACTGAAAGCAATGCATATGGAAGCCCCCCCGAAGGGGGGCGTATCACATATCCACTGTTCCAGCCACTCAGTGCATGGAAATTTAAATCTAGGTCCCCCCAAAGGGGGTCCAGATATTTAGCCGGTGTGGACAGCTGTTTCGGTCTTTGCGACCTCTTCAGCACACCATCGGCAATACTGGAGGAGGCAGGAAATTCTGCCTACCTGCAATGACAACCACATTTTACTGTGGTGTCTGCAGGGGCATACATTCCATGCCACCACCTAGAGTTAAATTTCCATGCACCCTAAAAGAGAACCTACCAAAAGGGGGGAAGGGGTTGCAGTCGATATTGTAGTGATAAATGAAAAGAAAAGGGGAGACTGCCAGTGCTAATATTTTAGGAAGGTTACAAAGTAAAGTAGGTTATAGCACTGTCAGGGGAGAGAAATGTGCATGATCGACCAGTGATCATAGATCTACTATGGCCAAAGCACAAAAAAAAAAGATAGGAAAGAGAGGGGGCGCTAAGAAAGTGACTGAAAGCAATGCATATGGAAGCCCCCCCGAAGGGGGGCGTATCACATATCCACTGTTCCAGCCACTCAGTGCATGGAAATTTAAATCTAGGTCCCCCCAAAGGGGGTCCAGATATTTAGCCGGTGTGGACAGCTGTTTCGGTCTTTGCGACCTCTTCAGCACACCATCGGCAATACTGGAGGAGGCAGGAAATTCTGCCTACCTGCAATGACAACCACATTTTACTGTGGTGTCTGCAGGGGCATACATTCCATGCCACCACCTAGAGTTAAATTTCCATGCACCCTAAAAGAGAACCTACCAAAAGGGGGGAAGGGGTTGCAGTCGATATTGTAGTGATAAATGAAAAGAAAAGGGGAGACTGCCAGTGCTAATATTTTAGGAAGGTTACAAAGTAAAGTAGGTTATAGCACTGTCAGGGGAGAGAAATGTGCATGATCGACCAGTGATCATAGATCTACTATGGCCAAAGCACAAAAAAAAAAAGATAGGAAAGAGAGGGGGCGCTAAGAAAGTGACTGAAAGCAATGCATATGGAAGCCCCCCCCTGAAGGGGGGCGTATCACATATCCACTGTTCCAGCCACTCAGTGCATGGAAATTTAAATCTAGGTCCCCCCAAAGGGGGTCCAGATATTTAGCCGGTGTGGACAGCTGTTTCGGTCTTTGCGACCTCTTCAGCACACCATCGGCAATACTGGAGGAGGCAGGAAATTCTGCCTACCTGCAATGACAACCACATTTTACTGTGGTGTCTGCAGGGGCATACATTCCATGCCACCACCTAGAGTTAAATTTCCATGCACCCTAAAAGAGAACCTACCAAAAGGGGGGAAGGGGTTGCAGTCGATATTGTAGTGATAAATGAAAAGAAAAGGGGAGACTGCCAGTGCTAATATTTTAGGAAGGTTACAAAGTAAAGTAGGTTATAGCACTGTCAGGGGAGAGAAATGTGCATGATCGACCAGTGATCATAGATCTACTATGGCCAAAGCACAAAAAAAAAAGATAGGAAAGAGAGGGGGCGCTAAGAAAGTGACTGAAAGCAATGCATATGGAAGCCCCCCCCGAAGGGGGGCGTATCACATATCCACTGTTCCAGCCACTCAGTGCATGGAAATTTAAATCTAGGTCCCCCCAAAGGGGGTCCAGATATTTAGCCGGTGTGGACAGCTGTTTCGGTCTTTGCGACCTCTTCAGCACACCATCGGCAATACTGGAGGAGGCAGGAAATTCTGCCTACCTGCAATGACAACCACATTTTACTGTGGTGTCTGCAGGGGCATACATTCCATGCCACCACCTAGAGTTAAATTTCCATGCACCCTAAAAGAGAACCTACCAAAAGGGGGGAAGGGGTTGCAGTCGATATTGTAGTGATAAATGAAAAGAAAAGTGGAGACTGCCAGTGCTAATATTTCTATGATCACTGGTCGATCATGCACATTTCTCTCCCCTGACAGTGCTATAACCTACTTTACTTTGTAACCTTCCTAAAATATTAGCACTGGCAGTCTCCCCTTTTCTTTTCATTTATCACTACAATATCGACTGCAACCCCTTCCCCCCTTTTGGTAGGTTCTCTTTTAGGGTGCATGGAAATTTAACTCTAGGTGGTGGCATGGAATGTATGCCCCTGCAGACACCACAGTAAAATGTGGTTGTCATTGCAGGTAGGCAGAATTTCCTGCCTCCTCCAGTATTGCCGATGGTGTGCTGAAGAGGTCGCAAAGACCGAAACAGCTGTCCACACTGGCTAAATATCTGGACCCCCTTTGGGGGGACCTAGATTTAAATTTCCATGCACTGAGTGGCTGGAACAGTGGATATGTGATACGCCCCCCTTCGGGGGGGCTTCCATATGCATTGCTTTCAGTCACTTTCTTAGCGCCCCCTCTCTTTCCTATCTTTTTTTTGTGCTTGGCCATAGTAGATCTATGATCACTGGTCGATCATGCACATTTCTCTCCCCTGACAGTGCTATAACCTACTTTACTTTGTAACCTTCCTAAAATATTAGCACTGGCAGTCTCCCCTTTTCTTTTCATTTATCACTACAATATCGACTGCAACCCCTTCCCCCTTTTGGTAGGTTCTCTTTAGGGTGCATGGAAATTTAACTCTAGTGGTGCATGGAATGTATGCCCTGCAGACACCACAGTAAAATGTGGTTGTCATTGCAGGTAGGCAGAATTTCCTGCCTCCTCCAGTATTGCCGATGGTGTGCTGAAGAGGTCGCAAAGACCGAAACAGCTGTCCACACGGCTAAATATCTGGACCCCTTGGGGGGACCTAGATTTAAATTTCCATGCACTGAGTGGCTGGAACAGTGGATATGTGATACGCCCCCTTCGGGGGGCTTCCATATGCATTGCTTTCAGTCACTTTCTAGCGCCCCCTCTCTTTCCTATCTTTTTTTTTTGTGCTTTGGCCATAGTAGATCTATGATCACTGGTCGATCATGCACATTTCTCTCCCCTGACAGTGCTATAACCTACTTTACTTTGTAACCTTCCTAAAATATTAGCACTGGCAGTCTCCCCTTTTCTTTTCATTTATCACTACAATATCGACTGCAACCCCTTCCCCCCTTTTGGTAGGTTCTCTTTTAGGGTGCATGGAAATTTAACTCTAGGTGGTGGCATGGAATGTATGCCCCTGCAGACACCACAGTAAAATGTGGTTGTCATTGCAGGTAGGCAGAATTTCCTGCCTCCTCCAGTATTGCCGATGGTGTGCTGAAGAGGTCGCAAAGACCGAAACAGCTGTCCACACCGGCTAAATATCTGGACCCCCTTTGGGGGGACCTAGATTTAAATTTCCATGCACTGAGTGGCTGGAACAGTGGATATGTGATACGCCCCCCTTCGGGGGGGGGCTTCCATATGCATTGCTTTCAGTCACTTTCTTAGCGCCCCCTCTCTTTCCTATCTTTTTTTTTGTGCTTTGGCCATAGTAGATCTATGATCACTGGTCGATCATGCACATTTCTCTCCCCTGACAGTGCTATAACCTACTTTACTTTGTAACCTGTCTCTGTGAGTGTTTGTGAAGTTATATTAATTTGAAGTTCTTTTAGGCTGATTTCTTGTAGTCATTTTTGTTGAATGGTTGTTTGTGTGTTCAGCACCAGGACACAATCTACAGAGCTGTTATACCAGATGGGCTGTTGTTTTTCTGATGGATTTTACATTTAATTCATGAGCTATACATATGTGGTCTGGTGTTTTCCTATCGAGCTCGGATTAAGCTCGCAAAGTACAATTTTTGCACTTTTAACCTCCAGGGCAGTGTACACAACTAGTACATCTCTCACACGCTCTCATCTTGCAGGCTTTGAAATTCTTTTAGTCTGTATTAGTTATCCTGGAATGTTTTACATGAAGTAATTTTCTGTTTCCCAACTAGTTTGTGTTAAGTGGGTTCCTCTGTAATAGCATGTCACTTTAGCCAGCCTAAGCCATTGAGGATGTGAAAAATATTGGGTTTGAATTGGACACTTCCTTTGCAAATATATGTGACGTGATGCAATAAAAAATATAAAGTAATCAGAGACGTCACCAACAATATTATGTTGCAACATACCAAGAAAAATCAGAAAGGAAAATCTTTCCTGTTGTGTCTGATGTAACTCGATGGCATCCTGACGTGTCCGGTCTATGAGTACCTCTACAGATTTTGAGTGTGCTTGTACCCATACTGTCAGGTAGGTGTGAAACTAACTTCCTTCCTGTCTTCTTGAAGATATTCATTTTGGGTTTTCCTTTTTGTTCATTTCCAAAGAATAGAGACGTTAAGATGTGGCTTTCCTTTCTTTTGTGAGCTTATCTGGCTGAAAGGTAAAATTTTGTGGCACAGACTGATAGCAACAAGGTAGTACATGTTTTTGCTAACAGGGATCAAATAGGATTCTGAAGGTTTCCTTTCAAAAACTTGCATGCAATCAAAGAGTTCCCACTTTCTTTGATATTGACAATGCAACAGAAAAGCAGCAAGTGTCCCCATTTTTCAACATCAGAGGCGAAAGAAAATTATAAGTCTGACTGGGAGGTTACCTTTAAGGTGATCCTTCAGTATTGCAATGGGACAGTACCCCTGTCTGGCTCATTCAATTGATACTAATATTACTTATCACATTAGAACACGCTTCCACTAAGGCTAGCATTCTACCATGTGCATGCAGGGCAGTGAGGCAGTCCACGTGAGAGATTCATTGTGCTGATGGTGTCATACACGCTCACACACACACATAGAGAAAGACTTGAGAGAGAAATGGCAGTAGACTGGAATACAGGCACAGAGAGAGGGGTGTGTGGGGGTGGGGGGGATGGAGAGACTGAGACGGAGAGAGACAGATACAGAAAGAGTGAGAGATTTATGCCAGTAGATCATTGTGCTGACAGTGTCGCACGAGATTGCACACATGTAGAGAAAAACTTGAGAAAGTGATGGCAGTAGATGGGACAACGGACACACACGCACACACAGATTAGTGAGTTAGTTATTTGGGTTTGACGCCGAGCAGGTGACAAAGGACATCTCACAGCGGGGGAGAGAATGAGAGAGAGAGAGATTATGATGATCTCTTCATTAATCAAAAAAGTAATTGAAGAGATGCACACACACCAAACAAAAAACAAACAGCAAAAACAAACAAAAAACGCACAAATTATATACATGTATATAATCAATCTGTCATTTACAAAGTAGATTCATCTTTCTTTATCAAGTGTCCGAGTTTCCGTTAACCCTATCCATAAGTGTGAAAGTTTTGTCACAGTTCCCCTGCGTCTCCACCATCAGCACTGCAACCTCAACCCATCACGACAAAACTCACACATACACACAAGTGGCATAGAAAGATATTCAGTTTTCAATGGGATTGTGGGAGGGGGTGGACTGCGTGCCTGAAATGTTACCTTCCTGCCTCCCCAAATATCAAACAAATGGGACTAAAGGGTGGAGAACAGTCCAGTCTCGAAAAACCAAACAACGTAAAAGGAGGGAGGGGGCTTGGAAGTCAAGTGACAGCCCAACCATGTAAATACATAACAATGGAAATCTTGGGACATTTTCCTCTCCAAATAACAATATTTGTGTTTTTTTTTCTAAACAAAAAAAAACCAAACAAAATTCCTCCCCTTCCCCCTCCAAAACTATTTGGGAGGGCGGGGGGTAGTACACTGTGCCCTCCCCTCTCCCTTCTCCGGATCATACGCCACTGCACACGCATGCATATGCACAATACACAGAGACGCGCACGCACGTACACACACACACACACACACACACACACAGACACACATGCATGCACATCAAACGCACCCACTCTTCCAGACCCACCCATACCCATTTACCTGCACATACATACACAACCAAACAAACGCATGCACGCACACACACGCACCCCACCCCCTACCACCACCCCCTCCCTACCCCACCCCACACACACATGCATTATAACTATTAACTAGCTCAGACTACTTGAAAATGATAATTTCCTGCATCAAGCTAAGCAATCGATAGATCTCAAACAAACGTGCATAAAAAAAGACATAGCACCTGCTGTAGAAACAACAGGGGGTGGGAAGAAAATTCGTCTATATACCTAAAACTGAGCCATCCTAAACAATATTATATTTTCAAAAAATATGTCAAAGTTTGACCTACGCCTGTTTGTTTTCCTCTCTTCAGCATATTTTTAAAGTTTGGCATAGTTGTAATTTTATACAAAATAACCATATTCTGTGCAGCAGCAGGAATTTGGCAGTTGTTGCAACTTTTTCTTCTTCTGTATGATTAATAATTGTCGTACATTGTGCAACTTTCCTGTTTCATTGCAGTTTTGAGTTCTTACAAGGCAGTCTCTGTATGCCTCGGACCATATAGTAGCATCATGGGGAAAATGGGCAACAGAAAATTAGCAATGTCAGATGTTTCTAACACATACTGTCATAATCAGTGGAAGTACATTTATAAAAGGCATTGTAAAAATGAGGCAGCCATTTAAAAAAAACACAGTCGCTTGAAAAATGTGACTTTTTATGAAAAAGGTAGGGGGTGGGATAGAAAACGTCTGTATTGAAAAAACAAATATGATTTTATTTTATAAAGCATGATCAGATTTTCAGCATACTTTTTCCTCTTTGTTTTTTCACAAAAGAAAAGTACAAATGGGCATATAAGAAAAAACACACATTGTGAATAAAGTTTAATCGCTGCTGCAGACAGCGCTAATGCAAACATCAAGGGTTGTCATGTTTCTGCTTCTCTGTGAACTGCACTTCCCGTGAAATGTCTGTGCTTTTTACAATTTAGATATGTTCATTTTCTGGATGTGGTTGTATGAAGTGATCGATCATTGAAAATTTTGCCAGAAACGAACCTTCGAAGTGCTGGTGCAAGAAAACAAATGCAATTCCCCCTTCTTTCTTTGCGGAATCTGAAACATCACAGCGGAAATGTAGAGTGCCTGAAAAAAATGTTCAGTGGTGTTTTCCGAGAAAAAAAATGAGGTAAATAGTGAAACATCCTCTTAAAGCCCCACTGCCGCCGTAACTGTTCAAAGACACGCTTCTGTGACAGATGGTTACGAAACGCTACACACTGGTCTAGTTATGGTTCATTTAGACACAGGACAATCCGCTTCAGCACACGTCGTCTTTATATCAAGTAACCTGACAATGACTCCATTCTATAAATTCAACTCGTATCAGTACGAGAAACAGCTAAAAATAGATTGACACACTAACGGCAGCGCAGAATAAATAAGAGCAATTTACCGCGTGTGCTTTTGCTGTGTGTCCCAACTGCTGTTAAAGTTCATGAGGTGTGTCGACAAGGCATAAGAAACACAAATGGTGCTGAAATGTGTCTTCAAATTTACGCATAATGGTACTTTAAGTCTTAAAAATCTCACATCGATGATGGCTTATGATGTCATCAAGGACCTCACAATCGCTGGACATGCAAAATGCATTGTGGAGTATCTGCAGAGGACACAGTGTCACCGGGGTCAGTATAAATGAGAATCAACCCTATAGGGTCTTGACATACTTGTCAGAAGTACCTAAATAATAACACATAAAAAGTAAAGATTGTAATTTTTGCATTAGCGGCCATGTTTAACCATGGGTATGGGAGGGTTCTTCATTGATAGCAATCATTGGAGCTTAAAAACATGGATTGAAATCAATGCACATTACAGAAAATCATATTTATTGCAAGACATTTATTTATTTTACCGGAAGTTGTGGTTCTCTGTTGGTTTTAATTATTCAGATTTCTTTTGAATCAATTTAAAACAACATTAACATCTCTCACAGGAAGCTCACTTTTCGTAGTTAAGCTTATTTTCACCATTAATTAAACCTAGTGTCCACTTTGTTAAAAGGGTGATAATTCTTTCAAACTTTTAGATAGCTTAGACAGTAGCCTCCGTATCTAAAATCACCAATGAATTCAGTTATTACTGTTTGTTATGAGAACGGAGCTTTACTTGCAAATATCTGCGTCACTTTTTTGCGGTTCTTTTGTCGGCCAGTATATTCAGTGTATCTGCGTATTGTGTGCACTAATCTGTTGTACTTAACTGGAAGTCTGTCTGCTGTGTGTGATTTGCAGGTGAAGGAGGATGTTGTGAGTTACGCCAAGTACAAATGGCCACTGCTGTTTTCACGATTCTATGAGGCATACAAGTTCTCTGGCCCTAGTCTGCCCAAGAATGACGTCATCATTGCCGTCAACTGGACTGGCGTTTATGTTGTGGACGACCAAGAGCAAGTCCTGCTGGAGTTGTCTTTCCCTGAGATTACTGCCGTCTCCAGCAGCAGGTGTGGGGCTAGTGTGAGACAATATGTGCTTGTCTGTGATTTTGGACCTTTTACCCTGTTCAGCTGTAAGGTCCAAAATACCACCATCACATCTGTGTTCATGCTAACTTGACCTTGCAGTGAAAAGTCAGATATTACCATGTTTTTTCCAGAGGTCCCAGCCTTGCTTTTTGTCTACTTTATTTAAAAAATACGGTAGGCTTTGAAATGGGGCTGGTCGGAGTGCGTTCCGGAACATGCACATGACGTTTTTGGTGTGCCGCGCAGAAATTGGCAAAGAAGTAACAAGATAAAAATGACGTCATGTCTAGCTACGCAAACCTTGCTAGAAAGCGTCTTTTTGGCGCCAAACGGCATGTGTGTGTGTGTGTGTGTATATATGTGATAGCGACTAGAGCCCACGATAGGACAGACAAGCTTGAAATTTTAGGATATTGTCCCTAAAAGAATTATCTCAAGACCTTTTTAAAAACTTTTTGATTAAGATGCTCATTGACAAGAAAATGGCCATTTCCCAAAAATCGGTTGATCCACACTGGAGTCCATAATTTTTCTTATTGCGTATAGCTAGATAAAAGTGAGATATTGAATGAGTTCGTTAACCAACATTGTACCTCTAGAACTTTTTGAGTGATAATGAATTTTTGTAAAAAATATATTTTCACGTTTTTGGGATTAATTTCATGAATTATATAGGTTAATCTTAAAACAATTGAATCTTTTTTATGAAAAAAACAATCTTCTCATTAATAATCGCATGATTTTTCTTATACGGTATTACAAAAGCCTACAGTTCGTCTCGGCTGTCGGATACGATTAGGTCAATTGTGACCTGTATGCCCTAGGTGTGAAAATTAGACAATGTTCTGCACCACTTTTTAGGAGTCATTTGTAAAACAGCTACCATAACTTTAATTTTTCTTTTATGAAAAAAGCTGTCTTCTCATTAATACCCTCATGATTTTTCATAAACAGTGTTTGCATAAGCCTGCTGTTTGTCCCGGCCCTGGGGTAGGATTAGGTCAAATTGTGACCTGTAAGCAGGAGGCGTAAAAAACAGGAAGAAAATTGCAAAGTTCATTCTCTGATACATCAAATGTTAGTACTGTGATGAGTGACGTATAACATCGAGTCGTCGCTATAAACACGGCATCATGGGACAAATGATGCCATGACGTGAAGCTTAAAGTGACGTCATTTCGCTGCTCGTGCTATTATTCTTCTTCAGAATAGCTATGCTACACCAGACCACGGAGCTTACGAATGGCAGGAATCGCTGTGTGTCCGTCTTTATTTATGTGTGCCAGTGTGTGGGCATCAGTGTGTGTGTTGGAGTAGAAGGAGATGAATTCCTGTTGCTACATGAGCCCACAGAGCGTACTAATGATGGGAAGCACCGTGTGTCCGTCTTTATTTGTGTGCGCCGACGTGTGTGTTGATGAGAGGTTGGCTTAGTGAGGAGGGAAATAGATCAGCATAATAAGCCTAAAAATATGAACAACCCTGAATGTTCCTAAAAAATAAATGCATTCAGATGGTAGACTTTGGGATGAAATCCTCATCTTGTTCTATTAAAAAATTAAAATTATATGACAACCGTCAGGTATAACAACACAAAGATTGGGGTCCACTGACCTTTGTTATATCAAACGTTAGCTGTTGGAGCTTTAGCCTGCTGCCCTAGTATGTATTTTGTGATCTGGTGTGTGCCAGTCATTCAGTATGTCTGGTATACCAATAGGAAAACATTCTGACAAACAGAAGGAATGTAAGCTTTCTGATTCCATTTGGAACATGATTGACAGAATCAGAATGTCATCACATTCATACAGTCATGTACCAAGAGAAATTGGAAAACTCTTACTGTAAACTTTGCTTATTGCAATCTTGGATATGAAATTTGGATGTAACAATGCTTTTTCAGAGGTCCTGCATAACTGCACTCTTTCTTTGTAAATTACCTCGCTTATAACAAACTTTGGATATAACAACATACAAACAAATTGGGGTTCCTTGTGATATCTGAAGTTGACTATGTTTTTATATGGTTCAGGAGAGTGTTTTGTGGTTGCAGGACGGGCAAGATGCATGGGCAGAGCTTCACACTGGCCACAGTGAAGGGAGATGAGTACACCTTCACCTCGCCCAATGCTGAGGACATCCGTGACCTTGTCGTCACCTTCTTGGAGGGGCTGAAGAAACGGTCCAAGTATGTCATTGCCATCCAGGACTACTCTTCACAAGGTGAGAACACCAAAGCACCTCCCAGTTATCAGAAGACCCTCGTACTGACACCGGCCGCAGCTTGCCATTTGCATCTGACATCAGCTTAAGGGCCTTTTGCTCCATGGGCTTTTTTTTTATCATTTGATGAGCTGCTATAGATTCCAGTAACCTCCTGTCAATTCTCAACAATGCTAGCGCACTATGTCGCTTGCCTCATGCACAGCTGAGGTTCAACTTACACTGTGATAGAGTAGCAAGAAAGAGTTGGGGAAAGACCATTACAAGGTATAGTAAAATATTTGTTAACAACTGAAGCTTTCAAGATTTTAGGCACAATTCTTGTTACTCTGGAAAAAACGCGTCGATTTTCTCAGCTTCTTTTGTTCCGTGACAAATGTAACTGTGCATGTTGTGTTGTGTGGCAGATGGTGCCAACTTCCTGACGTTCCAGAAAGGCGACTTGATGGTATTGGACCAGCACAGTGGGGAGAATGTGATGAACTCCGGCTGGTGTTCTGGAGAGAACATGCGCACCTCACACAAGGGCGACTTCCCTGCTGAGTGTGTCTACGTGCTGCCCACCATTACACGACCGCCAGAGGAGATCCTGGTATATCAGCATGAATCTAGGCAGCTTTTGTCTCTTAGCTGGGTTTTACTAGTGTTTAGTCTTCATTCAGTTCACTTTAAACGAGTAGCAAACTTTTGAGCTTAAATTTTACATTCTTCAACATTCTTTTTAAGTCCCTTCTATTTATAAAAGGGACTTTATAGGATGGGTCGTGGTGGGGTGAATTTAATAGCATGTCCATGATGTCAAAGGCGGGCAGGCCTAATCCTCTGACAACTGAAGTAACAAGATGAAAATTACATTATGCCAACCTCGCTGCTGAACGTACATTTGGCACGAAGCGCCATATGTGTGTGCATTCGTATGTATGTAAACACGAGAATCTGTGATATTGCGGTGCGCAAAAGCTTGAAACTTGGCGAAATACTTTATTCAAGGGGTGGCTAAGAGAGCCTCTGAGCATATTGTAGCAGTATGTCTCCCTGAAGACATAAAAGACAGTTTATAGAAAGTCGGTTGACCCAGATTAGAATCCATAATTTTTGTCATATTTACTTCAAAGTTTGGATATGGCTAGTTTGGAAAAAGACATTGGATAAGTTCGTTAGCCAGCTTTGTAAAAATTAATTCTTTTCATAAAAATTAAAACGGTAAAAAACCTTGACTTCTGGAGAAAGTCAGACAGTGGCCTTGACGTAAAAGAATTAACTCCATCACCACTCGGACATTGGCACAATACTCTAAATATGACGTAATTCTCTCTCTCTCTCTCTCTCTCTCTCTCTCTCTCTCTCTCTCTCTCTCTCTCTCTCTCTCTCTCTCTCTCTCTCTCTCTCTCTCTCTCTCTCTCACTCACTCACACACACACACACACACGTGCATCTCCAAGAGGCATAGATCCTCATGCGCCCAGAGGGCATATGAGGATCTATGCCTCTTGGAGATGTTCGGAGCGCATGCACACACACGCATACACACACACAAATATCAATGCGCTTTCAGAAGAGCATGCAGGTGTACTTAGTATATCGTGTAGCTACTTTTTGAATAATAATTAATTCATTTTTGCAAGTTTTGGATCCACTATATACTCCCATCAAACAGTTAGCCCTGGAAGAGGCACAAAACAGTCAGCCCTAGATGAGGGTGCGTGCCTTTCGGATGAGTGATGTGAAACATCAATTTCGTCACTGTGTACACGGCGTCGTGAGACTAGCGATGCTATGAGGTCAAGCTTATAGTGATGTCATTTTGCTGCTTGTGCTATTCTTCTTCAGAATTTCTGTCGCTACTCCAGCCCACAGAGCGTACTAATTGCGGGAAGTGCCATGTGTCCATTTTTATTTGTGTGTGCCAGCATGTGTGTTGATCAGAGGTTGGCTTAGAGAGGAAGGAAATGGATCAGAAGGATATGCTTAAAAATATTAACAACTGTGAATGTTCCTAAAAGAAAAACGCATGTGAGCTCCAAACAATATGGTAGACTAAGGGATAAAATCTTCATCTTGTTCAATAGGAGATATTTCAACATCAGAATCAGGTCAAAGACAAAAGATAGAGAACCTTGACAGCGAGGACAGCTCTAATATAGAAGGGACTTTGTGGGCTATGGTTTATCCCATCTTGTTTTGGCTTTGTTTGGTATTTGTGCTTTTTACAGGTGAATGTCAGTATTACTGATGTGCACTGATAGCCTGTGTCGTGCAACTGGACAGTATCGTGCAACTGGGCAGCTCTGGGGTTTCCCAAGTGGTACAAGATTAGCAAAAGGTCCTCTGGCCCACGATAGATTTAGCAGGGGAAAAAATCCGGTGGCCCGCACGTAGGGGGGGGGGGGGGGGGGGGGAATGGATGGCTTTATTCGTTCGTTCATCAGTTTGATCACTCACTCACTGATGCGCATATGCACAACTCTTTCATTCATTCATTCTTTTCCAAGCAAGCGATAAAGGTGTATTAGAGAGTTTAGGTTAAAAAATGATGTATGCCTTCTAGTCCTACTTTTTTTCATAAGAATAAGTGGCAGTTTAACAGATCGATACATTGTGAACAGCCAACGTTAATTGAGGCGAGACGTGATTAGCCCTTTGGCTGTCTGTAGTGCTTTTTGTCATGATGATTCCTGCAGGAAACATCGCAACAGAAAGCGCTATCGACAGCCAAAAGGGTTAAAAAGGGAGAAACATTTGCGAAGCCGTACAGCCTGGCAATCAAACCCACACATATGAGGGGCAGATCGGGGGGGGGGGGGGGGGGGGGGGGGGGGGGGGTCCAAGGGTTCTGCCCCCACCCCCCCCCCAAACTCCACCAAATTCTGTAAAATGTTGAAACAAAGTCCCTTTGTTTCCTCAGAATACATTACCGATGGCATAACTATATGGAGGATATACACTTAGCTTACCAATTTTAGCCTAAGAATCTGTTGTGTATACCTACACAACCAGGGAGGTGACTCTAGGGAGTCATTACCAAGAAACCCTGAGTAGCCTCCCTTGCCTCCCTATCCGGTCACGTGTATAGTGGTGCCACTCCAGTCGAACGCTTAGCTGCGTAGTGAAAAAGTGTTTCGTACCCTTGCTCAGCCTTTGGATACCCTTGGGTACCTGTGGATACCTGTGGATACTTGGATTCCTTGCAGTATTGTGCTTCACGTTGGGAATACCTGTGGTTCCCTTGGACTACAGGCGGTTCCCTTGGACTACCAGCTTGTGGTTCCCTTGATTGGTGTCACTCGTTGCTTGCCTTCCGTCACTCAGACTTGGCCAGGTAAGGTCTCGGGGCGTACCTCTGTCGGCCATGTTCTCCTGACCGGCTGTGGTATGTCCTCGGTTAGCGGCTGGTTCGTACAAAGCCGGACTGCACGGCGGCACTGGCTGTGAGTTTTTGCTCACGCGGCCCGTAGTTCGTACGGGCCGCTTGCCGTTGCCTCTCATGTGTTCCGCTCTCTGTTGCAGTGCACAATTGCGTTCTTGTCATCCGTAATAATAAGGGGGCTCGGTGACCGACGGATTCCCACACGCTGGGTCTCCCTTGCTCAGGCGGCTTCTCTGCACGGCCGTGCGAGAGATGCGCTCCATGGGAGGGGGCACCATGAGAGACCAGCGGGACCGGGCCTGCCTACAGCGCAGGTCAGTTTCCCAAGATCACTGGGACCCAGCCCAGTCTACAGCACAGTCCGGTTCCCCGAGACCAACAGGACCGAGCCTGCCTACAGTGCAGGTCGGTCTCCCGAGATCAGTGGACCAGCCTTGTCTACAGCACAGGTCTCAGGTGGGAGTTCTACTAGCATGACCGCCCGTCTGCCTCCCGGGAACCCCCACGGCCCTCGGCCTCCCCGTCCCCTCGGCGGGTGACCTCAGACATCGTGGGGCTCTCCTCCAGCCGTGCGCTTCTCACTGCGCCTGTCATTGCCCCCACAACCTTGTCCTCCCCGGCTGGACTTCGTCGCCGGACTGTGGGAATTCCTCTCAGCGCTAGGCGCTCAGGTCGTCCGGACCACCAGCCATCAACTCGGACAGAGGTACAATCACGTCGATGCGCATGCTCTCCATCAGTCTCTGTGTCTCGTTCCCTGGGGCGTGGAGCCGCTCACTAGACGCTCACTGGACCCTCTTTCCCTCACCGGGCCCTCAGATCCAGACCCCCTCTGGGTCGCACACTACCTTGAGGCGCCGTGCGGCTTCCGGGTCCCTCGCCGAGAGGCCCTGATCTCTGACAGTGCGACGGTCGTCATGTGCATCCAGACATAGGGGGGTACTCGCTTCCGACCCTCTGCATGCTGCTGGCCGGCTGCCCCTGTGGTGCAGGGATGGCGGCATGTCTCTCCGGGTTCGTCACATTCCTGGCCCCTGAATGTCCTCGCGGACTCCCTCTCACAGAAGGGTTAGCTCCTGCACTCCGAGGGGTCGTTGAGTCCAGAGGTGATTTGCGTGTGCTGGGAGACCCCGATGCTCAACTGGTTGCGACTCGATGGTACATACAGGTACCCTTCTTTGTCCCCGCCTTCCCGGGCCCCCTCGCTTGGGCGGTGGACGCTCTCTCCATCTCTTGGGAGGGCTTCATGGCCTACGCGTACCCTCCGATGGTTCTAGTGCCCCAGGTGTGCTGAAGCTCAAGGGCTGCAGCCTGATCCTTTTCCTCATCGCCCCGTTCAGCTGGAACGGGAGCTGGGCCACCGATCTCCTCAGCCTCACCATTGACTCGTTCCTACCTTTGCCCTCCCCCCGTACGAAGCTGAAGGAGCCCAGGCGGAAGCGCTTTCAACCGTTCCTGGAGGTTGTGCGGCAAGCCCTCGCCACAAGAGGTTTCTCGTGTGCGGCGGTGGAGGCTATCGCTGCGGCGCGCAGATCTTCCATCCGCCAGGTGTACGAGGCGAGATGGCAAGTCTTCCAGGGATGGTCGAGGCGCCTCTCCCCCACCGCGCTGACTTCCCCCCAGCTAGCCGAGTTCTTTCTGTGGCTATTTCAAGAGCAGAACCAGGCCCCTATCACCATCTGGGGATACCTCTCCATGGTGGCACACACATACCGCCATTTGGGCCGCGTGGACCCTGGGGCGTGCCCGGACCTCTCAGACCTGATGCGCCATTTCGAGCTCTGGCGACCAGTCCCAGACTCGCTCGTCCCTCACTGGGACCTCCACTGGATCCTTACCTGGCTGAATTCGAGCAGGTTCGAGCCTCTGCCCTTGGCCAGCCTGGCGGACGTAACCAGGAAGACCTGCTTCCTGCTGGCGCCTGCTACAGCGTCCAGAGTCATCGAGCTGCATGCGCTCTCAGTAGACTCAGCCTGTCTACAGCACAGGTCGGATGGTTCCATGCATCTCCTCACGAACCCCGCCTTCTTGGCGAAGAATCTGCTCCCCTCAGCCAGGGCCCCAATAATTACCCTGCGCCCTCTCAGGGGACCTGACCAGACCCAGGACTCCCACCGTCAGGACCCAGTCCGGGCGCTGGGAGTCTACCTGCGCAGGACACAGCCTATCCGGCGTGGCTGGACCCACGTCTTCCTGCTGCTATCCCCCGGCAGGGACGATATCTCTGCGCAGATGATCTCTTCGTGGCTGCGCTGGGTCATCCACTCTGCATACGAGGAGCTCTCCCCAGCGGGGGCTAAGCCAAGGTCCATGCGGTCTCCACCGGCATCACGTTTGATCGGAACTGCGCCGTGCGAGACATTGTGGCGGCTGTCGGGTGGCTGGCTAATTCCACCTTTGCCCGCTTCTACCTCAGGGACCTCGCGGGCCAGCGGGACAACCTGGCCCTGGTGGGTGACATCGCCATGGCGCAACACTCCCTCCCGGCGCCTCGGGCGCTGTAGGTCACGCTTAGCTGAAATTGTTGGGAGGTTGCCCCTCGCAGGCTGCGCTAATTTGCGCTGGCGGGTTTTCGGTGTGGCACCCAGCTCATTTTCGCTATTCTTCCATATTGTAATGCCATCGGTAATGTATTTTGAGGAAACAAATGTATTTTTCTCTACAATGTATTTTTTTTTTAAAATACTTACTTGAATGGCCCTCCCGCCTACCCCCGCTTGCCGCTGGTACGCTATAGCGGTCGACTGGCGTGGCACCACTATACATGTGACTGGATAAGGAGGGAAGGGAGGCTACTCAGGGTTTTTTGGTAACGACTCCCTAGAGTCACCTCCCTGGTTGTGTAGGTATACACAACAGATTCTTAGGCTGAAATTGGTAAGCTAAGTGTATCTTCCATAATATAGTAATGCCATCGGTAAGTATTTTTCAAAAAAATACATTTTAGAGAAAAATTTATTTTTGAGGTGTTTAGATTCCCCCACCCCTCCCTTGTTTGAATTTTTGGCCACTGAGAGCAAGCTCTAGTGTCAGGGAGGCCTTTTGTGTCAGGTTGAAGGTCCCAAACAAAAACTTAAACCCACCAACCCCCCCCCCACACCCCCTACCCCCCACCCCCACAGGTAGCTAATCCGCCCCTGCATCTGTTAGAGCCATATATCCTTTTTAAGATCAGCCCAGTGCCAGACTGGGCTTCCCATTGCTGCGTTGATGTTTACAGCGGGCATTTTGAGTTTGTGAGAATGATGGCGTGGCTGATTTGGCTGTCATCCAGCGTAGCAATCCATTTGAGAGCATGTGTTAATAGCCTCCGCTATTAGACTTGATGTCTTGGCTTTGTAGGCTGCACTGTCTTCGTGCAAAGTGCTGCCTTTTTCGCTTTTCTGTGAAGGCCCAGCCTGACTAACTGTCTGTAACTGAGTCATATGTGTATATGATCATATCTTGAGGTTTGTTGTTCTTATAGCATTCCGAGTTCCGCTTCTGTCTTGCCCACTGGCTATCTCAACAGAGTCTTCTAAAGCTTCCAGGGTTGATAGTTTGGTACAGATGTTGGAACCGCTGGGTTGGAATTTGTTACCATTCTCCTGCTTGCCTCAGCTCAGTCACATCCCGGACCTCTTTGTGTGGCAAAAAAAAAGAGAAAATTTGTCGGCCAGACTGACACAATAAAGTATTTTAATCTTGACTCTTGGATTGAGTCTTCCGCTTGACCCATCCATGATTTGCCTGTTGTGAGTCATCTGCCTTTTGTTGTTCGTGCTATGAACCGTCTCACACTCCGACAAACGCTGTAGGCCTTCACATGATGTCTCGCGCCCTGAACCCCGCTTGCCTCATCAGTATCTCACACCCTAAAGCCCTCTGTGAGGTCCTCTAGACCTCGCACCCTGGGCCAGTTACACAAGTGAGGTTAGATTATGTTGCTTAGTAGCTTGTGCAGGATTTAAGCTTAGTCATGCATCTGAGGTCTAGGGTCAGTTTGCATATAAGCAAGCTTATAACCTGCAAAAGCCAATAAGCCCACTCGGCTGTGGCCTCCACGTGGCATCGGTGGGTAGTCTCCTCAGTCACTGACTGAGTGGGCTAGTGAAGAGGTGCCATCTTTGTCCAGGATTAGGACTTGACGTCAGCAGATATTTTGTTCAGTCTTTTTCACTCGTCTGGTTTTTAAGGAGCTGTGCTAACCCAGGTCTTACCATGTTGGATTGGTCCTTAAAAATACTCATTAGTTTTTGGTCCTTTGGATCCCCAGTGTTTGCCGTGCTTGGAGACCCGTGTTGGGGGAGAAGTGGATCCTGATGGCTGAAACACTCCACTTTGACCTTGACTTCTACCTAAATGGGAGGCTAGAAATACTGGCCTAGTCAATCGGCTCTTGTCACGTTGAGCCCATATACGGAGCACCATGCTATGGCCTCTGCTGCTAATTAGATACTTTATGCCAGTATACCCCTGCATTCAACATTGTGATAGAAGGCGGTGGCTCAGACGGTTCAATCGGGCTTAACCCCCTGAGAATATCTTTCAGGCAGTCTCCATTGTGCGTCGGGTGGGGACCCGTGGGGGGTGAATATCTATCATACTATAAGATGGAAACTGAACAGACCTAGCCCACCCGACCCCCCCCCCGACATCCAGCCGGCAGAGACCGACCTACCCATCAGCTGTGACAGACCCAACCGGGAAGAGATCAGAAAAGCAGTGGCATTTTTGAAGAATGGCAAAGCAGCAGGGCCAGATGGCATCCCAGCGGAGTCTCTGAAAGCAGACCTAGAGACAACAGTGGAGATGCTGTACCCACTGTTTGGAAAGATCTGGGAAGAGGAGGTGATGCCAGCTGACTGGAAGGAGGGGTACCTAATCAAGCTTCCCAAGAAAGGCGACCTCAGCAAGTGTTCCAACTACAGAGGAATCACCTTGCTGTCAGTACCAGGAAAGGTCTTCAACAGGATCATCCTAGAGAGAATGAAGAGCTCCGTTGACCCCCAGCTGAGAGACCAGCAAGCAGGATTCAGGAATAACCGATCATGTACAGACCAGATCGCCACTCTCCGCATCATCATGGAACAGTCTCTGGAGTGGAGCTCCCCGCTGTACGTCAACTTTGTGGATTATGAGAAAGCATTTGACAGCATGGACCGAGAGACTCTGTGGAAACTCCTACGACACTACGGTGTACCCACAAAGCTCGTCCGCCTGATCAAGAGCAGCTATGATGGCATGACATGTCATGTGATCCACGAAGGGCAGTTCACCAGAGAGCTCCAGGTCAGAACTGGTGTCAGGCAGGGGTGTCTGCTGTCTCCGTTCCTCTTCCTACTGGCCATAGACTGGGTCATGAAGATGACCACAGAGCACAGACGAAGTGGAATACAGTGGACACTGTGGACACAGCTTGACGACCTCGATTTTGCAGACGACTTGGCATTACTGTCCCACACTCAACAAATGCAGGACAAGACCACGAGGCTTGCTGACATCTCGTCCCAAGTGGGCCTCACCATTCACAAACAGAAAACAAAGACAATGAGGCTGAACACAACCAGGGAAGAACCAATCTTGCTTGCTGGCACCCCATTGGAGGAGGTGGAGTCCTTCACCTATCTCGGGAGCATCATAGACAAAAAAGGCGGCACTGATGCAGATGTCAGAGCACGAATCGGTAAAGCCAGAGCAGCCTTTCTCCAGTTAAAAAAGTGTAGAATTCCAGAGAGCTGTCACAACACACCAAAGTCCGGATTTTCAACTCCAATGTAAAAGCAGTTCTCCTATATGGAGCAGAGACTTGGAGATTGACAAAAACCACAGTCAACAGAGTACAGACCTTCATGAACAGTTGCCTTAGAAGAATTTTGAAAATCCACTGGCCAGAGAAGATCAGCAACGTCAGACTCTGGGAGAGAACAGAGCAGATAACAGCAGAGAATGAAATTGGGCGAAGAAGATGGGGATGGATCGGTCACAGTCTGAGAAAGCCAGCTTCCAGTATCACTAGGCAGGCAGGAACCCCCAGGGAAAGAGGAAAAGAGGAAAAGAGGTAGGCCGAGAAACTCCTGGCGTCGAGACCTCCAAGCTGACATCAAGAGACTGGGAACCACCTGGAGTAGAATCGAAGGAGAAGCACAGGACAGGAGTTGCTGGAGGTCTCTCATCGACGGCCTATACCCGGGTAGGGGTGACAGGCGTAAGTAAGTAAGTATAAGATGGAAACCCCCCAAAAACCAAAACTGGCACCAAAGCAGCACATAGCCGCTGACATTGTCCTTAAGAATGATAGCCACTCCGACTGTGAGGAAGCGACGCCTCAGGCGTTGGCCGTCTGGCCTTGCTTTCTCATGTCCACAGCAAAGTTAAAGAGAAGCCTGTTTCTCAGCTGCACCCTTTTCTGGTGGGGGAGACCCTCAGGAGCCGTGTTGGCAGGACTAAGATCCAGCGCCTCAGGTCTGGTGACTTGCTGGTAGTGTGCTGTACCCGGGCACATTCCAAAGGGCTACTGAGGCTCTCCTCTATCGGAGACACTCCAGTGGAGGTCACACCCCACAAATGATGAATTCTTCGAGAGGAGTGATTAAAGATCAAGCATTGGCAGAACTGTCGGAAGATGAACTTGTACAGAACCTTAAGTCGCAGGGGGTGACTTAACATCAGGCGCTTCGCTTCCAAGCGAGGTGGTGGGGAGATTCGTCTCAGTACCCCCACCCCACTACCATCTTCGGAGGTTACTACTCCTTAAAAGTGAAGAAGTACGTCCCTCTCCCCCTCCGGTGCTTTAACTCTTCGACGCACGGCTGCGAACCCCCTAAGCACATAGAGTCAAATTTTGTCGACTTCTAATAAGAGCACGAAGGCAAACAACCTTGCCCGCTACAATGTAGCTCATCACTACTCGTACTCTTGTTTGTAGCTTTCCCATAGTACCAGAGTGGTGGGTTCAGTTATAGTGTGTAGCTGTCAGGCGTGATAAGTGGGGCTAATTGGTTCAGGCCAAGTGGTTCAGGCGGATGGTATTGCCACTGGTGGAGGGGAGGGGGGGGGGGGTGAAGAGTGATACGTCCGGACTGCTGGGGGATGAAGAATCGCACATCTGTGTCGTATTTACTATTTTAAATGCTCCCTCATCTACCTCTAATTCTTCCTTTTAAATTCATGGATGAATGGGAAAGTTAACTTTTAGATGAAGGAATACAGTATCGCTGAAATTGGTCCGCACAGTAGCCCTGGGAAATAGAATTTGCCACTTTTCTCACCCCCCCCCCCCTCCCTTTATACCCTTTCTTCCTTGGAATTTTTCTTTGGGTAATATAAGAAAGAGTTAGAGACACAGAGCCACACATTACATCTTTGATTCGCCATGGCTTCGAATCGGCCGCTAAACCTTCAGCAAGCAGTGCAAATGCTCTTTATGCAAGACAGTGACAGTGAGGGAGAGGGTGATATTGATCCCGAGGTGGAGTTAGAACAGGTAAACATCAATGGTCCTGATGATGATTTAGTGGATGTTGTTAATCAAAATGATTTAGACGAAGAGACCGCTGCCACTTTCCAGTTTGTGGACACAAACTTGTGGGTTCCTATGGATGAGTTTGAAGGAGAAACTTGGGAATCACCACTCAAACTTGATTTCCAAACACAACCAGGTGCAAAAGTGGACACTACAGGTTGGGGCCCCATCGATTTTTTTCTAGCATTTTTTCCTGAGCTGTTATTTGAACTGACTGTAGAGGAGACTAATAGATATGCAGAAGCCATGATTCTAGCCGCTAATGCTGTGCGCCGCCCTGGACAAAACCCGCTCACCTTTCGCCCTACCTGTGTGGAGGAGATGAAAGCATACCTGGCGCATGAAATTGTGATGGGTCTTGTGTTCAAGCCAAATCAACGTGATTACTGGGACAAGAAGACGGGCATAACATCGACACCGGGATTTGGACAGTACATGTCTGGGAAACGTTTCCGACAATTACAATCGTGCCTCCATTTCAACAACAATGCAAACCGACAGCCAAGTGGACATCCAGACTACGACCCGCTCTTCTAGGTGAGACCACTAATTGACGGTGTGATGGACACATACCTGAACAAAATTATGAACCCAACCGGCAGATTTCTGTGGATGAGTGTATGAGAAGATTCCGTGGCAGAGTGCATTTCTGCATGTACGTACCGAGTAAGCCAACGAAGTGGGGAATAAAAGTGTGGTGCCTGTGTGATTCAGTGACAAGCTTCTGTATCAACTGGAAGGTTTATACAGGTGCGAAGGCAAATGATGCTGCCACCAGGCTTGTCCAGGAGGTTGTCTTAGACTTATTACGGCCTCTGTTCAACAGCGGTAGAGTCTGCTATCAGGACAATTATTTCACTTCGCCCAGTCTTGCTGCAGCATTGGCGAAAAGGCAGATTGGCTGCTGTGGGACAGTAAGACATGATCGCACAGGCATGCCTGAGGAGATCAAAGGAAACCACCTGAAGCTTCAAAAAGGTGATGATCCCAAATTTTGGGGGCACTGAGACAAGGGGATCCTTGTTTCTTCGTGGCATGATACGAAAAGAGTGCATGTACTGTCAACAGTTAATGGAAACACTGTACATCGAGGACGAATTAGAAGCCGGCATGAACCGACAGGTTACCGTCCTGTCAACAAGCCAAGCATGTGCCATGATTACAATAAGTTCATGTCAGGTGTGGATCGAATGGACCAGCACATGTCTTACTACCAGTTTCGTCATCGTCTCATCAAGCATTACATGGTGATATAAAAACTTCATCAGAGAAGTTGCTTTGCACAACGGCTGGGTTATGGGCAAACATCAGCTATCGATCACACCAAAGCAGTTTCGCACAAATGTCACAGATGTGTTTTTGAATCAGTACAAAGCTTGTGACAAATTTGTGGACCACACTGGGCGCCGAGTGTCTGTCCCTTCGGACATTGCAAGACTCACAGGGATGCACTTGGCGGCCAGAACCGTGAAATATGGTGACTGTGCTGTTTGTTCGAACAGAAGCCGGAAGGCTAGAAAGACTACTGTTTTTGTGTGTCGCACCTGTGGCCCTAGAATACACCTGTGTGTTGGATCTGTCGACAATCGAGACTGCTTCCAGATATATCACATGGTTCTACCTTCAAAATGTTACTAATATTCACATGACTGTCTTGCATGAATACAAATAATCACACTAATCACTTTGCACGCATCTAAATTGATTACAAATATGCATTTTTCAGGTAATTATGCACATGAAAATAACATTTGATGTACCCAAATTTTTTTATAGTAATACCCAACCACTACTGAATAAGACAAATATACATACTTTTGTACAAACGTCAATGGTTAGCTGCAAAAAAATAATATTTAGAACCTATCGCTTTAGTCTCCGCCATCTCTTAAAACTGCCGTGCTTTTAGGGGGTACGCTGGTGTGCGCTTAATAGAGGCAAGTTTTTTCTGCCTGCGTGCGTCAAAGAGTTAAGTGCCAAAAGTATGGCCATGGGCAGAAGACATGCCACCAGGCAGAGGCTTCATGCGCCCGTTGCACTAAGCCCAGACACTGCTGAGTCCTGCACAGCCACCCCCACCCCCCCCCCTCCCCCTGTGTGTGAATTGCCAGAGGGCGCATATGGCTTTGGATAAGAAATGCCCTCATTGGATATTCGAGGGCAAGATTCAGCAGGTGCGTGTGGAGAAGGGGCTGTCCTTTGTGGGCGCAAAAAAACTGGTTGACGACCCTGGTGCAGCTGAGGCTGCCCCAAACTCTAGTAACATCTTTGTGTATACATTCAGTGCTGCGGTGGCAGGCAAGCGCCCCACCAAAGATTTCTCATGTCAAACCCCAACTTCTGGAGGGTAACCCTCCTCCAGTGGTGATGAGGAGCCAGGGAATGCAGAAGGCGGACGCTACCGGTCCGGTGGCACCGCCTTCTGCTGCCCCTAAGCCTCAGCTCCCACCCAAGCCTGTCAATCTTACTCCAAAGGCTTCTGGCTCTGGTCAGCCTTCTAAGGCCGCTAACTCTAGCGGCAGGAACGCTGCCCAGAAAGCTACTGGACTGCTGTGCGCACGGGCCCAGAAGGTGGACACTGATGTCCCCTTTCAAAACAAATATGCTGCATTGGCGGAGCAGATGGAGGAAGTGGAAGTTGTTGTAGCTGGTGCAGCGCCACTCCCCTTATCTCCGAAGAACCAGAGGAGGCCCCGGAGCCGGCCACCCTCTCTTTCTTCGACTCCTTTCAAAGCAAAGGAAAAGGGGGGAAGAAACTCTTCTCCCCCCACATAAGACATAAGCATGTACTCTCATCTTCAGTGGAATTGTCGTGGTTTTCATGCTAACTTTGAGGAATTACGTCATTTAGTCAAGTCCTATAACCCCTCAGTAATATCTCTTTACGAGACTTACCTGAAGACTTCTGACCCGGTCTCTTTTAATGGTTTTAATGCTATCCATAAAAGCTCTGATTCGGAGAGTCGCTTGGGTGGAGTGGCTCTTCTCATTAGCAGCCAAATTTTATGTAGCCCCATTAGCATCGACACCTGTCTTCAAGCTGTCGTAGCTCGGGTTACCTAACAGAAGACCTTAACCATATGCAGTGTTTACCTGCCACCATCCGTGCGAGTCTGTAGTAATGATATTTTTAACTTGGTAGATCAGCTGTCCCCTCCCTTTATTCTCATGGGAGATTTTAACTATCACGCTGTGGGGTAGTGACCACTATGATGGCAGAGGTCAGATGTTAGAAGATGTTTTTTCTCAACTTGTGTGTCTTTACCTACTCTAACCCAGGTTCAGGATCTAGTTCTGTTCTAGACCTCACTGTGTGTGATCCTTCTCTCATGCTGGACTTTGACTGGAAGGTTCACGACGACCTGTGTGGTAGTGACCACTTCCTAGTAGTCCTGTCATCGGTCAGCTGTGAGGAGGATCCACCAGAGGGGCGCTGGAATTTCAAAAAGGCTAACTGGCCTCTGTTCGCCTCCTCTGTCAGACTCGTATTACAGAGGGGGTGGTCATGTCAGCTGAAGAACCTGTTTCTTTTTTTTTTTTTTTTTTTTTTTTGCTACTCCAATTTTTCTTTGTCGACCTCAGAGGTCTTCCTCTCACGCTGCTCATCCCCGTCAACCCCAGTGTGCTCACCCAGGCTCGCTGGTTGTTCCAGCCGGACTCCCGGTCCTGCCGCTATATATATGGCAGGTAGTAAGGGACTCCCTCCGGAGGAAACTCCGCACTGCTGCCGAGTCACTTCGGTGGTGTTCAGTGTAGCCTTCAGGTGACCACACCTACTATTCCCCCTACTTACGACATTGCTAGTCGCGGAGTCGACGAGTGGGAGCTCCCCCCAGAGGTGGCGAGTCAACCACTACGTCCTTCCACGCACAGCAGCAGGTCTGGCCGAAGACAACCGCGCACCTAGGGCTCCTGGAGGACTGGGATGAGGTCACCATGAGACGGAGACTTGAGGGATCAGAAACCTGGACCAGCGATTTTTCATTTTGCATGATGATGAGGATGAAGATGATATGATGATGCCATGGTGGTCCATGTGGTTGGGGACTGCGTGACAGAGCCGCATTCCACGCTTCCTGTCATAAATATCCTGGTGTTAACCAGGCCCGGGAACTGCGGACACCTGCGGTGCCAGCCGTGTAATCATCCACACCTTGCGATGTGTCATAACCCGGGTAACACCCCCAAAGTCGCACCCGTGAAGTGGGTGAGTCTCGGCTGCGTGGCATCAGCCTTCCCATTGGGTCCATAGCACACCCGCTCTGGGTAGGAGCCGACCCAGGTAGGAAAAATCCCGCTTGACTCGGCTGGGATTGGAACCCGGATCTCCCGGCCGCCAGTCCGACACGCTAACCACTGCGCTACGGAGGCCGGTGAAGAACCTGTTTCTTGTTTTACTTCTATTTTGTTGGATATAGCAGGTGAAACCATCCCTAAAACGTCCACATCAGTCCCTCAGAAGCCGAGAGTACCATTGTTCAACGAAGAGTGCCGCAAGGCTCAAAAAGCGCGCAAATCTGCTCAGCGACATACTTTTCGTAATTTGTCGCAAGTGAATATTTTAACCTTTAACTCATTCTACCCCAGACACACCACAGCAGAATAAGGATCGACCATGATAGTTCAAGGGTGATGCCAGAATAGCTTTGCGCCTATGGGCGCCAACCTATTCTGGCATCACCCTTGAACTATCATGGTCGATCTGTGTCCTGAACTAGAGTGCAGTCTTCAGAGGACAACGGCAACATTTGGGGATTTCGGTGTTGGGGTAGAATGAGTTAAAAGACAGAGGACGAAGGCCCGTTACATTTTTTAACATGAGCGCCATGCGTCCTGGAGACGTTTCGTCTCATCTTGAACTTCTAGGACTCCGTCCCAGAAAGTCTGGAAGGCTGTTCGAAGAATTAGGAGCAGGGGTGGCTCGGCTTCTGTTGGTCATCTTAGAGATGGTGCCAGCTTGGTCACAGATAAAAAAGTTGTGGCCAATTTGCTTGCCTCCACCATTGCCTATAATTCTTCAACAGAGCATTATTCACCCTTCTTCCAGAGAGAGAAGGAGAAGCGAGAGTCTCGCATTTGTGATTTTAAATTGGATAACTCAGAAGACTATAATACCCCTTTTACATTATCAGAGGCAGAGGCTTAAGGCTCCTGGAATTCGCCAGCGCAAATGATCTAAAGCTGATGAACACGTTTGGCCCACACAAAGCATCCAGAAGGTGGACATGGCACAGCCCAAATGGAGAGCACCACAACCAAATAGACTACATCATGGTGAAGAGACGCTTCCAAACCAGTGTGAACATTGCCAAGACAAGAAGTTTTCCAGGAGCAGACATTGGAAGCGACCATGACTTAGTAATGATGACCTTCCGACTCCGCCTGAAGAAAGTCAACAAGCATGGTCCCACCAGAATCAAGTTCGACCTCGAGAAGCTAAAAGGCCCAGAGGTAGTTTTGGAAGCCTTCCAGGCAAAGATAGCAGGAAAATTCGCATCACTGTTTCTTCTAGGTGCAGAAGACACGGATGTGGACACACTGATCAACACATTTAACACTGTTGTAACTCACAGCTAGTGAGATCCTTGGCAAACACCGACAAGCAAAGAAACCTTGGGTTACAGCTGACATCCTTGATCTGTGTGACAAGCATCGAGAATTAAAGAAAAAGAAGTCAGAGGTAGAAGGAGCCAAACAATACAGGGAAATTAACCAGGATATTAAGAAAAGCATGAAAAAGGCAAAGGAGAGGTGGATTGAAGACCAGTGTAAACATGTAGAAGAAAATCTGAACAAAAACAATAGCAAAAAAGCATACCAGCTGGTGAAAGACCTGACCAGTGCAAGATAGCGAAGGGAACTGTCTTACGGAAGACCAAAAAATTTTGAAGAGATGGACAGAGTACTGCTCAGATTTGTACAACCACCGAGCTACAGGGGACCCAGGCATACTTGTCACCCCAACAGTGACAACTATCCCATCCTCCGACAAGAAGTAGAGGCTGCCGTGAAGTCGCTGAAAAAAGGGAAGGCAGCAGGAGCAGACAACATCCCTGCAGAACTAGTCCAAGAAGACGTGATAAGCGCCTTACTAACAATCTGTAATAAGATCTGGCATTCAGGGGAATGGCCCACACCATGGACCCAATCATAATAACTCTTCTGAAAAAAGTCAACTTACAACAATGCCAGAATTATCGCACGGTCAGTCTTATATGCCACCCAAGCAAAGTCATGTTAAAGATCCTACTGAACAGGCTGAAGCCACAGGCAGAGTAAATCATAGCTTCAGACCAGGGTGCAGCACAACTGAGCAGATCTTCAACCTGAGAGTTCTTTGTGAGAGGTACCTCCAGCACCAGCAAGACCTCTATTATGTCTTTGTGGATTTTAAGAAGGCGTTTGACAGGGTGTGGCATGCAGCCCTTTGGTCCACCATGAAGCTGTACAACATCAATGCCAACCTGATCAAAGTAATAGAAAACCTTTACAACAAGGCCACTAGCGCAGTCTGCTTCAACGGCAAAATAGGAAACTGGTTTAGGACAACAGTCGGAGTCAGGCAAGGCTGCTTGCTCTCACCAACTCTTTTCAGCATCTTCCTGGAAAGAATCATGACGGATGCTCTGAAAGATCATGAAGGAACTGTCGGTATTGGAGGCAGAACAATCAAGAACTTGTGCTTTGCAGACGACATTGGTGGCCTTGCAGGAACAGAGGAGGAGCTAGCTCAGCTGGTGGTAAATCTGGACAGTACAGCCATTGCGTTTGGAATGGAAATCAGCGCAGAGAAGACCAAACTGATGACCAATAACGCCAGTGACTAAAATCATGGTTGGAGGCCAAAAACTGGAAACGGTTCAGAAATTCAAATACTTAGGAGCCATTGTGACAGATGAAGGATCAAAACCAGAAATAATGTCCAGGATTGCGCAGACAACAACAGCGCTGACAAGACCATATGGAAGGACAGAAACATCACACCCTGCTCCATGCTCCAAGATCAGACTGATGCGCTCCTTAGTCATCTCAGTGTTCTTATATGCCTGTGAGTCATAGACCCTCACAGCAGACCTCGAAAGGAGGATACAAGCCACTGAAATGAGGTGTTTTCGAAGACTGCTTTGCATTTTGTACAGAGATCATATCACGAACGATGAAGTGGGAATCAGAATCAGGCAAGCCATCGGGCCCTATGAAGACCTATTAACCATTGTGAAAAAATGCAAACTGAAGTGGTATGGGCATGTCACGCGTTCAGCAGGGATTGCCAAGACAATCCTGCAAGGCACCACTGTGCAAGGAGGACAAAGGAGAGGAAGACAGAAAAAGATGGGAGGACAGTATCTCAGAGTGGGCAGGACTGAAGCTGAGTGACACACTAAGAATGGCAGAGAACAGAGTGGAATAGAGGGAGCTGGTTGCCAAGTCATCAGTGGTGCCCCAACGGTGGGCAAGATTACAGGATAGATAGATAGAGACATTATCAGAATTGCAACAAGCCCTGCAGAAATGTAATGACTCTGCTGCTGGCCTAGATACTATCCACTATCAACTCCTAACGCATCTGCCTGAGAAGTCACTCCTTGTACTTCTCAAGGCCTTTAACCCTTTCATTACTGAATTTTCTGGTTCGTGAATACCACTGAGTACTGCTTTTATAAAGTGCATACTGAGTTTAGAGACTAGAAAAATACCAAAATATAGTAGTGTATGGGAAAGGCTGATAGCGGAGTACCCATCCACCGCAGATACCCATAACCCTATATTACTGTGACGGGCTTTGGAAGGGCTACACATTGACGTCATGTGTAAGTGTCGTGTGGTTGATTTGATGACACACAGGTGCAAATATGTGACAAAATGACAGTACATTAACAACACACACCTATGAAGCAAGCAAACATGCATGAAAACGGGTCCAAAAGTGTGTGCATGCTCTTACCATGATAATGTTGTGTTGGAAACTCATAATTCAAACTTGTGACTGTGTCATTGTCTGTTTATTGATGTCACATAGCAGTGTGCCCAATGCACACACAGGTGTCAAAAAAAAAAAAAAAAAAAAAATGTACAAGATCCACTATTATATACACCTTGATTGTCCATGCTTACGCATTACACCATGTACAGTTACTGGGAGTCTGAAGATGAAATTACTACACTGTTATACACTGTCATACGCTGTCACACACTGTCACCCTGTATTTACAGTTGTACCTGTGTGTGGTACCAAAAAAACAGTTGTTGTCATTACAAACAAAGGTGCATGTCACATAATAACAGATTTGGGCCTCTTGTACGGATTGTTCGCATAGCTAACCACTGGGTTTGCGTCAATAGTAGCGGGTGTGTCGCTTGTAGCATAGATGGTCACGGCCCTCCCCTTTGACAGGTAAGTGGCCAACTCGGTCAAGGCGAGTCTCGTTCAGTGTTGGCTGGCGGCAGAGCAGGAACGGCTCTTTGCTACGTTTGCTTTTGTGTACGTTGTGATCGTTTCGAACACACTCCCGGCTCAGAGTAGACATGAGAGGCCAAAGTACCCGAATGCACTGACAGATGTGTCAATTACACGTGTTGGACCGGCTGGCCTTCGGATGAATGTCGCCCGCTCAGGTGCAACATATGGGGTCCTACTGTCCTCTCAAATTGTGGCATGATTTCGGAACCACAGTGGCACATTGTCATCGTCAAATTCATCCCCACTTTTGTCGGCATTGCGACCACTATCATTGTTGTCGTTAGCCTATCTTGTCGCACAATATCGGCCGGCCTTTCCAGCTCTGTCAACTGAACTAAATCCAGTCTCCAAAATCGCCTGTATCCCAAAACTCATCACTAAATTCGTCGCTGTCACGGTCACTTTTTCCTCTTCACCATTTTTGCAAGCACAACCAAAGTTCTGGAAGGAATTTTTTATATAAACTCCACATCCTGTTTCCCAGGCTCTGAGCCGGCTATAACATAAACACTGCGCGCCTCGCGGTACCATTCCAGGGCTGTCGAGGTCGCCGCTAATCCGGTAGACACTCACGGCAGGTAGCGCGGATTTTGAACGCGGCTAGCTCAAACCGCTTTAGCGGGTAGCCGTACGCAGGGGAGTAGAAGCTGCGGCCCCTCTATACTGGGAAGCCATAAGCAGAGGAGGCGTTTCCCAATCCCGCTATAGCGGGCGTCAGTAATGAAAGGGTTAACCATATCTGGATAACTGGCCATTTAACACAATTTTGGCGCCAGGCTGTGGTTGTGCCGATCCCCAAGCTGGGTAAGGATCCTTCCGACCCGGGCAACTACCGGCCAATCGCTTTGATGTCATGTTTATGTAAAACTATGGAGCGCCTGGTCAACGCCTGCCTGGTGTGTCATCTTGAGTCACAGGGTATCATAACAGTCCTCCAGTGCGGTTTCCGGTGCTTCCGTACTACAACTGATCATCTAGTCCACTTTGAGTCATTTACCCGAGATGCTTTTGTCAACAAGCAGCATGTCTATGCAAATTTCTTTGATACTTGGAAGTATGGTATAATGTCCGACTTGTTGGACATGGGTTTTAAAGGGCATCTGCCCGTTTTTATTCACAATTTTTTGTCTAACCGGTCGTTCCATGTCCGTGTGGGCTCCACCCTCTCCAACTCATTTGAACAGGACACCATTCTATCTCCTGTTTCATTTAGTATTAAAATTAATAACATTGTAAAAGCCATCAAGGATGATTCTGAATGCTCTTTGTTTGTTGACGACTTTGCTTTGTGCACACGAGGTCGAGGCGCTTGCAACTGTGCATTGATCGCATCCAGGGGTGGGTGTCTCTCAACGGATTCAAGTTCTCACCCTCCAAGACAGTCTGTGTGCATTTTACTAACCAGACGAAATTTTTTCCATAACCTAGCCTGAGCATTGCCCATTAAGGTGGCTGAGGGGGCAAAGTTTCTGGGGGTCATCTTTGACAAAAGACTTACCTTCCGCAACCATATTAATTACCTTAAAACCTCTTGTCAGAAGGCCCTCGACGTTCTTCGTGTCGTTGGTCATACTGACTGGGGTGCAGACCTCACTGTCTTACTTCGACTGTACCGGGCCCTTGTTCGTCCAAACTGGATTACGGCTCTGTGGTATATTCCAAGTCTGTTCTACAGCGTTTGAACACAATTCACCATCAAGATCTGCGGATATGTCTGGGGGCCTTCAAGACGTCTCCAGTTCCTAGTCTGTATGCCGGGGCAGGGGAGCCTTCTCTCAAGCTCCGCTGCTTCCGCCTCATGCTCAGCTACGTTTTGAAACTGTAGGCCCATCCAGACAATCCTGCCTATAATTGTGTTTATTTTCTCAAAATCATTACCGATGACATTACTACTAGGAAGCTACGCTTAGCATACCAATTTTAGCCCCCAAAACTCGTGTCCCTCACAACAGGAGAGGCAACTACTCTGGGGTGTCGTTACCAGGACAGATCGAGTAGCCTCTCGTGCTTCCCTATCCGGTGGCGCACTCACCCTTTCCCGCCAATCTCTTCGCTTAGCTACACCTAACCGGTCGTGTGCACCTCGTGTGCTTCGACTGTGTATGGTGGGATTACCTTTTGTGAACTCGACTTACGTTGGAATTATGTTGGACGTGTGCTACTACTTACGTTGGAATTATGTTGGACGTGTGCTACTACCTGTGTAGTGTTGGGTTCTTGGATTACCTTCGGTTTCTGAGGATTTACTTGGTGGTTGGCCTCTTTGGATTACTGGGTTTCAGGGCATGACAGGGCAGGGTTGCTGCCTCAGCCAGTGATCTACCGAGCGGCGGCATTGACCGGAGACTATGTATGTGACTGACCGGGAGCTCAGACCCTCGTACGGAGGCTCCGCGCACTCGCGCCGGTCTTTGTCTGTCTTATGTTACAGTACTCATTGAGGACCTGCAGCAGGTGTGGCGCTCCAGTAGCCTAGTGGTGCGCACGATGTCGGCCTATTCTGCTTGGGCTGCACCTCCAGTCGGACTGGCATCTAATGGACGACGTGAGAGGAGAAAGATGGTTGCAGCTTTGGGCGTTTACCGGACTGAGAGACCAGCACACAACCCTGCAGCGACCGCAGCCGTGAAGTTTCGCATAGGAGGGCCACCTCAGACAACATGAGCTTATCGGCGCAAAAAGGGACCTGCTGCCCCCACTGGTGCCTCAGACAGAGCTGCTCCACCTAAAGCGGTATAAGAGCCTTAAAGCAGCTGACGAGACTTGCCATCCCGTCTAGCACCAACTCTAGCCCGTCTTTTCGGCCCGGGATATGCCATGACCGGGTTCTTCCTCCGCGGAGATACAGGCATTGAGAGCTCGTTCCCCCCGCAGGGAAATGTTGGGCCGCTCACACGCCCACCAGGAAAACAAAGAGCCCAGGCAGCAGAAGCGGGGGACCACCCTACTGAGACGACAGCGCCCTCTTGCCAAAGGCCGGACCAGCACCTGGACAGGGCCGCAGCATCGGTGCACCCCTCAGAGCGGGATAGGAAATTAAGCCGCCGACGGACAGGCCGTGAACAAAGACCAGAGACTGAGAACGGAACCATAGGCCGGAGATGGATCTCAGTCAGCGCAAACCACTGAGTCCAAAACCCACCATGGGTAGGAAGGAAGCGTGGTCTGTCATTACAGCCGATGAGACATGTTCCTCATTGAGGTCGCGCCCCCGAAGCACCACCCCCTATGGGGCAGGCCACAAAAACAGACTCTGGGGTCCCGAGACAATGGAAAGAATAAAAAGGAGAGAAAAGAGAGAGAATAGAGCCACAGACGGGATGAGGTCCCCAGTCAAGGCAGATCCACCGAGACCGAAGCCTGCCACAGAGAGGGAGCAAGCTCGGTCAGTATTACAGCCGACGAGATGTGCTTCCTCGTCGAGGGCGGACCCCGGAGCAAACACCCCCACCCCCCACCCCCCCCTCCCCCCTGCGCTAGGAGCGGTGAGGGGGACACCCAGCGGCCTCGCTCCACACACCATACAGATACCCCCACGCCAGTAACGTCTACATTTCCGCTCCTCCTCACCGGACCGGTGGACAAGTTCAGGCGGAGCTCTTCACGGCACTGGACCTCCGAGTCACCCTTCCCTGCCCGCGCACTTGCGCGCTTCCTGGCATCCTCCACTGTCTGGTCCAGAGGCTCCGGGAAGCACCGGTCGGTGGGAGGCTAGCCCTCCACAGAGCGGAGCCACAGCTATTGCAGGTCGAACCATGGTTTGTCTACGGTTACGGACGAATGGAGGATCTCCTTCCAGTCGCCCCCTCCCTTGCGACTCTCCCCCCTGAGGACGCAAGTACCGGGGGATTGGCACAAGACGACAGCACTGCGTGGCGTGGTGAGAGCCCTACTCCAGGAGGTGGCCACGGAGGTGGTCTCGTGTCCCGATCCCCCAGCAGGCTACAGTCGGCGCTTCCTGGTCCCCGAACCCAAAGGCTAGTGGCGTCCAGTATCGACCTGTCGGCTCTTTACAAGTACTTCGGCCCTGCGCTTCAGGATGGATACGGCCAGAGCACTGAGGGTGCAGGGTGATCCCACGATTTTGCCGTGAGCCTGGACCTAGTGGACGCATATCTATAGCCTCACATACCCTTCCATCCGACGGCGTGGCGTGACCTACTCTTTGCCTTTCGCAGGGTGCTGTGGCGGTTCGGACACTAACCTTGGACTTAACCTCAGCCTGGGGTCCCCTCCGGGACAGTCGACGGAGTTGTCTCAAGGTTCCGACAAGCGGCCTCCAGGCCACTTCCAACCACCTGGTCGACCTACTCCTCCGGTTTAGAAGAGGAGAAAGGATAGAGAGGAAGAGAGAGGATTTGAAGAGGAATGGTAACAGCCAGATGGCGAAAGCGTTGGAGGACACGGCTTCCTGGCTGACGGCCCCGTGGCGTGGATTACTGGTCATGGAGGCAAGTCCGACGGGATACCGGCGTGCATGTTTCCACCTAGGCATGGACAGCAACCGGGTCCAAACCCCCGAAGGGCGGATATAAAAGATAGTGGAGGCGGCTCTCGGAGCGTCATGCGCGGAGCTCTCCTGGCCAGGACCTAACTCCAACTGTTGGGCCTACATAGCTCTGCAGCAGATTGCCTAACCCTAGGCAGATTCTACTCTCGGCCGATACAGCTACAGCCGCTCCTGCACTGGCGCCTCTTCTCGGTCAAGTCTCATCTCCTGCGGTGGATGGACAGTATCTGGCTAGCGTAGGGGGCGCCACTCTTCTCCCCGCCGCCACAGATCCCCATCTGCACGGACGCAAGCCACTCAAGCAGGGTAGCACACCTGTGACCGGAGTGTCACAGCCTTGGGCAGCTAGATGGGGGAACACGCAGGCAGACCTATCAGCTGGGTGGAGGTGAAGGCGGGGTGGCGGACTTTCGTCGGATAGGAGGAACGACTCGCGCAACAGGGGGTACTGGTGCTCTCAGACAACTAGACGGTCGTGGCCTACCGGTGGTGCAGGGATCGGGGCATCACTCTGCGGGCACGGCACTTCCCAGGCCATTTCAGCGTACGCACAGTCTCCCCCTCGCAATGGGGGCAGCGGCTTCGCACAGAGTGATAACTGCGCCCGAATACCTTACAGCTACTCTATGCGCAAGGGGAGACGCTGATGTTCGACCTGTCCGCGACTAGGTGGAACCGAAGCTGCTTCCTACATCTCCCCCATACTGGATCCACAAGCCTGGACGTGGATGCGCTCTCCATTCTTTGGGACGGATTCCTTGCTTACGCGTTCCCGCCCGCAGTGCGGGTACCAGGGTACTCCAGAGGCTCAGGGGCGGCTACACGATACTGATCTTCGGGGCCTAATTCGGCTGGACCAGGAGCTGGACCACAGACCTCCTGAGCCGCGCTACGGACACCCCTGCTGAAGCTCCCTGCACTGCGCTCAATGCTCAAGCAGCCCCGGCAGCAACTGTTTCCTCAAGTAAGGAAAAGAAGCACACCCGGCTGCGCGCTTGGAGATTGTCAGGCAGGCCCTTGCACCCAGAGGCTTCTCGGGTGCAGCAGTGGAGATGATCATAGCGGTGCGGAGGGGCTCTACCCGTAAAGTATATGTGGAGGTACTCACAGGCCTAGTGCGCAGCAGAACGACTCGCCCCCACGGACCTGACTAACCCCCAAAGGGCCGAATTCTTCAGTGGTTATGCCACAAGTAGACTCGGGCCCCATCACCAGCCGAGGTTACCTGGCAATGGTGGCACGCAGGGCCGGAACCGGGCACATGCAAGACCTCTCGGATTGGATGGCGCACTTCGATCGACTTGGAGACCTAATCAGGAAGATCTGCTTCCTGCTCGCCCTCGCTTCAGGCTCTCGGGTATGCGAGATACATGCCTTCTCCGGGCGTCCCTCCTGTCTCCCACGCAGGGCCGGTCGCTCGGTGCAATGCCTCACCAACCCTACGTGCTGGCCAAGTATCGCCTCCCAACGTTCGTGCCGAAGTATTGACCATCTGTCCGCACGGGGCTACAGACCAGTCCCAGGAGTTCCATCTACGGGACCCGGTCAGGGCGCTTGAAGTGTACCTGCGCAGAACTAAGCCACTAGGACTAGGGCGCTCACACCTATTCCTGCTTTGAGCAGATGAGACAGTGTGGAGCAGACGATCCCTGCCTGGCTCATCCGGTTGGCATACAAAGAGCTCTCTCCAGAGCAGGCCAGGACAATGCGCGCCTGAGCACATGATGTCATAGCAGTGGCTGCGAGCATCACCTTGGCCGCAACTGCGCAGTGAAGGACCTTGGGATGGCCGTGGGGTGGCGGGCCGAGTCTACCTTCGCCCGCCTCTACCTCCGAGACCTATCCGGCCAGCGCGACTACCTGGCCCTAATAGGGGAGATCTCGGCGGCGCAGCACTCCCACCCGGCGCCACAGGCGCCATGGGTAATGCCTAGCTAAAATTGTCGGGAGTGGTGCGTAGGGACGGGCCTCGATAGTTAACGAGCAGAGCGCTCAGGCATGGGAAAGGTGTACCGAGATTGCGACACCCTCCTCCTATTCGCCATTCTTCCTAGTAGTAATGTCATCGGTAATGATTTTGAGAAAATAAATGGATTTTTCTCTAAAATGTATTTTTTCTAATAAAAACTTACCGATGACATTACTCAGAGGTCTCTCCCTCCTATCCCCGCTTGCCGCAGTAGAGCTAAGGCTCAGAGACTAGCGGAAAAGGGTGAGTGCGCCGCCGGATAGGGAAGCACGGGAGGCTACTCCGGGCGTCTTGGTAACGACACCCCAGAGTAGTTGCCTCCCCTGTTGTGAGGGACACAACGAGTTTTGGGGGCTAAAATTGGTATGCTAAGCTAAGCTTCCTAGTAGTAATGTCATCGGTAAGTATTTTTCGAAAAAACACATTTTAGAGAAAAATCCATTTTTAAACCGCCGTGTGCAGAGATTTACGATGCCCATCTGGGAGCTGTCCATCCACTTTCCTTCCGTGTCCGACCTCATCTGCAGGCGGCCGGAGTGGACCTGGACAAAGTTTCGGAATCTCTGCAACACATCACTCCACCCTGGCTATTACCAGTTCATGGCATCTTGCTGGACTTGACCGCCCACAAGAAGGATTGTACTCCACCAGCCATATACCAACAGAGCCTCAATGAACTCCTTTCAAGTTTTCCAGGCTATTTGCCGTATCTATACGGATGGGTCAAAGTCTGAGGATGGGAGAGTGGCTGTGGCCGCAGTTTCCTCTCGCCATCCTAGACGCCCATTTAAGCACTGCCGCCCAGACCATTCATATGTATTTAGTGCAGAACTGCATGCGGTTCTGCTGGCACTCGAGCATGCTTATCGGTCTAGGGAAAAGAACTTTCTGATTCTGTCTGACTCTCTTTCTGCCCTGCAGGCCTTTCAGGGCGCTGGAACAGACCACCCACTGCTGGTGCAGATCAGAGAGCTCTATGCAGACTTGGTGAAGGAATATTGTGACATTTTTATTTGGGTTCCAGGGTATGTGGGCATTGAAGGCAACAGGATCGCAGATTCTGCTGCCAATGATGCCCGCAACAACCATGTCCCTGACGTACAGACTGTTTATAGGGATTTTAAACCTGTGATTAGTGCGTTCATAGCCCGTGAGTTGCAGTCCGAGTGTGACAAAGAGAAAGCTAACAAGCTGCATAAAGCTCTTCCTAAGGTGTCCGACAGTCTACCTTACCGCTGCGGCAGCCGCCATGAGGAGACTGTCCTTGCTCGGCTCCACATCGGGCACATGTATGTTACGCACTCTTATTTACTAAAACGGGAGGAGCGTCCATGGTGTCATGCCTGCGATGAGCAGTATTCAGTTAAACACATATTGCTGTCTTTTGCTGATTTAATTGACACAAGATATAAACATTTCACAGCAGACTCCTTGAACCTTGAAGGTTTTATTCCGAGATGTACCCCCGGACGAGATTTTCAGTTTTCTGAGAGAGTGCAATATTTTTCATAAGATTTGAGCATTCATAGACTATGATAATTCTATTATTTTGACCTTTTTGAGAGTCTGTAGACGTTTCCTTTAAAGACCTGTGCGACATTTTAGCATGAAATATTTTTAAGATATATTTACATCTTGTCTTAAGACCTTTCTTTTAGTCTGGCTGGCCAGATTTTTACCCATCCTGCCGTGAGATGGCCTTGGTTGCCTGCTCGGCGTTAAACCCAAATAACTTACTAACTAACCAAAAGCCAATAAGAAAGGTACGCCTTGCTTAGAGGCTTGCACAGGATCTATGCTCTGAGGCCAGATGTCAAAATCCCACTGTCCTTGCCTCGTAACTCGCACCCTAACAACCCTCCATAATTCCGTCTAGACCTCGGGTCCTGATCGGGCCTGAAAATCCTACTGTCCTTGTCTCGTATCTCCCACCTCTGTCATTTCCTCTAGACCTCGCACCTGCAAACGCACCATGAAAAATGTCCTCAGTCCAGCCGTCATTTAATTTCCTTTAGACCCGGCACCCTGAAACCCACACTGTTCTTAATCTTGCCTCTTTCCTCTGCACCATGAAAACTGCAAGTCATTCCCTCTAAACCTGGCACCATGGATACCCCATTGTCTTTGTTTTATATCACGCACCCTGAAAACCCTCTTCCCAGTACAAAAACGTTGTCTGGCCCACGTCGGCCGCAGTGGGCCTGCACACAGCCATGGCTGTCGTGGGCCCAAGGACCTGTGTTATTGCCTTCAGAGATGTTCAGCCGGTGTGCAAGAATACTTTGGGATAGAGGAAATGACCGAGGGTTTTGGGGTTTGATCTTGTTGTAAAGTTGTTGTTGCAAGGACCGACTGTGAGGTTTCCACTCTCAAACAACTCATCACCGAGGTCAGGTGCAGAAGATAGGGGTTCATGCAAAGACTCTTGTCCAGATGAATATTCGGAGGAGTGAATGTGTCTGAAGCTTGCTTAGAAGCTGGGCACACGCTACCACAAACACCTATTGCCAGGCGCAATTTTGTGGCGGCAATGAGCTGCCACAATTCGGGGCGCCTACAATATTGCCGAGTGAAATTACATGAAAACAAAAAAATACGTCATGACAAATGACTTTTGACAAACTAATGATGCGTATGCACTGTGCCCTAATAGAACTCACTGATGCATTGTCAAATCTGCGAAGTTTTTTTAATAGGAGATATTTCAACATCGGAATCATGTCAAAAACAAAAGGTGGAGACCCTTGACAGCAAGGACAGCTCGCATAAAGAAGGGACTTTGTGGGTTATAGTTCATCCCATCTTGTTTTGTTGTGTTTTTTGTGTCAGTTTCATTGACCAATATGACTGTAAAAAGTGCAGTAAATTTGTAAATTTGCTGTCACCATCTAGCACCCAGTATAGCGAGCACTGTGCCGTTTCTTGTAGCGCTGTGGGAAATAATGGCACAAGGATGCTGCCTAGAGTGATGACTTGCTGTGTCAGGTTCAGTGTGTGCAGTTGATGTGTCACTTTGTGTTCCAGAATCTCTTTCTGCACTCAGGAGAGCAGACGGAACATCTGCTGTCACCCATGCATGATGACATCCCCCTGAAGACAGATGAGGCAGCCTACACACTAGAGATGTACGCAATGGATCATTTCAGGTCAGCCTACTGCCTCCGTTGTCTCTACTCTGTCCTGCTTCCCCCTTGTCTCTGCACTGTTTTACTGCCATCCTTGTCTCTACATTGTCCTTCTGCCCTTGTCTCTACATTGTTCCACTGCCCCTCTTGTCTGTTTGTTGTCTGCATAGTCCTAACACTGTCCTAACACACTACCCTCACCACTCCTGACTCTTTGAGCAAGATGCTTAGATTCTCATAAGCCCGTGCAGTTGTAGGGGCTCAGTGAGAAACTATGTACCTCTTGCAGATGACAGTGGCTGGCTGAGGGACTGCAACTTTGTAATGGCTCTGGCCTTTTATGTGTAAGAAGATAAGAATATTGTATTGATCCCGCAAGGGGAAACTTTCAGGTCTGCTCTGATACAATACAAACCAAATACAGTAAATACATATCATATATAAGATCACAAATTTCTCAGATTCTCACACCATAACATGACTGCGGGTGTCATTTGCTTCACCTGCAATCTGCCTGTGATTATCATTCATCAGGCAGATTGCACGCGGAATAAACGAATTACCGTAGCTCTGCATTCACCGGTTTGAGACCCTGAACCTTCCACTTTCTAACTGCCAGCCGAGGAACTCATCACTCAAAGGATGGGTAGGGTCATTGACAATGCAAGACACCTTTGACATCAGACGGGTGTTATAAAAGAAACTTGAACCTTCCTGCTTTTTGCCAATGACCCCACCCGCCTTGTTGATTATCTTGTCTATTCTATTTTCGTCCTGCATAGTCACGTTCTGCCCCAGCAGACAGCCCCAAATGTAAGAACACTATGGGCAGTACAAGCATAAAAAGCATTCAATTAAACTTTGTCTGCATCAAAAGACTTGAGCCATTTTGTTGTTGTTACTAATGTTAGGCTGCCGCCCAAGCGCACACTGAGTGGTACACTGAAGGCACCGCGACGAAAGCGCTCGGAGGACCTTTGGCGCTACTCCAAAGAGCCTCTGAAACAACCACTACTGAAAAAGCTGATCGGGAAGGAGGAGCACAGCAATGATGCCTGCCTCTGCTTCATGGATATCCTTTCCACTGTTAGCAAGCACCTTTTATACACATAGTTGTTATGGCAATGTATGTTGTAGTTGATGCATTGTTACTTTTTCTGTGAACAAATTTAAAAGATTCTGAGTGTCTGAGACGTCAAGGGTTAAGAAATAAACTCTTAAGAAATAAAGTTAATTCATGTGCATAGCAAACATGGGATTCCTTTCACCACAAGAACCATTTGCTGTGTGAAGCATCTGCAAAAATAATCTGTTCTATTTTGATTAACAAAAATTTACAGATGAACACAGTTTTGCTTACACCCACCATATCAAAGGCCATCCAAATGGGATGAAAAATAGGGTACTTGGAACATTGCTTTGTGTTGGTTGATTATGTACAGTATATGTGCTCCTTGACACTGTGCACCCATTTTGAAGTACATGGGAGACCACCCAAGCAGGCGAGGGCGGATAGCCAATGAGTTTACAGATCAGATCTTTGAGGCTCCTCTGCGAAATGTAAGTTTGTTAAAGTGTACTGTGTTTTTGTTATATTAGTGCCCATATTTGTCTAGAGTCAAAAGATAATTTCAGAGTTATGCTGTTTTATGTATCGATCTTATTGTTTCTTTGTTGCTAGTGTGTGCTATTCTCATAACATTGTCTTAAGAAGGGTCACCATTGTTAAAAGGGCATTCCATAAGATTCTGAAGGTCACAGGTCGCCAAAGGCTTTTACCAAGACCCATGACACATACCCACTTAGATAATGACCGCCTTACTGTCCCATCCAATTTTTTTTTTTGTTGTCTGTACAACGTGAAGAAAGCCCGACAGTTTTCTGTAACGGAACCTGTTGATGAAAATGGGCGGGTGTCTACAATGACATCTATCTGCAACAGACTGTTTTCCATATTCATTACACAATAGAGTGTTGCTTGTCAATGTGGCCTGTAAGCATGCGTCTCCGTGGGGAAATCCAGTCAGAAAGAGCGATATTTTTGGCCAAAGCTCTAAAAAGTAACTACAGTAAACTTCGGATATAACATATTGCCAGAGGGCCTAGTATTTCTTCTTGTTATATCTGAAGTTTGTTATAAACGAAGTAATTTACATAGAGTGCTGTCAGGACCTGTGATGAAGTTTTATTATATCTGACAACCGACCTTGTTATGAGCAAAGTAGGCTGTAAACAGCTGGTCTACGATAGGGCAAATTTAGTTATGTGGCAATATTCTAATTCTAGGCACCTGTCTGCATCCTCACACCCAATATCCTGATTGCATAATCACTTTAGGTGAAGCAAGGCTGTAACACACGCAGAATCTCCCCAGTCGCACTTAAAGACTCTCGGCGCAACAGACGCACGCACTACCACTGACTCAGTCGGGCGCATTCATGCGGTACAACTCGAACACTATTTCTCTTTCTTCTGGCTCTTTTACTCTTAACAACTAATAAAGTAAACTTAAAAGATTCTTTACACCATACACTTCTCACTACAAGCACATCAACACCGCATGCACATACACAACTCAAACACTATTTCTCTTTCTTCTGGGCTCTTTTACTCTTAACCCTTTGAACCCGGCAAACCGCTGTACCGGTTGGCGGCTTCGTATACCGTTGAACCCGACAAACCGGCTACAGCGGTGTCAGGTGTTTCATATCGCGCGCCCGGTGACGCGCGAGCCTCGCTGTGCGTGTGGTGACCTCGCCCTTCGCACTGACACATCCTGTTTACACTCAGTACACGGCCTGACAGTAGTACGCATGTTCGTCTGTGGTATGCAGTCAGCTTTGTGGCGCTAGCGTAGGAATTGCGGTCGGAATGGCGAGTGGATGTCTAGATATTCGGAGTGATACAATTTTGTGTTTGGAGATATGGTTTCAACAGCAGATAGTTTTGATGTATTGGGACATGTGTGCCTACCTACCGCGTGGCAGCATAACCACGTGTTGGCAGTGTCAGCTGGAGCGATCGCCGTTTGAGGCACTGACAACGGCAATGACTTACAGCTTGATTCTAATGCTGAATTAGGAGGTTCTAATTGATATTCCGGTTTTTTTATGCCACACCTTGGTGCACCTGTAGGTAATTCTGTGGACACCAACGACACACATTGGTCACATGTGTAGTACGTGTATAGTCTTTACAACACTGGTACTTCCACCCGATCGTGTACGAGACACAACACAGACACACTGATCATCATTCGATGCCGCTTATTACATGTTGTCTAGACCGTGGATATACCTTATCAGTGGCAGGTGTAAACATTGATATCCGGTGACAAGGTAGGGGTCTTACGTTGTATCGGCATGCTGGAAATGCATGGACACTAATGTTTGTTTTTTCAAAATACATTACCGATGGCATTACTATCTGGGAATACACTCTATTGCCTATAGATTTCAGCAAAATTGTGTGTAGCACACAACTGGGGAGGAGACACCGGGGATCCAAGCACTATGACCCCGGGTGGCCTCCCCTTACTACCCTATCCCGGCGAGCACAGGGCGACCTCGTCAGTTTCACTCATAGCTCGACCGGGGACGGTCGAGTTTTTGCCTTTCTCCGTTCTACGGGTTTCAGTGGGTTTTGACTGTGGGCTTGAATTGGAGTCTTCGATTCAGCCCTGGACTCACTACATTCGTGGTTTTTCCTTTGACAATTGGACTCATTGTGACCTGTGCGCCGACCGGTTTTACCGGCTCTGACTTGTGAGTTCACCCTTGGCTTGGCCTTGGGGTTCGACGACGCACGTGACTTGTGCCCGGCTGGTTTGTGCAAGGTGGACTTCTTCGCCGGCGTAGCTGGTTTAGGGCCTTATGGCTTCTTCTGTGTCGAAGACTTGCCGCCGTGCGGGGACTTCCAGTGGCCGGTTGATGCACTCGACTCTTGCTTGCCGTGTTCGGGCTGTGCTTCGGACGGAACGTGTGATGGTGGCGCCGCTTGGACGGAAGACCGGTGTTCGCGCAGGTGGGACTTCTTCAGGCGTGACCGGTCCCCTCGCCCGCTTCGGTCTCCACGGGATCCTCCACGGGTGGACGTACTTCCCTCGGCGCATCGGGCTTTCCGGCCCACAGGTAAGTCCCCTTCTTGTACCGTTACCTCGCAGGTTCTCCCTCCCCTCTCCGAGTCTTCGGAGCAGGGTAGGCGAGTTTCGGAGTCACGCTCCCCACGCTCTGCTTCGTTAGCGCGTGGCTTGAGCCCATTTTGGTTCCCACCCCCCGCTCTGCTTCGGGCGAGCGGTCTGGGAGAGATGAGCGTTCGTCGGCCACCCCCGGCTCTAGGTCTCCGGAGCGGGGACGGGTGACGGAACGCAAGCATAAGAAAGAGAGTAAACGTGATAAGAAATGCTCTCGCTCACGCACCGAGGCTTCGGAACGTGACTCGAGACCGTTAGTAATGCTGCCTCCCCGCTCTGTATTTTCCGAACGGGCAAGGCATGCTTTGCTTTCTTCCCCCCCCCCCGCCCGCCCCGTCTCGCCTGGGCGGGCCCGGGGTGTGGTTGACTCTCGCCCCCCACGCTCCGAGGAGTCGGAGCGGGGGTCGCGTGCACATAATGGTCCCCTCCCCGCTTCGCTTCGCCTGAGCGGGCTTGGCGTGACCGTAGACTGTCCCCCCCCCCGTCTCGTATCGACCGGACGGGCCCGGTGTGACTTGGACCCTCGCCCCCCCCCCCCCCCCCCTCGCTCCGAGGCTTCGGAGCTGGGGCAGCGGGCTCATAAATCGTCCCCTCCCCGCTCCGCCTTTCCTGAGCGGGCTTGGCGTGACCCTAGACTGTCCCCCCCCCCGCCTCGTATCGACCAGGCGGGCCCGGTGTGACATCGCGCGTCCTCCACGGTCCGACACATCGGACGGGGGGCCGCGTGCCCGGTATTTGTCCCCTCCCCGCTCCGCCTTTCCTGAGCGGGCTAGGGGAGACTATTGGCGGTCCCCCCCCCCCCCTCGCACCGGTTCTTCCGGGCGGGCCAGGGGTGACCAGGCCACTTCCTCGGTATTCCGATCGCGGTTTGTCGCTCACGTCGGCTGCCGCGTGCGGATCCCGACTTCGAGGTGGACCGTCGCTTTGCCACGGTCCCTCCGTCGCCGCGGCGCGCCTCTTTGCGTGCGTCGCGGGCGGCTGCGTCTACCTCGCGCGCGGCGGTGCGGCACTCTCGTAGCCGCTCGCCCCTTTCGTCTTTGCCGCGAGAAGATCAGTTTGGAACGGACGTCCTCAGCCTTCATCCGTCGGACTCGGCCTCGGCGATCTTCTTGCAGGACTCGGCGGCGGGTTCTCCTTCCCGCCTTTTTCCGCTGTCGCGTCGGCCTCCGCCTCGTCAGACGTTGCCGGCCCTTCGCTCGGATCACAGTCGGTCCACGCTATGGGTGAGGCTTCAAGGCTTATCGCCAAGTCCCTACCGCCCGACGTCTGTCCGCCTTCGCCTCCTCCGAAGAGACAGGCTTCGGCCATGGTCGACGCGCAGAGGCAAGTCCAGCGCCGCAAGTCCCTCCCGCAAGCCGGCTTCCGGGACCTCACCGATGCTTCTCCGCCCAGCTGCGTAACGACGCTTTCGGCGACACGGGATACTTTACCGCCGCTCGATCGCCGGTGGGAATCAACTTAAGCTTCCGCCAGGCCTAGTACGCTGGACACTCCCAAGCCTTCGCCTTACCTTTTCCAGCGGTGGATGTGGCGGCCTTACTACAGGCGGGCGGCCGCAGGCTCGTCCAGAACTCGTGGCCTCGGCCTCTCGACAGGATCGCCTCCTTAGCGCGGATCTCGCTGGCGTGCTCGGGTTTGGAACTGGCTACCCAGGCAGCACTGCAGTGCCTACAGGATACGTGGGACCTGGAGGCTCAGTCCCCGCTTCGTGACGTGCGGTCCATCCTGATAGCGGCCAACCGGTCCGCCTACCATTCTTCCGCCACCGCCAGGGCAGCGGCTGCCAAATGCGACCTCTGGAGGAGGGATACCCTTTTGCGCCTCTGCTCGGACCTTCCCTTGTCAGTGAAGACCCAGCTCCGTCACGCCCCCTTAGGGGGTCCTCAGCTGTTCGGCGACACTTGGCACACCTTTAAGGAATCTTCCAAGGACTTGTGGCCCAAGCCTGCATCTAACCCAGCCTCGACCCGCTTTCGCGCCCCCCGCACGGCGGGGGTCGTGCCCAGCGGTCTTTCAGGCCCTCCTTCTCTACAGTCGGATCTTCACGAGGTCGGGCCCGTCCATTCCAGGCTACTCAGGCCGGCCCCGCCCCTCGCCCTTCTTGGCCCCGCGGTGCCCGTAGATCGGGCCGCGGTCGGGCTCTTTGACTCGCCCCCGCCTCCGCCCCCGCCTCATTAATCGGGCCTCCCGTCGGCGGGCGGCTGTCGCTCTTCAGCGATCTTGGAGATCGCTGTTCCCGGACGACCCCTGGATTCTTTCCACCGTTACCGCAGGCCTGCAACTTCGTTCCTGTCGCCTCCGCCTCTTCGCTGAGCACCCTTGTGGACCCAGGAACCGCTCGACGGCACACAGGCGGACGCTCTGCGCGGGGAAGTGGCGACCCTCCTCACCAAAGCGGCGACAGAGGTGGTTTTGCGGCAGGACTCTACGGCGTTCTACAGCCGACTCTTCTAGCTCCCAAACCAGGCCAGTTATCGACTTATCAGCTTGGCCTCGATTCATATCAGCTTGGCCTCGATTCAGGCTTGGCCTCGATTCAGGATGCTTATCAGCTTGGCCTCGATTCAGGATGCTTGGCCCCTCGATTCAGGATGGAGACGGCCAGGACACTCCGTGCGGCCCTCCGGCCGATGGACTTTGCGATCCGCCTCGATCTGTCAGACGCCTATCTGCACGTCCCGATTCATCCGTCGTTTCGCCGGTACCTTCGGTTTGACTTGGGGGGATCGTCTACCAGTTCTGCGCCCTTCCTTTCGGCCTCAACATCAGTCCGTGGGTGTTTACAAGACTGCTCGACGCCGTGATAGCCAATTTCCGTCAGCGCTCCTTGAGCCCGGCCTCCAATTACTTGGACGACCTTCTACTGCGCAACTTGGTCTCCGCAGCCCTCCAGACGGACAGGGATGCCCTGCTTTCCCTTCTGCGTCGTCTAGGTTTCCTACTCATTGGGGAAATCCGTTCTTCTCCCTCTCGACGGTTTCTACATCGGGGGATGGAATTCCTGACCGACCTCAACCTTGCCCGCCTGCCTCTGGCCAGGCGACAGAAGATAGTCGACTTAGCGACTTCGATGGGGATGGGATCCTCCTTCACCGCCAGGGTCTGGCTTCAACTCCTGGGCCTCCTCAGGGCGGCTGCGGACCTGCTTCCCTTGGGCAGACTTTATGCTCGGCCTCTCCAGCTACGTCTCCTTCTTCACTGGCGACCCTCGGGCGCTCTGTTGGATCTAGTACCTGTCACGCCTCGGGCTCGTCCTCACCTCGAGAGGTGGGCGGACCTCGCTTGGCTGGCTTCGGGGGTGCCCTACACTCCCCGCCGCCTCGGTGGTCTCTCTGTACAGAGGCGAGCCAGGCCGGCTGGGGCGTGCACCTGTTACCGGATTTCTCTCGGCCTCGGGCGTTGGCTTCGGGAGCTGTTCGGGAATCACGTCAACTGGCTGGAGCTGAAGGCAGTTGGATTGGCATTCGACGTTGGCAGGAGACCTTGGCCAATCAGGACGTCCTCGTGCTCTCCGACAACTCGACGGTGGTGGCTTACATACAGAATCAGGGTGGCACTCACTCGCCCTCCCTTTGCGTTCTTCGGTGCCACCTTCGCCTCTGGTGCAGGGATCGAGGCATTGCCCTACGAGCCCGCCACATCCCTGGCCACCTCAACGTGAAGGCGGACGCCCTGTCTCGTCGCGGACAATTGCTCCACACGGAGCGGTCCCTACGCCCGGATATTTTTCGCCTGCTCTGCTCTCACTGGGAAACGCCGCTAGTGGATCTGTTTGCCACCAGATGAAGCAGCCAGCTCCCGGTCTACGTCTCGCCAGTCCTGGATCCACTCGCTTGGGCAGTGGACGCGCTCCCCATTCCTTGGGTCGGCCGGATTGCTTACGCCTACCCCCCGGCAGTCCTCGTTCCGAAGGTACTGCGGAAGCTTCTAGGATGCTCGGCGGTCCTCCTGCTGGTGGCCCCCTTCAACTGGACCAAGAGCTGGACCACGGACCTCCTCGCGCTTGCGACGGACCCTCCTCTGGAGCTTCCTACCCCTTCCACGATGCTCAAGCAGCCCCGTCAGCGGCTTTTCCATCCGTGCCCCGTACGCCTCCGCCTACACGCTTGGAGGTTGTCCGGCACGCCCGCGCCGCTAGAGGTTCTCGGATGCAGCAGTGGCGGCAATTGCAGCAGCCCGCAGACTCTCTACAAGGAAGGTGTACGAAGGCAAGTGGAGGGTCTTTCAGACCTGGTGCACCTCCCATGGGCACCCTCCCACTAACCTAGCCTCCCACCAACTGGCGGAGTTCTTCCTGTGGCTCTTCGACGACCGGGGCTTAGCCCCGGTCGCCATCAAGGGCTACCGCGCTACGTTCGCGGACATCTACCGTCACCGGTGTCTTCCGGACCCAGGCGCCTGCAAGGATCTGTCGAATTTCTGGCTCACTTTGAACTCCGACGTCCGGTTTCACGTTCCCTAGTACCCCGGTGGGATCTTGCCTGGGTACTGACGTGGTTGAATACGGACCGGTTGAGCCCCTCCCCTTGGCTCGGTTCTCAGACTTGACCCGGAAAACCTGTTTCCTTCTGGCTCTCGTTACAGCGTCCCGAGTCAGCGAGCTTCACGCGCTCTCGATGCTCCCAGCCTGTTTGCGGTTCGTTCCGACGGCTCTGCGCAGAGGCTCTCCGATCCGTCCTTCCTGGCCAAGAACCGCCGCCCGCGGCGGCTCCTCAGGTGCTAACGATACGGCCCCTCTGTGGAGCGGACCTCTCCCCTGGATCGCGGCAACAGGACCCAGTGCGGGCGCTAAAGATTTACCTGCGCCGCTCTCAGCCGCAGCGCCGGGGGCGCTCGCGCCTCTTCTTACCTTGTCCGCGGGCAGACGCCACATCTCGGCCCAGATCGTGTCATCCTGGCTGCGGTGGGTGATTAGGTCAGACTACCTAGACCTCTCCCCACGCGGCGCTGAGCCTTTACAAATCCGGGCGCATGAAGTGAGAGCAGTAGCCACCAGTCTAGCCCTGGACCGCAACTGCTCGGTCAAAGATATTTTGGCAGCGGGTGGCCGGCGCTCAGACTCCACTTTCGCACGCTTCTACCTTAAGAGACCTATCCGGCTGACGTGACTCCCTGGCACGGGTGGGCGACATCTCCGCGGCCCAGCACTCCCTCCGAGCGCTGCTGGCGTCTTAGGCACATCATAGCTGAAATCGTCGGGAGTTCTCTCTCGAGGGGGCCGGCGGAGTGGTTGGGTTGTGGTTAGATACGGCACCCTCCGCCTGTTCGCCATTCTCCCAGATAGTAATGCCATCGGTAATGTATTTTGAAAAAACAAATGAATTTTTTTTCTAAAATGTATTTTTTTGAAAAATACTTACCGATGGCATTACTCGAATGGCCCTCCCGCCTGCCCCGCTTGCCTCTTGTGGCTATGTGTGAAACTGACGAGGTCGCCCTGTGCTCGCCGGGATAGGGTAGTAAGGGGAGGCCACCCGGGGTCATAGTGCTTGGATCCCCGGTGTCTCCTCCCCAGTTGTGTGCTACACACAATTTTGCTGAAATCTATAGGCAATAGAGTGTATTCCCAGATAGTAATGCCATCGGTAAGTATTTTTCAAAAAAATACATTTTAGAAAAAAAATTCATGTTACACTAACAGACGCCCTATTTAGTGATGCATGTTAAATACCAGCGACCTGTCATGCACAAAAGACTTTTTTTTCAAGTTTATTGTCACCTGTCACTATTTTTGTCACCAGGCATTATGACACACGTAACACAGTGTGGTCAAATGCATAAAACGGTAGTCCATCCAATGGCAAATCTGTACATATATACCTTTATGGGGATATCTGTTGTAAAGTATTATTTACAAATATTACTTCCATTTTCAACAGAAATTTCTCAAATAAAGTCAGGGCTGAATGGTATATAGACTTCTTATTTACTCAGGGTTCAAAGGGTTAACAACTAATAAAGTAAGCTTAAAAGATTCTTTCCACCATACACTTCTCACTACAAGCATATCAAAACTGCATACACATGCACAACATAAAAGCCAGGCTAGGTAATTGACCTCACAATCCAACCTGTTTCACTGGTGTTCTCGTTCTGTAACGTTCTGTCCTTCCACCTCTAGGCGTGTAGTTTCTCACATCGCACGCTTCAGAGTAGTCCCCTGTTTCTCGTAGAAAACAATGTCGGAGAGAGGACACAACCTTGAGGGCATCCTGAAATTAACACCATTTGGTCAGACATCTGCCATGTACATTTACACGTTGTGGCCTGTCCTTCAAAAAGTCTCGTACCCACAGAATAATGCTTGTGTTCGCATTAAAGTCCATCATACGCTGCAAAAGCATCAGTGGTTCAACAGTATTAAAATCATTAGAAAAGTCAATAAAAAGAATTCTCACATGTGCTTTTGAATTTTCAAGATGTTGAAAAACAAGATTGTACAGAGTAAGGCATGCATCTTCCACACCCCTATGATTTTTGTAAGCAAATTGGAGTGGATCCAGGAGTTTGGCAACATCATTTAACAGATGCCTCCACACCACCTTTTCCATACATTTTGACAGAATAGAAGTCGGTGCAACTGGGCGGAATTTGTTGAATTCACGAGCATTGGGTTTTTTAGGAGTTAAACCCAAATAACTAACTAACTAATTTGTTTGTTGACGACTTTGCTTTGTGCGCACGAGGTCGAGGACTTGCCTCCCTTGAGAGGTGCTTGCAACTGTGCGTTGATCGCATCCAGGGGTGGGTGTCTCACACACGCATTTCACTTTTGCTCGCTCCTGCGCGCGCTTACACACACTCTTGTCTCTCGTGTTCAGTTTCTCTCCGAGTCTCTCTCTTATGAGTTTTTTGTTGACGTAATTTTTATTTTACTTTTTTATGCACTTTGTTCTTCCTTTAATTTTATTTTACGTCACCTCCTTCATTTGCCACATTCCTTCTGCGAATGAAGATAGCGACTGATCTCACTGTTTGTTTGTCTATTTTGACAAAGGGTATTTACCTGAAATATTAATAAATTGTGTTGTAACCATCTTTTCTAAGCGTGTTTCTTTTTCCTTTGGGTACTTATTTGCATTTTACACGCTTGGCAGTCACCTTTTTGTCTGGATTGGGGCTTAAATAGTCTCAGAAAAAATGCCAACATTAAAGTTTACAACGGACGACAGGCAATGGTCGCTGGACGACTGCAGACAAATGGACGACCACTAGCCCAATACACAAACTCAGTATCACTATCCCAAGTGAGCCAATAATGTAAGATTGAAGAGCAATCTTACCCTGCACTCTACCAGTGCGATATCCATGGGCAGTCAAAGACAATGGTAGGCCCAAGACATGACACAAGCCACGCTATCCTAGCCAGCAATCAGCAGCTGATTGACCACTAGCGACTAACAGTAAACAGTAAAGTGACTAGCAGTAAAGGTCCGCCATGCCCACGAACAGCTTGATAGCAGAAAATAAGTTGAAATTCTTTTGCACGATTTTTGGATAATAAAACAATCGGTCAGCTGAAGAAATAAAATACTGACACAAAGCCAAAAGACCACACATTCTGTTCAGCAGTGTAGCTCAGAGTCGTTAAAATGCAAGTGTGCTTCCCAGCACGTGTTGAACAGCAATTGTCAATTGTCGGTGATATCCTCGGACACGAAGCTCTTTGACTGTCTTCTTGGTTATAGTCAGCATTGAAAAAAAAATGATTATGCACATGTCAATTGACACACGTTGCCGGCATCACTTTATGGCACTTATTCATCAATAGCTGCACGGTGCCGCAAATGAGTTAAAATGTTGACACCTTTAGTCATGTTCATGGACACCTTTGGTGACGCTACATTTGGTTTTGATGGGCTGTGATGGTTTCTTTATTACATTATTGATGTGTATGTTACAGGAGATACTGCGGGATGAAGTGTACTGCCAACTAATGAAGCAGCTCACAGACAACAGAAATGTGTAAGTCTGCAACAGTTTTCTGAGACAGATATATCGAGGGCTGATTGCTAGAACTCCGTAACTCGATTTTGTTCGATTTTGAGATTTTGTACTTTTCTGATAGATTTCCGCAATCTCTTTCACCCTGTAACATCAGTTTTAACGAAAGTTAATTTTTCAGCGAGTTATTAATTAGAGATTAAACCAATTATCATTTTGCAGGCATCCAGAGAACAGCCAAAACATAGTAACTTCAGATATGAAATTATAGCCTGCTGTTTTCTCTTTGGCTGTCTGAATGTTCGGCTGCTAGATGTCAGCATCTCGCGATAATATCTTCTAGCACGACCAGCTGACAAAACTTTTGCTGTGAAAGACGTGTGCTAGATGACAGCATCTAAAGATACTGAGATGTAGTACAGACAAATTTTGTTCTATTTTCTCCGGGATGAAGGCAGAAACTCATTAACTTCACTAAGCGAACTTGTAGCATGCACATTCTCCAGACGATATCAGGCGCCGGGTGTTGAAATATACTTATCTTGCCACAAGTCCTGTTTATAATGGTAGGGGTTTGGTATGCATGCATCCAATCAACCCCTTGGCTGTCGAGCGACATGAAACCACATACCAAAATAAAAGATGTATGGATCCTGATCAGAACCCTTGCATTTGCGGGGGCTCATGAGGATCTATGCCACTCGCTTGCCCAATTCATAGATCTAACTTCCTGGTTCAGAAACATTCTCCATGTCCTCCGACAGTTAAGGGGTTAAACATGACCGTGGGAAAATACTACTTTACTTGGTCTCATCCTGCTTCACCCTGAAAATTCTGCTGACTGGAATTTAAGGAAAACGCACTTCGCCACACTACCTCCGAAGGAAGAACATCGTTTTTGCGCTTGTCCAGTTTTCTTTCACATCAAGGTAATTCTCTCTCTCTCTCGCTCTCTCTCTGACAAAACAACGACACAAATGATAGTTTGTAACATCTATAAAGAAACATTATCATTGGTTCAAATTTTGTTGTTGTTTTTTCAGTCCCACTTTCCTATGTGGAAAAAAGCACTCGAGATGTAAGTCCTACTGGGCATACTGAGAGAAGCAGTCAAAATGAATATAACTAACAACAGTGCATTTTAAAAGAGAAACTCGCTGAACATCAACAGTGATTTTGTTTAATTACTATTTTCAGCCCAGGGGGTCAAAAATGGCTGATGAAATCAGCATATGGGATGAACTGGCTGATCGCAAAGATGATTCAGAGGATGAACCTTTGTCAGATCTTCGGACAAGACAGCAAACAGACAGTCTGTCTGAAGAGAAGCCCCTCATCAGTGCAGTGAAAAGAAAAAACCTTAAAACAGCAAATTTGAAACAAGAGGAGTCACCAGACAGTTCTGGATAATATTCTGGTATCAAATGAATTTGTACGTGTATCTGTGAAAGCGGATGGCAACTGCTTTTTTGAAGCTGCTGCTACTCAGATAGAGGACACCACACCTGCTGAACTTCATGGCAGTCTGCGTGACCTTCTTCAAGAAAACCGGCATGACTTTATGAAATTTTTTGAGAATACCTGCGGTGATGATGACTTAGCAAGAGAAGCGAATTTTGTGTAAAGTGTCCACGACCTTCGTCACGCCGGAAGGTGGCGCAGTAGTGTGGCAGACTTGCTGCCTCTGGCGCTGGCAGAATGGACACAGAGACAGGTGATTATATTCACTAGCAATGAGCAGAAGCCAAAAATTGATGTTATACCACTACAGACTCTGGCAGGGACTTGTGTCCAGCCCATTATAACCCTAGTACTATTTCAGTGTTATCCCCAGCACTATGATGCGTGCATTTCTGTTGCTGATCATGTGGAGCAGGCCAGTGTCGACTCAGTGAGCAGTACAAGTGGTTTGTCCAAGGATTCAGCTTCGACACTGCCAGGAACACCTCAAACGTTATACTGCAGCCAGACACCACCAGGATCACCTGGCGTACCTCAGCGACAGTCAACTCCAAAGACGCAAGGTAAATTTAGCACACCTCCAAACAAGAAACTGTTTCGAAAGTGGACAGTGAGACATGAAACATGGAAGAAAAACATTCAAAAATCGCTGAAGCTGCAGGGGAAAGCTCATGTTTCACAATATGGAAAAGTGATTTCAGAAAAGAAAGTCCACCCTGTTGATTGCAGCAAATACCGCTTCGACTGCAAAAACATCACAGAAGAGGAAAGAGAGACCATTTTTGGTATCTTTTATGCACTGCCAACTTACGATAGGCAAAAGCAGTTTGTTTGTTCAAACATTGATCAACATGATACCCACACATTTATGGGAAAGGATCAGCACCCTCTCCCAAAGAAGTGAAGTGTTGCACGGTCGTTTTACTTCACTGTGAAAGACAAACGAGTAAGGGTTTGCAAAAAGTTTTTACTGGCAACACTGAATATCGGAGAGGGCTATGTTCATCATGCTGTGGTGAACAGCGACATGGCCACTTTCACTGGAGGTGATGGGCGAGGAAAACATCGTGCTCACAACCGGACACACGACGACACTGTGGAGTTTATAAAGGACCACTCCCTTGTGTCGAGTGCCACTACACCAGGAAAGATACTATGCGACACTATCTTGATGCATCTCTGTCGGTCATGAAGATGTATGATTTTATACAAGGAAACGTGCGGCTGATGGACAAATTCCAGTGTCCTGTCGAAAGTACAGAGATATTTTCAATTCAAACTTCAATCTGTCTTTTCACAAACCCAAAAAGGATCAATGTGTAATGTGTGTCAATTATACAACAAAGAGGAAACAGGGGCTCACCAGCGAGGAGGAGGAAAAACAATATCAAAGACACACCGAAATGAAAATTAAGGCAAGGAGAGAAAAAGCAGAAGACGAAGACCTGGCAAAGAAAGACCCCACCACACATGTGGTGACATTAGACTTGCAAGCTGTTCTGCCAGCACCTTGTGGCTTGGTAAGCCACCTATACTACGGAAACTGTCTGTTTACAATTTCACAGTATATTCACTGGCAGACGGAAAGGCGACCTGCTTTGTTTGGGATAAAACAAATGGCAAAAGAGGATCTGTGGAAATTGCCTGGTATCTTTTCATGTATCTTGAGTCTCTTCCGGTGACTGTTACAGATGTGATCCTGTATTCCGACTGCTGTAGTGGACAAAATCGCAACCAGTATCCGGCAGTGGCATTCCTGAAACTATTCCACACATTGTCTCTATGACACACAAGTATCTCGAAACAGGACACACGCAGATGGAGTGTGATTCAATGCACTCTGTCATCAGTTTCACGCAAAAGTGTTCACTCCAAGTGGATCATCATCATCAGTCCCTTGCCCGAACTGGGCGTTGGGGGGACTGAAAGGCAGCAGCAACAGACAGTGCTCTCCACTGAGTTCTATTTTGGGCGGTGGCAAGCAAGTCTGACATCTCGAGTTCGGTCCATTCTTTTATGTTTGCGACCCAACTCTTTCTCTGACGACCTCGCCGACGACTTCCTTCGAGAGTGCCTTGGAGGATAGTCTTGGACAAGGTGTTGTGTCGGGTCACGTGGCCAAACCAAGCAAGCTTGCGCCGTTTCACGGTTGCCAGAAGGGGTTCATGTGGGCCCACCAGGGAAGTGACGATGCTCCGTACATATTCGTTGGTCTTGTGCTCGCGGTACGAGATGCGGAGCAACTTCCTCAGGCACTTGTTCTCAAAGGCCTGGATTTTCTTTTCGGAGTCTGCAAGCAGTGTCCAAGTCTCACAGCCATAGAGTAGAATAGACACTATGAGGGACTTGTAAAGCCTGTACTTGATGGTGAAGCTGATGGAGTTACTTCGCCATATCCTGTCCAGCCTGGCCATTGCGGATGTTGCTGTACCTATCCTGATACGGATCTCTGCTATGCAACTACCGTCTTTGGACAGGGTGGCTCCCAAGTACTTGAAGCTATTGACCTCTTCTAGCTTTTGGCCATTCATGTGAATGTTGCTGCTGCTGTCGCTTGTGGTGTTGATCATCACTTTGCTTTTATCCGTACTGATCTCCATGCCATAAGACCCTGCGCTACTTGAAAGTTTGTCTGTCAGGTTTTGGAGCTCACTATTGCTGCCTGCCATGAGGTCAATGTCGTCTGCGAATCTTCGATTCGCAGACGACATTGACCAAGTGGATATGACATAGTAATCAGAATGGCAAGACGGACAAATCCATACATGGTCATACCTCTATGGTTTACACAGATTTTAGACTTCAAGCACCTTGCATCACAGGTCATCCAGAACACTAAGGTTGACAAAGAAGGCAAGAGGGTCAGGTAATAAGGGCAATCCACTTCACAAAAGGCCAAGACGTAATGTACTTTAAATATGACTTTGATGAAAATGATTTCCACCAGTTGTTTCTGTCAACTCCATCTGCCAAAAGAAGACGGCCTCCTTTAGCAGAGATTCTGAAGACTCGCTACAGTGCCAAATTACCTGTTTCTGATGCCAAGAAAAATGATCTACTGTCCCTGTGTCGATCAGGTGTGATTCCCGAGGAGTATCATGCCTTTTTCGCGAGGTTGCCAACTGTTGCCGGCAAGACTGATCGCCTTGACGAACTGGACATTGAGGACGATGATGGTGAAGAAACAGACTAGACTTTAAGTGGATGGGTGTGTATCTGTGTGCGACTTTTGCTGTGATCAGCAGGTTGGACTTCCTTTTTGGAGTCAGTGACAGGTAAACATTTTGTATGTGAAACTGTATGTGAACTGATGTGTGTTGGACTATCTGTGAACAGATGTGACTTTTTTCTTGACACTTGTGTTTCTGGACTTTGTTTTCATGGCGAACACACAGCTGGTGAGTACCTGTACCATTCTGCCACAGTTTCTTATGTATTTCTTCTTTCACATGTAGTATTCCCGGTATTACCTTCACTGTTGTCAGTTAACCCAAGTTTTGCCACGTCTCACATTAATCTCAGTAATTTAGTAATGGGATCCAACAGAGTTGCGAAGTTCTTTGCACAATGAGAAACTGTATTGTGTGCCAGTGTGTCATGCTAAAAAGCGGTAAAGAGGGTTGCTGACTTCTGATCATCAACTTTACCGGACAAATGTTGTGGAAAGGTAAAGACCAGAATACCGTATGTCAAGTTACGTACTTTTGAACTGAAACACAAGGTTACTGTGTGTGTAATTTTTACGTGCTACATGTGCGTATTTTAAAATGCTGACTTGTTGCGCCCTTAAATTCAGAAATGCCGTTCTTATAACTGCGTGCTATAATTCCGTATCGAAAGTTAGAGACTTACTCTCTCTCTCTCTCTCTCTTGGCTTGACTTCGCGAACGAAGATTTTATAGGAGTTTCCCACGACGTCTGCAGGCTTGTTCGTGGCTGCGGAGGCCAATCCGAGACAGGCAGGTTCGACCGCAGTGGCTGCAAGGGAAGGTATGGCCGGGGTTCTGAGCTGCGGCATCTCTGTTTTTTCTCCTGAGCCGCTTGTCCTTAAGGCTAGCTCTGTGAGAGTCCTCAAAGGAGACAGCTGCCTTGTAAATGGTGGAGCACCAGGTGTCACGGTCCGCAGCAAGCGAAGACCACTGGTGGTGGTCGATTTGGCAGGCACTAAGTGACTTCTTGAGACAGTCTTTGTATCTCTTCTTTGGTGCCCCTCTGTCACGGTGTCCAGTAGCAAGCTCGCCGAACAGGGTGATCTTTGGTAGGCGATGATCCTCCATCCTGGAGACATGCCCCGCCCAGCGGAGCTGTGTCCGCAGCAGCAAAGCCTCGATGCTCACAGTTTCAGCCTGTTCAAGGACCTCGACGTTGGTGACATAGTCACTCCAGTGAATGCCCAGGATGGTACGCAGGCAGCGCTGGTGAAAGCGTTCGAGGAGTCGTAGTTGGCTGCGGTAGAGGGCCCAGGACTCGGAACCATACAGCAGGGTGGTGAGGACCACAGCTCTGTACACGCTGATCTTGGTGCCTGTTTTCAGCTGTTGATTGTGCCACACCCGCTTGAAAAGTCGCCCGAAAGCGCCGTTCGCTTTTGCCAGCCTGCTGTCAAGCTCCTTGTCCAGCTTGGCGTCCGACGTGATAATGCAGCCAAGGTAAGTAAACTGGTGCACTTACTTTAGTTCAGACTCGCCAATGGTGATGTGAGGAGGGCGATACACTGTCTTGGGTGCCGGCTGATGGAGGACCTCTGTCTTTTTCAGACTGACCTCGAGTCCAAAGAGCTGGGCAGCATCTGCGAAGCAAGACGTGATGCGCTGCAGGGCTCTCTCTGTGTGTGCAACGAGGGCAGCATCATCAGCAAAAAGCAGCTCACGAATCAGTTGGTCTAGGGTTTTCGTGTGGGCCTGCAGTCGTCTGAGGTTGAACAGGCTGCCATCGAGACGATACCTGATGTACACTGCATTGTCATCATCGAGGTCCACTGTGGCCTGCTTCAACATCATGCTAAAAAAGATGGTGAAGAGGGTCGGTGCCAGCACGCAGCCCTGCTTTACGCCGTTGAGAATAGGGAATGGTTCTGAGAGGTCATTGTTGAGTCTGACCTGGCCTTGCTGGTCCTCGTGTAGCTGGACAATCATGTTGAGGAACTTTGGGGGACAGCCAAGTCGCTCCAGGATCTGCCACATGCCTTGCCTGCTCACAGTGTCGAACGCTTTTGTTAGGTCGACAAATGTTACGTACAGCGCTTTGTTCTGCTCGCGGCACTTCTCCTGTAGCTGTCTCAGCACAAAGACCATATCGGTGGTGCTCCTGTTTGCTCTGAAGCCACACTGGCCCTCTGGGAGTTGGTCTTCAGCGATGGCAGGTACCAGCCGATTCAGGAGCAGCCTTGCAAGGATTTTCCCAGCAATGGACAGCAGGGTAATTCCCCGATAGTTGGAACAGTCAGACTTCTCGCCTTTGTTCTTGTACAGGGTGATAACGACTGCATCACGGAGATCTTTTGGTAGTGTTCCTTCCTCCCAGCAGCAGAGAAAGAGGTCATGGAGCTTGTTGTGCAGTGCTGTGCCTCCATGTTTCCAGATCTCTGGCGGTATTCCATCAATGCCTGCTGCTTTGCCACTCTTGAGCTGGTGGATGGCTGTGAGGGTCTCTTCAGCGGTGGGCGGTTCGTCCAACTCAACCTTTACTGGGAGGTGTGGGATTTGTAGGACGACTGCTTCTTGAACAGTGCACTCAGCGCTGAAGAGGCTCTGAAAGTATTCCGACCGGCGGTTCAAGATGGAGGTATTATCTGTGAGGAGTGCCTGGCCATTCGCGCTTCGCAGGGGACTTTGTACCAGGTGCCTGGGGCCATACACTGCTTTCAGTGCTTCGTAGAAGCCCCTGTAGTCACCATTGTCAGCACAAAGCTGGGTCCTCTGTGCAAGTCTGGTCCACCACTCATTCTGGAGATCTCTGAGCTTGCGCTGGAGACTGCTGCAGACGAGGCGGAAGGCAGACTTCTTCACAGGGCAGGAAGGCTGGGCTAGGTGGGCCTGATGGGCGGCTCTTTTTTTTGCTAGGTGTTCCTGGATCTCTACATCGTTTTCGTCAAACCAGTCTTTGTTCTTCTTTCTGGCGAAACCCAAGACTTCTGCAGAGGATTTTGCAATAGCAGTTTTCAGTTGTTCCCAAAGTGTTTCAGGGGAGGAGTCTACTGGGTCCGCTGTGTCTTTGAGCCTGCGCTGTAAATCTGTCTGAAAGGCGGCTTTCACATCGTCACGCTGAAGGCTGGCAACATCAAGCTTTTTCTTGGGGGGCCCCCATTTCTTGGGTTTTGGCCTGAAGTGGAGCCCGAGTTTGCAGCGGACAAGGCGGTGGTCAGTTTGGCACTCTGCGCTGGGCATCACTCTGGTGAGGAGGACGTCACTGCGGTCCCTCTGACGCACTAGGACATAGTCGATAAGGTGCCAGTGTTTGGAGCGAGGATGCATCCAGGTGGTCTTTCGACTGTCCTTTTGCTGAAAAGTAGTGTTGGTGATGACCAGTTGCTGCTCCGCACAGAACTCCAACAGTAGGCGGCCATTGTCATTGCAGTTCCCCACGCCATGCTTGCCGAGGACTCCTTTCCAGGCTTCAGAGTCCTGGCCCACTCTGGCGTTGAAGTCGCCAAGGATGATGACTTTGTCGTCTGCAGGGGTACTCTGTAGGAGGCTGCGCAGGTCAGTGTAAAACTTGTCCTTTTCAGCAGGCTCTGCCAGGAGGGTTGGGGAGTACACACTGAGAAGGGTGACGTGTTGCTGGTGTCTCAGTGGGAGGTGCATGGACATGATGCGGTCTGAGTGGCCCGTTGGTAGGTTTTCCAGCTTAGTCGCAATGGATGTCTTGACCATGAAACCCACGCCTGAGAGCCGTCTTTCTGATGCAGGCCTGCCTGACCAGTAGAGGGTGTACCCAGCACCAAGTTCTTGGAGGCTGCCTTCGTCCGGAAGGCGTACTTCGCTGAGCGCGGCGATGTCGATGTTTAACCTCCGCAATTCATGGGCAATGAGGGCGGAGCGACGTTCAGGGCGTCCGCTGTCTGCTTTGTCGAGCATGGTTCGGACGTTCCAGCATGCTACGTTGAGTCCGGTCGTGGGCGTCATGAGAGTGGATCCGTTATTCTTTCTTGTTTTTTGACCGCATGAGAAGATGCCCGTTGACCGCGGCTAGCCAACTGGGGTTACGAGGGGACGAGCTTTGGTTAGGCCACCTTTTCTAGGCCCCTCTCCGTGTGGAGCAAGCAGTGCTGTCCCTAGAGAAGGCTGCTTGGTCGTTCAGGGTGTGCCGAGTGATGTTGTCATCCCCAGGTCAACATCAGGCGACCAATATCCTGAACCGCCTGCATGCAGGTTTGAGACTGCGGCTTCCAGTGACATCTTTCACCTGCCGTTTCGCCCCTTGCCCATCGCTACAGGACTTGGAATGGTCAGTGTCATGGTCCGTGGACGTTTCCTAAAGCCTGCGCGGTGGAGCTTTTTGGTGGAGTGCAGTGTGCGCAGTACTGGCCCCACCCTTTAAACCCTTGGTTCATCTGCCATGGCCTAGCAAGCTGGGACGATGGCATCGAGGTCCTCGGGTCGTAGGTTTTATATCAGACTGTCCTTGTCCTAGTCTCTGGCTCAAAAGCCTTCCCCGGAGACACGGGGGCTTTGATGTCAGGGGTTTCCTCCCTTAGCCTTTCCGCAGCCAAGCGGCCAGGCCTGCAAGGCAGCAGGCGACTCGTGGAGGGCGGGGTCGTCTATGTCCCGTGCAGATGTGAACATCTGCCCACTGCCCAGAGACTTACAGCAGCCAAGTATTCACCAATCCTCTTAGACCTCAGCCGTGCTAAATGTCAGTACCTCACGTTACTGACGTCTAGCACAGGGATGTCACTGGAGCTGGACACCTATAGGACAAATGTCCTGGAGGGTGGCAGAGGGATAGGACATTTGTCCTGAATTGGAACAAAACAATAGGACATTTTTTCGCGCGTGACAAAACTGATAGTAAAACAGAAACCACATAAACACAGGCTGAGTGAGATATTTATTGACTGTTGACGAAAAGGACATAAACATAAAAAGGCAAAGAAAAGTGAACAAGCTATTATGTCATTCAGATAATACTGTCATCGCCGATTCGCATGAAAAACATATCAGGGCCTTGTAACAGAGGTAGCAAATTCTTCATGCTCAGGCTCGCAACTCACAAACCAAACTGTCATTTTGGCACTTCAAGGAATTCACAGTGCAAGGAAATGTACTGACTAGAATAGCATTATAAAAATATTAGACCATATACTGACTAAACGGAAATGTAATGATTAGTAAGCCTAAGGCTATAACAAAAGGAGATGAGCTTTCTGTAAGAAACTGTATAAGAAAAAAAAAATCATTCCAGTTACTATTTTTTTTTTTGTTTACTTGTTCATGTTGTCATTAAGCCATTCGCTACCAGAAACCTGCTGTGGCCCATGCTTCCAGCATGGGCCACAGCAGGTTTCTGGTAGCAAATGGGTTAAAGTTTTAAATTCTCACACTTTTGTGGCTAATAGACATGATGAACAAATGTAGAAAACTAATGCAGAAAATACTTTAAAAAGGCCTTGTCAATAGGCTACATTTGTTAGATTTATCTGAAACTTCACTACATGTAGTAGGCTGCTACACTGACTTGAAAATCAAAATGACACCCTCAGACTCAGTGGAACTGATATGAGCTGATCACTCAGCAGAAGTGGATGGTTTTTCTGAGTCCTGTTGAACAGTGGTACCCCTCCTAGCTGAAAATAGCTGAACTTTAGGGGCAGCCAATCAGAAGGCGATGTTTACGGAATCACACTCTACACGACCCTCGCTCGCGCAGTCTCGCTTTCGCTAAAAATAGCTGAACTTTAGGGTCAGCCAATCAGAGGGCGTTGCTGGGAATAACACACTACACGTCACTTGCTCACGCAGTGTAAAGCCGACTACCGCAAAGCGCCAGCCTACTCGGAAAGAAATGTCGCTAGCGAAGTCCGCGATCAACGGAAAAACAATCGGACACATGTCCTCTTTTTGAAACAAACAATCGGACATTTGTCCTGCTGATCTTTCTGTTCATCGGACATTAGGCCAAGTCAATCGGACTATGTCCGGTGTCCGACGGCCAGTGACATCCCTGGTAGCAGCCAAAATCTGGGGCAAATACAGAATGAAAATGCAGCTAGAACTAAGTATGTCAGTTCATGCAGAAAAATGATTTCTAACATAAAGACCATGTTTGTAACCGTATTCTATGTGCTCGTTCTATGTTTATTAAACATTGTTGATGTCTGTTGCCAAAGACGACGACTGAATAAAACTGCCGTTTGTAGAACTGTGTGAACTTTCATTTCACGTTTTCTCAAGAAATGTGAAATCCAAGTTATGAAGTTCTAGCTGTCAGCCCTCGATTTATGCTGTCTTCAACAAGTTTGCAAATAAGACACATCGCGAGGTAGTTCACTACTTACACATCATACATAAGTGAATGGGACATAATCATCATGTGGCAGTGTTACTGAGGAGTGGGGAGGGACTTGATAAAATAATACATAGGATTTATATGGCGCATTTCTCATATTTATAATATAACTCAATGCGCAGGACATAGCCGCGAACTGAACCCAACAAGCACGCTCACATGAATCACGCGCATTCCCTCACACACTGTACATAAACACAGAACATTCACGTGGTGCTATGGGCAAGCTCAAGTGAGCCACTGAAATTTTTGGAAATTTTTTAATCGTTTTTTATATTTTTCAAATTTGAGCAAGTTGCCTGAAATTAATACCAAATTCGTGGGGGAGGAAAGAGCCGGAGTACCCGGAGAAAGAACCTCCGACGGTCCGCCAAAATTAATGGTGACACTTACTAGAGGAGAAAAGTCTGACGCCGGAACCGGGTATCAAACCTCAACCCTCTTGCATTGGTGGCAGGCACTTTTACCGCTGCGCCACGGACCACACCATGTAGCTAGCTGCACGTGTAGTCTGGGCCACTAATTTTTTGCCACATAGAAGCCAAGTGAGTTGCAGACACCAAAGCTGACATGGATTGTCATCTGCTTCAAGTGTCATTTCAGGGAGAATTTTACCTATGAGATAACTACGAGATCTCTCATTAGCATAATACCAAGATGGTGGCTGTTGAACTTCTCATAACAGGCTCAGTGGAGTAATCACTTTCCTAAATATTTTAAACCAAGAGAGTCGTTATTTCTCTCTTCTATTATCCTACTTTTACATAATCCCGCTAACAGGTTTGTCCGTTGTGGCCTCAACTCAATATGGAGGTACAATCCAAAACAGTGTGTATTAAACCAGGGTGTGTGTATTAATTTGCTTGCAGCTACACAAACTACACTTAGTAAATATATACCAGCCATGGTAATTTGAGCTCAGTGAATCCTGTTTCCATAAGAACATGCACACTCTGTGCCATTAGCTTTTTGTGTAGTAACTTTTCTGTATTATGTACTCTGCCACTAAGTAATTCTGTTCATTTCTATCCTGTACACCTTGTAACAACACATTCAGTTCTAAAAAAAAAAAAAAAGAAAAGCAAAAGCACTGCAAGTGAACTTTGGCTGGGCAAATCATGTCGCTGATAGTGTTCTAGTGGAAGCAGTCTTGCAGGGGCTGAAGTTGACGTCTGTAGGCAAAGAGCTACCTTAAATCAAGATAATCGCCAAAACAGAAATTATATCATTTTAAACTGATTTTTTTTTTCAAACTACATTTCGTTGTCATAACTGACTTTCAGAAAGCATGAGATAACAGTGGTACATTCTCCGTGGGATGGTGGGCGAGGTATACCAGCTTAGCACTATTAGTACATTGGATCATGGGTTTCTGTGTACATGCATATTTGCCTGTATTGCGTATGTATGTATGTTCAGAGATGTCTGTGAGTGGTGAACTGAACAAATTTGCTTGCCTATTTTGTACACACATTTAAGAATTTAATCTTTCTGATCTTTGGCTCACATGCGAAGCAAAAGAGAGTCTATGTTCTGGGCCAGTGGTCGTCCGTCTGGCCGGCCGGCGTCCGGTGTCTGTCCGCCGTCTGCTGTCCGCCGTCGTCCGTGGTAAACTTTAACATTGGCATTTTCTCGGAGACTATTCAAGCTACAGTCTTCAAACTTGGCCCAAGGATACTTTATGGCAAGACCTTTCTAAACATACTAATTTGAGTGAGCTCTCATGAACTGAAGGTCAAGTTCACAGGGGATGAGGAAATAGGCCAAAATTAGCTATATTTTGACATAATTTATTTTTTCTCAAATACTATTCACAACTTGAAACCCAAATTTGGTACAAAGATACCTGATAGTAAGACCTTTCTATGCATACTAATTTGGTTGATCCCTTGGAAAGGTCAAAGGACACAAGAACTCAGGAAATAGGTCCAAAATCACCATATTTTGACAAAAGATGTGTTTTTCCTCAAATATTATTCACAACTTCAAACCCAAACTTGCTACAGAGATACCTGATGGGAAGACCTTTCTGTGCATACTAATGTGGATGACCCCTTGGAAAAGTCAAGGGTCACAAGAGGCTGGCAAATGTGTGTAAAATGCTGATTTTTGATAAAATTGTAGGTATTATAAACATTTTTGCTAAATTTTTCAATCAAGTTTGGTACAAAGGTAGCAGAGATAGGAGATTAGAGATTTCCACCCCACCCCTTTCATAAACAAAAGGTATCTCTGGTTAACCTTTAGCACGCTGGTGGCGACATTTGTCACCAGCCGCCATCTTGCTTCATTATCGGATGGCAACATATGTCGCCACCGCGTGGTCTGTTCGTAATCGGCTATGGTAAACACACTGGGTTGCTATGAAACCTTTGCAAAGGATTGTGGGTGATTGTAAATGAGGCTTGCTTCTGTTTTATATCGGCCATCTTGCTAACTTCAAGTGTGTTTGAGCGATTCAAATTTTCTAAGCGAGAGTTTGTTCTGACGGCTTCATTTTGACAAAAGATGACCGATGAGGAGTTAGAAGCATTCATCAAGGAATACTTTTATGGAGTCAGATTCCGATGATGAAGACTTTCTTGGCTTTTTGCCAGAAGACTTGAGATCAAGGGGGGGGTGGGTGGGAGATGGTGGTGATGGGCAGAGGAGTGATTCTGAATCGAGTGCTAGTGAACACGGAAACGGTGCGTAGTAAGCATTGATTATTATTATTTTTTGTTGTTAGGATAATAACACAGATAACACAGTTTTAAGAATTGTGACATAATCTTGATTCATTTATTTACGTACATGCCAAATTCCACACTCATACATAGAAAAATGAAAAAGTTGTAGGCTTTTGAAGTACGTAGGGTAGTGTTGGGTTTAGCCCACTCAAAAAGAATGCAGTTGCAGGGAAAAGAACTGCCAGCGGAAAGCAGAGTGCTAAAGGTTAACTAACCATTTAGACTAATCAACCCCTATCATTCCTATCACCTCTTTTGTTTTCCTAAGTACATTAGGTTTATTTCAAAAATCATTGAAGCAACGTTTTTTTGATCGGCTGCCAACCCATGATTATTAAGGCAGATCCCCCACCCCACCTAAATTATTAATGCCATTGACTTCTTAAACAAAGACTAATTAAAATATCAATGCAGACACAGTGAGATTAAGTATAGCATCAAAATTAATATATTACAGTATAAAATGGATCAGGACGAATTACTTCTTCTAAGCGATATCTGCACTGTAGACAACAAAGACAGACTCTAAAAAACAGCGACTTCTCTCTGTAGTTGTTTCCGGCAAATCAAAAGCTTATCTCGGAAAACAATACACAACAGAAGATATAGAATCCCTCACTGCTGACAAGCTAATCAAACTACATGCTAAATATGAAAATCACAGTTCACTAATGACCCATGATTTGAGTTGATTTCTCGTGTCTCTTTATACAAAAGCTGTTAGTCACTTCCTACCCGTTGATAGTGACAGTCTATCACACGATCTCGAAATCAACCCTATTCTTTCAAGTTCAATTGGTAAATTATCATGCCTTATGCATGGAAGTATGAAGCACTGTTCTCGATTTGACCGAGAACTGAAGCAGGAACAGTTGTGTCAAATCCCACCCTTTGCATCGAGTGCCCTCCCACAGAGTTTTAAATAATATAATTGGTTATTATAACATTAGTGTGGCAAACTCTCTAAAGTGTGAACTAGTGCGCATGCGTGACCTCTTCTTCATTTGACACAACTGTTCCTGCTTCAGTTCTCGGTCAAATCGAGAACAATGCTTCATACTTCCATGGTAAGTACTCGCATGTTCCCATAATTATCCTCTAAAGCCTTACTGATAATAAGTTTCATACTGCTCAGCTTAGCTCCAGCGAGCGTACTCAATGCTTCATGCTTCTGCAACTTCATATGAAATCTTTTGTTAAGGGCCTCCATACCAAAGCATGCCAGGCTTGTGGCAAGGCCAACACCTTCAATAGCAATTCCTATGACACTTCCCATTCCCGTTGCAAACAGAGCTATACCTCCTACAGATAATCCGGCTGAAACCACACCCACGGCCATTGAAGTGTTGTGTACAGAATTGAAAACCGTTTTGTAACGTCGTTTGCACCGGGAGTATTTTGCTTGTTCTTATTCCAAATACTTCAACGCTTCTGTAATATTCATTAAATGGAATGAGTCTGTCTGTAATGTTTTATCTGGAACAATAGGATCAAGCGGCTCAGGCGGTATTTGCGGATACAGTGGTGGCATTTTTTGTGGCAAATATTTTTTTTTATTAATCTTCTAATTTATTTTGCAACTCTTCAAAGGTATACAATTTGCTAGCATAATAAAATGAAACAAGGTCTATGTGTTCCAGGTTTATGAAACTTAGACGAACGAAAATTTGTTTATCGATCACTACCTTAACAGCAGGGACACTACTCAAAACTTCAAAATCTGTATTGGTTTTTCTAATAGCAATAACAACCTTTGTTGACTCTGCTACTGTACTATCCCATGTAAGTTTGATTCCCTGTGCTATATCTGCTTCTTTCACAGCTTCCACAGATCTCATGAGAATTTCAAAAACTATTGTCACATCTCTATCTATGGTAAAATTTGCTGGTACGAACGAAATAGAAGTATCTGTTCTGCCTTTTATATTTGTAAGAAGATACCTTCGTTTCCCATACTCTTGAAGTTTTAGTTTTTCTCTGCTATTGGTTTCGGAATAGCTTGGCACAAGACTTACAAGCATTGGCTCAGAGTTAACAACTTTTCTAAATACTAAGGCTCCTTCATCAGTAAAATAAACATAAGGACTGATAAAAACAAACTTTATGTCCCATACAATGGGAATAGGTGCAAGCGGAACAGGGGTAGGAATAATTACCCACTTATTAGCCACATATTTTAAGCTGTAGAGCACATTACTTACAGGAGTAGGAACAGTAACATCACGAAGTTGACTAAGTTTAGGAAACGCGCCATCTTTTACATCTTCAATTACCTTTCGTTTGTACAATCCAACGGACACAAGTTCAAGGCCATACACCTCTCCTACCTCACCTTCTTTATCAAAATCTTGCACGTCAGCCAAATCTTTCAACTCTATTGATGGACACGCAACTGAAATAATTCTCGGCTTTGGACCAAGACCGCTCATTTTTATAAAACAATAATAAAATTTATTTCACTTCCAACACAACATAAAAATCATGCATGACAACTGGTTTGTCATCCTGGTTAGTTACAGATAAGCACAATGATTCAAAGAAACTGGAGCCCAATTTTTTAAACTGTGAATTAGGAAATCTAGCAACTACATTTTCACAATATGGGGCAGTTCTAGTCGACACATTTCAACAAAGATGAAGGCTTTCCATTGTGAAGATTATCAGTAGTGCTTAATTCTTTCAAATGAACATTTAGCAATGTGTGTACTGACAAATGAACAGGGTATCTTCCAGTTATTCTTAATTTTTTTGGTGATAGTAGACGTCCATCTGATTGTGACCAATCTTCGTCTGGATATGTTATTTTTTTACCTAAAAAACCAAGTAATAATAAAAGACTAATTGATAAAGAAAACTGACCACTTTTCGGAAAATCAATTGTAACAAGTAAATTATCTGGGTTTAAAGTTGCTTTAATTTTAAATTCATTTTGAAGCCATTCAGCTAAAGTATAAAAGTCATAATATCCAGCTCGTAAAATATCGCCCTTTTCTAAACCATCAAGGCCCCACCCGGGTCTGCCCTGGGGGACTTGGGTGGGGTTAGGTATTTTTTAGTTCCCAGGGTCACCCTGGTCAGCCCCACAGGGTGGGTTTATCTCTCTATTCTGGGGCATGTGTTTCTGTCTACCCTTTGTCCATTCACCTGTATTTGCCATTTTAAAACTCTCCCTACTGTCTGCACTGCCTGTAGCTCTTGATATTGGATGTGTGTTGCTAAATGGTCTTAGCTTTATTTAGGCCCATGTGTTAGGTTTATTTAATGTATTTGACCGGCTGGCGACATACATTCAATGTTCTGTTTTTTTTTCACAAGCAGTGCAGGCACGTCCTGAGAAAGCCTTGTTGCTGTCGGGACGTTAAGCAATGTACAATCAATCAATCAATCTAAACCATCAAGAGTTCCACTTACAGAATAATTGTTATCATCTGTTACATTAAACCACTTTACTGTATAAAACATTTCATGGATAGCTACAGCCTTGCTACCATCACGATTATCAATCCCATTAGTTAACCACACTGGTTTGCTTGTGTCAAGATTTGTTAAGGTAATAAACATTTTTATTATCTCATAAAAAAAGGATGGAATTTAAATCACCAACCATTACCACTACAAACGCATTTCAATTTAACGTGAATGCCAAATACAATGTCGCCCCAACTTATGAACAGAAAATAATTCAACTAAATCAACTCGACATAGCTGTAAGCGAACAAGATTTATTTCAAGTCAACGTACCCAAGACGATGCTACTGCAAGAAAGTGGTCTTCAAGTCCACTACAAAACCAACTCAACTTTGCTATACTGTGTAGTACTACAGGATGCGGCATTTCTTTTACAGACCATTTGAATCACCCAAACAAACTGATTAAGTCTGTCTATCATTTCCATACTTATTACCAGCTTAGAAGAATACTGTCAGAACTGCATACACCACTACCAACTGAATCTAGTTTCAACAGGTATAACAACCCCATGGATATGAAAGCGTTTGAACGGATTTGTAATGAGTTTAACATAAGCCCCTGTGCCGGGTATGACTTCACACAAAAACTTGATGATCACAACGGCATGGGTACATTGTATTACGCTATGAGTCACAGACAATACCCACAAGATTATTACCCTGGTTACACTTCATTCTCATCAAAATCTGAAGTCTGGTTAGGCTCAATAGAACAGAAACAGTCTAATGCCTGGACCACATTTATCTTAGACAGGAGTGACGGGTTTACTCAAGCGGGAGTGGAGCGCGTAAATGAGTCTATCAGAACATATGTCTGGTGTTTACTAGGTGCACAAGCTCAAACAAAATCAAACATTTTGAATGGAAGTGGGAAGTTCGAGACACAAAAACAGTTTCTTGCAAACCTGGAAGATTCAATTAACTCAACAGTTGATCTCCCGTCAAGCATACAGCGCTATCAAGACGTTCTCAGATATGCGAGATCAAAAGTTGACTTTGTAGTTGGCATTGGGTTATACATGTTGCCGTCTGATCTTCAACTCCAAATGGGGACAATAACAAATTATAATAATGAAATAGTTGTTGCAGGTGTTGGTCAAAAACTCGGTCTCAATCAATCTGTAAACTTAGGAGGAACAACTGCGCATGTACAGTTGTTAAAACCATTACAGGCGGTTACTTCCCCTGCCCCGGTAGTAAGGCAAGCTGTAATACTTCAGTCCTCTGACTCCACACATAATTCCGAGAGAACAGCATTGACAATAGGCCTTACTGGAGTAGGTATATTACTTCTTTACCTGTTTCATTAAATAACCTACCATTAACCCTCCTACTGTCACCAAAAAGACCCACACATTCTCTGCCATAAATCCTACTACCTTTGCGACCCGACCCGGGTCTGCCCTGGGGGACTTGGGTGGGGTTAGGTATTTTTTAGTTCCCAGGGTCACCCTGGTCAGCCCCACAGGGTGGGTTTTTCTCTCTATTCTGGGGCATTGTCCATTCACCTGTATTTGCCTTTTTAAAAACTCTCCCTACTGTCTGCACTGCCTGTAGCTCTTGATATTGGATGTGTGTTGCTAAATGGTCTTAGCTTTATTTAGGCCCCATGTGTTAGGTTTATTTAATGTATTTGACCGGCTGGCGACATACATTCAATTTTTTTTTTTTTTTTTTTTTTTTTTCACAAGCAGTGCAGGCACGTCCTGAGAAAGCCTTGTTGCTGTCGGGACGTTAAGCAATGTACAATCAAAACCTACTACCTTTGCTGCAGTACTTATCATCCAACTGACAAGTGAGCCTAAAATGCCAGGCAGCGCATCCATCGCTTTTACAGCCAATTTCTTAAGTAAGTCTGATATATAAGACAATTGTTTCTTTACCCACGACTGTACATCTTTTGGATCAGTTGGTGGTGCTGGAGGGGCTGGAGCGCTACCCCCTGGTCCACCCGTTACACAGTACTGATAATAAATCCGAGAGCAGTAATTAAACTTGCAATTGTGATACCCTGCTCTCTGAAAAGTGTTTTCAATCTCTCAGCCAACGTTGTGTCTTTATGAAGTATTTTCTGAATAGTTTCTCTAATTCTGTTAATTTGTGTTTTCAGTTTTTCTTTTCCAATTTAAATCTCCCCACCCGGGTCTGCCCTGGGGGACTTGGGTGGGGTTAGGTATTTTTTAGTTCCCAGGGTCACCCTGGTCAGCCCCACAGGGTGGGTTTTTCTCTCTATTCTGGGGCATGTGTTTCTGTCTACCCTTTGTCCATTCACCTGTATTTGCCTTTTTAAAACTCTCCCTACTGTCTGCACTGCCTGTAGCTCTTGATATTGGATGTAAATGGTCTTAGCTTTATTTATGCCCCATGTTGTAGGTTTATTTAATGTATTTGACCGGCTGGCGACATACATTCAATTTTCTGTTTAGTTTTTTTTCACAAGCAATGCAGGCACGTCCTGAGAAAGCCTTGTTGCTGTCGGGACGTTAAGCAATGTACAATCAATCAATCAATCCAATTTAAATCACTTCTAGTCGTGCGGATCTTTCTATCTGCAAATCATTTAGTCTGTGTTGTATTCTTTCTTTCATTTCTGTGTCATAATTCTCATCATCAGCTTTAGCTAATTTTTCTTTTTCTTTTTCTATGTGATTATCAAGCTCGCCTAGTTTGGCTACATTATTCACAAGCTCAACTCTGATTGACTGCAGTGTTTTATCCAACCCCACTAACTCCCGCATTGTCAAAGGAGAGTCACCCATTGTTTTCATAGCCTCATTTATTTGCCCTTCTGTAAATGAAGTTTCTTGTATTACTGTGTTTGCTATTTCTGGCAGGCTTGTTACTGCTGCCATTTCAATTTCTTGTCCCGTCGGCAACCTTGTTTGTACGTCATGAAGGGTACTAGCAAGACGAGGTGGTAACTGTTTATCTCCAATACCAAGTTGACGCAAGGCGCCAACACCACCTTCATTTTTGATTGTACTTAATGCTCTAAACTTACCAGGGTCTCTTTTGTTAGTCAATTGTACTTTTCCTTTGTCAGCAGTATTTAAATATAAATGGCCATTACCATCAAGTTCAAACTGATTAGGATCTATGTTGTCTGGGCGGTCACCAACATGATCATAAAACGAGTTCACTTTGCTTTCTAAAAGTTCGTGGCGTAAACTGTAAGTATTCCTTGTACCAGCCATATCTGCCATATCTGTTGCACCAGTATCATAGTCATTCATGTCATCCATTTCAAAATCTTCATGGTTAAATCCTCCCGCTGCCATTGTTTTTATTAATTTAATATTTTTGATTTTTGCATAATAAAATGACACAGTCCTACGGATCAAAGTTAGACCCATACAGAAAACTATGTGAACCTTTTGGTGTTAAGGGCATTAGACAATCAATTGTCATCACTAACAATCCTATTACTATAGATCCAAACCAAACCCTTACTGTCAAGTTTCCTAACCTAGGCCCCAGTGACGTTGTTGTTCCTGGTACTGCACGCCTTGCATTTAATATCGAACTTTTATCAGACACAGATGACAAAAGAACACTAGTTAACAACCTAGGTAGAGCAATTATTAAGAATATTAAAGTTAAACTTGAAGGACAGGAAGTGTTTAGTCTTGACGATTCCGATGTGTTCTACTGTTACAAAGATTTGTGGCTTACAAAAGAAGAAAGAAAAGACCGCATTTATCAAGGTATACAGTCAGATAGTATTATGAAAATTTGAATCAATGCCGGAGACAAAACAACAACAGAAGTCAAAGACGTTATTGTGGCAGAAACATATGGAAATAGGTTTTGCATTCCACTTGAGTTTGAAATCCTAACAGCGCATTTGCCTTATTACCAAGGAGCACTAAATGACCGCCTGAGTTTTGAACTAATGTTTAATGACTACTCCAAAGTTATCAAATCAACGGATCTCAATGCATCATACAAGATCTCTAACATTTCCTTGGAATATGAAATTGTCACACATACTGAACTAGCTAGACTCATACAAAATCAATATCAGTCAAGACTGCCGATTTATTATGACCGTGTGATAAGACACAGTTTAATTAATAAAAACAAAAGCGATCCAATGCGGAACATCAACCTAAACACGCCTGCTAGGTCACTAAAAGGCATTCTTATGTTATTTGTTGAACCAGCTGCTCCATACCGAGATTCAGAAAAATTCTATAATCCGAAGATTACACATTTATCCTGTACAATCTAAGGACGCCCAAATCAAGTGTATGCGTCGGGAATGATGGGATATCAGCATTATGACGAGATCACAAAGTATTTTGCTGGGGGGAGAATTAGAGATAAATCGGCTAACATAGCATGCAAGGATCTGCATCTATATGATGTAAGAATCGGTGAATACCTGACAAACAAGTACGCACTGTGGCTAGATCTGCATTCTACGGAAGATGATTTTCTTCATGGCTCTGGCCGTACTATCGAAAACGGCAGTGACGGGATTACAATTCAGATACAGAAAAAGACTGAAAAAGCCGAAGCAATAAATATATATTTGTATCTGATTTATGATGCGCAGTTAAACATTTCTGAGAGCAGGCTAAGCGCTCACGTGTATTAAAAAATTACTTAGCTTGTTTTGGTTTTAATCCTTCACAGCCCATTTTGAATCAGAAATGCACCAAATCACAATAAAATCCGAACGTGTTAGCGGGCACGTCACGCTTGTGCTCTTAACTCAGACTAAACTGAAAATAAAAGGCCTATTGCCGTCCCCACTGAGAATAAACAGGAAACCGTTTCACTACCAATTTCAAGCACAACTTCCTGGTTATGAAAGGGACACAAAAACTCACCCACACACAGCATGTGTTATATAATGACTACGCAAAAGCTTGGGCATAAAAGGTCTATTGTTCAGGGTCGTCCCCACTGCCGCACGCAACACAGATCCGGTTTCAAACTAACCACTCACACCCAATTTTCTCCTTGCGTGAGTTGGTGATCTAAAAACACTCGTAAAACAGGGTGGGTGTATAGTGACTTTGAATCACTGAGGTCTCTCACTGGGAGTAGAGTTATGGGTTTTGTCTTTTATTTTTAATGCTTCCCAGCAGTCACGATGTGCTGATGAGTGAAGTGAAAACTTTTTCTTCACACAGACGTTGAAACAATTCTTTTTTCTCCACACAAACTCCTCACTTGGCGAGTTTTATTTTATTTAGGAACGACTTGGTGCTCCATATTTGGAAGAAAACCTATATTTAAGGTTTGCCTTACATTTAAAATTTGTACTAGTGACATAGTGACATAAATTTGAAGCGTTGACACAGAACGGAATAATTTGGCCTAATATGTTTGTGTGTGCCTGTGTGTGTGTGAGTGCGAGGTGGGTGGGGGTTGGGGTGGGTGCCTGGGTGGTGTGAGGGGCTTTGTAGGGAGGTGGGTATGTGTGTGTGTGTGCGAGGTTGGTGGGGGGTGGGGTGTGGGGGTAGGGGCGTGGGTATGTGTGTGTGTGCGAGGTTGGTGGGGGGTGTGGGGGTAGGGGGGTGGGTGGCGTGTACAGGATGTAGTCGCTATTTCTCAGGAACGCCAACAGTGACAGCATTGATATTTTAACTAGCCTTTGTTTCCAAGGGGCGAGGTTGGTGGGGGTAGGGGGGTGGATGGCGTGTACAGGATGTAGTCGCTATTTCTCAGGAACGCCAACAGTGACAGCATTGATATTTTAACTAGCCTTTGTTTCCAAGGGGCCGGGTGGCCTGACTGGGCAGATAAAGCTGTTGAAGGTATTTGGTCAAGTGCGTTTGTTTATTTACGGAAAGGATCAAATAAATCAATTGATTCTTAAATGGGTGGGCTTGAAATCTCCTATATTCATCTCTCTGTCCTTCATGACGTACAAACAAGGTTGGCGACGGGAAACAAAATTGAAATGGCAGAAGTAAAAAGCCTGCCAGAAATAGCAAACAGGGTAATACAAGAAACCTCATTTACAGAAGGGCATATAAATGAGGCTATGAAAACAATAGACGACTCTCCATTGTCCATGCGGGAAATAATGGGCTTGGATAAATCACTGCAGACAATCAGAGGTGAGCTGGTAAATAATGTAGCCAAACTAGGTGAGCTTGATAATCACATAGAAATGGAAAAAGAAAAACTTGGTAAAGCAGACAAAGAAAATTATGACACAGAAATAAAAGAATGAATACAACACAGATTAAAGGATTTGCAGATAGAAAGATCAGTGCGGATAGAAGTAGTTGAAATTGGGGAAAAAAACCTGAAAACAGGTCAACAGGATTAGAGAAACTATTCAGAAAATACTTCACAAAGACACAACTTTGGCTGAGAACTCTTTTCAGAGAGCAGTGTATCACAATTGCGAGTTTAATTACTGCTCTTGGATTTATTATAACTACTGTTGTAATGACTGTAACGGGAGGTGGCGGTGGTGGTCCGCCTCCAGCTCCGGCTCCTCCAGCTCCAACTGACCCAAAAGATCTACATACGTGGTTTTTAAAAAAAAAAAACTGTCACACGTATCAGACTTGCTTAAAAATTATGCCTGGCATAATAGGTAGTGTTGTCAGTTGGCTGATCAGTGCACAGGGAAGGTAGTAGGGTTTATGGCGGAGCATGTGTGGGTCTTCCTGGTGACAGTAGGAGGGTTAATTGCCGGCTATTTAGTGAAACAGGTAAAGAAGTAATAGCCCTAATCCAGTAAGGCCTATTACCAAAGCAGTTCTCTCTGACTCATGTGTGTTTACTGGAGGGGCTGGTGTTACTGACTGTGCAGGTGTCTGAGCTGGTGCCGGCGCTGGGGCTGTTACTGCCTTTACAGGCGATGGCCTGACTGGTGTTACTAATGTTACTGGCATTATTTATGGTTTTAGTGGCTGTAGGTGTGTGGTTGTTGGGCCCAAGTTTACAGATTGATTGAGTCCTAATTTCTGATCAGCACCTGCAACAATTATTTCATTATTATAATTTTTTTATTGTTCCCATTTGGAGTTGAAGGTCACATGGTAACATGTATAACCTGATGCCAACTACAAAGTCAACTTTTGATCTGGCATATCTGAGAACGTCTTAGTAGTGCTGTAAGCTTGATGGGAGATCTACTACTGAATTAATAGAGTCTTCAAATTTGCCTCTGCCATTTAAGATATTTGATTTGGTTTGAGCTTGTGCTCCTAGTACCACACATACGTTCTGATAGATTCATTAATACGTTCGACCCCTGCTTGAGTAAACCCGTCACTTCTATCTAAGACAAATGTGGTCCAGGCATTAGACTGTTTCTGTTCTATTGAGCCTAACCAGATTTGAGATTTTGATGAAAATGAAGAGTAGGGAGGCCAGTAATCTTGAGGGTATTGTCTGTGACTAATTGCATAATAGAATGTTCCCATGCCGTTGTGATCATCAATTTTTTGTGTAAAGTCATTCTTGGAGCTAATGTTAAAGTCATTACAGATGCGTTCAAAAGCTTTCATATCCATGGGGTTGTTATACCTGTTGAAACTGGATTCAGTGGGCAGTGGGACATGAAGTTCTGACAGTATTTTTCTAAGCTGGTAATATGCGTGAAAACGATAGACAGACCTAATCAGTTTGTGTGAGTGATTCAAATGGTCTGTAAAAGAAACGCCACAGCCTGTAGTTGAGCACAGTATAGCAAAGTTAAGCTGGTTTTGGAACATCTGTAGTGGGCTTGACGACACAGCTATATCGAGCTGATTTAGCTGAATTATTTTCTGGTCATAAGTAGGTGTGACATTGGGCATCCACGTTAAATTGAAACGCATTTGTAGTAACAATTGTTGGTGATTTAAATTCCATTGTACTTTTTTATGAGTTAATAAAAATGTTTATTACCTTAACAAATCTTGACACAAGCAAACCAATGTGGTTAACTAATGGGATTGATAATCGCGATGGTAGCAAGGTTGTCGCTATCCATGAAATGTTCTACACTGTAAAGTGGTTTAATGTAACAGATGATGAAAGTTATTATGTGAGTTATAGAGTCACTGGTAGTTCAGACCCTGATTATTATTATGACTTTTGTACTATAGCTGAATGGTTTCAAAGCAAAGTAAAAATTAAAGCAATATTGAATCCAGCTAACTTAATTGTTGCATTATAATTTCCGGGACCAACGTTTGCAATTTGAAATAAACTTGCATCATTACTTGGTTTAATAGGCGATTTTGTAAATGATAGGGATGCAGATTGGACACAAGTAGTGGATGGTGCTAATACTAGGGGTTGGGCAGTGACGTTGAAACCAAATAAACTTAGAATAATTGGAAGATATTAGGTGCACAAACACAACAGAAGTATCTGATCTACCCTTTCTATTTGTAAGAAGATACCTTTGTTTCTCATACTCTTGCAGTTTTAGTTTATCTCTGCTATTGTGGTCTTTGGAAAAGCTCGGAACAAGACTCACAAGCAACGGCCCAGAGTTAATAACTTTCCTAAATACTAATTTTTTCACCATAGCGTTTTTCTTCGTAAATATGCTTTAATCAGGGTTATTTTGACATCATTTATTAGAAAATGTTATGAAGAGTGTGTTATGTCGTGTGCAAATAGAATGTTTAGTCTTAAAAATCGCACATCAATGACTTATGACGTTATCAGTGACACTACCATCACAGGATATTGAAAGTGAAATGGAGAGCATCTGAAAGGACACAGCAAAAAGCCAACCAATGTGTAGTGTCACTAGTGTCTGTGTGCATGAAAATCCGGCCTGTTTGGTCTTGACCTACATTTTGTTTGTCAAATAATCAACATGACCTACAAACATGAAAATCAAGAAGTTGTTTATTTTTAGGTTAGAGGTCATATTTACCTGTGTGTTCTTTATCTCTGTGTCAGTCACTGGAGCATAAAAAAATGGTTAGAAAGTAATTTACAATAAATCAAATAAGATTTATTAAGAAAATGATGTGCACCGGAAGTTCTGGTTCTCTATTGAATTTTTCTACTCAAATTTAGTTTGAGGCAGTTAATAACATCATAAGCAAGCCACACAACTTGTGTATTAAAACATGTCACAGGAAACTTGCTTCACAGAGTGTATCCATTTGTGTGTGTGTGTGTGTGTGTGTGTGTGTGTGTGTGTGTGTGTGTGTGTGTGTGTGTGTGTGTACAAATTTGAAGCTTTTAGCCTCAGTATGATACGGGTTAAAAGGTGTTGAAAAATACAAAAGATTGGAAAAGACTCAGAGGAAGAAACTAACACTTAAAATGACAAAACAGAACATTGACATTAATTAATTAACTGACAACATAAGAAATCACTTGAAACTTCAGCCTTTATTAATCACATCAAACGTGCATACATATAAAAACACAGTAATTGTTTGTAAACACTTCAAACAATCAAGAGCTGTCAAACCTTTTTCTGGCAACTTTGTGATGAGGAAAACTAGTTCTTGCCTTCGACATGTTAGGGTTTTAGCGACTTCTTTGTCTCTATTCATAAAACGGAGAAATATACTGAGTTCGAGCAAGTGCTACAATAAAGTCTAGCTGAGTTGGACACCTCGTCCTGTGCCCAGCTCAAACGCACCAGCGGTGCCACCACCGCCACCCCCGCACCAGACCGATCGCCTGAACCGGCCATGCGCACCCGATCGGTTTAGAGCGTGTGCTTTCTGCACCTTGTAATGGGCATTCTCGGAGAAAGAATTACGTAACCGTCATTAGTGTTTCCAGTTTTGATTATTTTCACCACTAATGAAACCTTGTGTCCTCCAAGGTAGCCACGGGCGATAACTCGTCCAATTTTCGTGTGAAGGTAGCTCAGACAATAGGCTGAACATCTGAAGTAAGCAACAAATAAAATTTTCTTGTTTTGCTGTCGGGGTCGCTCTTTGTTTGGGGGTACACTTACAGACACTTTTCTCGTTTTTAATGGAAGTCATTATATATAAAGTACATTGATCTTGCGGTCACCAGCTGAACACGGCTAATGGTGAGCAAATACCAGAGCCAAAAACAGCAAAAATACCTGACGTTTACAGCGTCAGCCAGACTGGCGTGGTGGGAAAGCCGTCACATGCGACGCGTCGACGATGGCTTGCTCCACACCAGTCCGGCCGCCACACACTGTTACAAAGCCCAGACAGGTTATTACACAATGACAGGTGTGCCATCGGCTCGCCAGCTGTGTGAGCAGTCCGTAACAAAGATCACACTATTTATCCTATCATGTCCACACCTCTTTTTAACCCTTTTGCATTCGTTCTGGGAGTAACCAGGAGCTGCGCCAGTGGTCGCTACTGTTCATCTGGGAGTACGTGCTTAGGTGTTTTTTTCCCCATCACTCTTTTGTCCACCAGGCTTCCCAAAAAGAACCAACCACTGCTGGGGAAACCCCAGGGGATCCAATCATATCTTAGGGCTTTTTTTTTTTTGCATGCACACATTCTCCCGAGTAGTAGAACTGACTGCATTATTTCATTCACAAAAGGGAACATGGGAAATTGGCAGCTACCACCAATGGGGGCGACATTCCTGACAATGCAGAGGAGTAGACACGTGCTATTTTGAGAGATGCTGAGAAATAGGAAAGAAAAGAATTATTTGAATGGGATACTAACTTTGAAGATTACTTTGATACAGATTTCAACACTTTAAATGGCCCAAAGACAACACTTTTATTTCTCCCTCCATCTCAGATATATTTTGGGAGAAACAAAACATCCAAAGTGGAAAATCCCCCACCCGGGTCTGCCCTGGGGGACCTGGGTGGGGTTAGGTACTTTTTAGTTCCCAGGGTCACCCTGGTCAGCCCCACAGGGTGAGTTTTTCTCTCTATTCTGGGGCATGTGTTTCTGTCTACCCTTTGTCCATTCACCTGTATTTGCCTTTTTAAAACTCTCCCTACTGTCTGCACTGCCTGTAGCTCTTGATATTGGATGTGTGTTGCTAAATGGTCTTAGCTTTATTTAGGCCCCATGTGTTAGGTTTATTTAACGTATTTGACCGGATGGCGACATACATTCAATGTTCTGTTTTTTTTTTTTTTTTCACAAGCAGTGCAGGCACGTCCTGAGAAAGCCTTGTTGCTGTCGGGACGTTAAGCAATGTACAATCAATCAATCAATCCAAAGCGGAAAACGAACTCTGTGGCCATATGACACTATGTGTAGCACTGTGGACATGTGACACTTTCTGTGACAATTTGTGATAAAGTTTGCACAGAGTTTGAACTCACAGCTGCATGTCTAATATATAAGTGCATGATTTGTTTACTAATACAGCTGTGTCACCAAGATTGACATATTAGGTGACAGCAACATTACCCGTCCACTCTAGGTACATGACATGACCACGCATGTATAGTCTAGCTACTTTCCAATACTTCTGCCAAATCTCAGTGCTCTAGGATGGCCTCTCAAACTATACAGTTATACTTGTTGTAACATGAAAAAATCTGAACACTGTGAGCAGTTTCTATAGAAAGAATCCAAATGCAAAAGGGTTCAGTCTGTTTTGTCTGCTGTCATATAATCTTCCACTGAGGCAACAAAAAATTGGCTTTTGCCCCGCGTGCCGAACTCTCATGCACCCCTGCAGATGGAGGGGGCTAATAAGAATTGAGTGTGTACGTGTGCCAACACATGTCATTGTGTGTGTACCAGCTTTTCAAAACTGTATAGGACCAGAGCTGTGTGTTGTCACATTGATTTTGCAAAGACAAAAGTAGATATGACGATCCTAGTGGCAGAGGGTCTGACAGAGCACCTTTGACATTGGTCCATATCCTGAGCTTCCTGTATTTTTGGGTTGTTTTGTAATGTGAGGGTCAGAGCACCTTTTGACACTGGATCTTATGACATGCAATGTAGGAATGATGTCACTTGTGTTGTGAGTGAGGAGGAGTGCTGAGAACCGATGTGGCTGCCTATGCCATCAGAATCAGAATCAAAATTTTTACACCATGTTTTGTTGTGTATAACCGTGAAGAGATGATGTTCTCTGTGTACCTATACGTACAGTGTGAGTGAGGAGCGGGGCTGGGAGCTAATGTGGCTTGCCACAGGATGTTTTGCACCAAGCACAAACCTGCTGCGTGAACTGATGCAGTTCCTCCGCACACGCTCGCACCCCATCATCACTGACTGCCTCAACCGCCTGCAGAAAACACTCAGGTAACCAGTTAGACAACACATGGAAAAGAGACTGTTACGGTATGTCACTCTATTGATTGCCATGATCCATGAAAATTTAAGATGTGGCAACTCCAATGGCAAGAAAAGGGTAGTAAAGTTGACAATCTAACCAATATGGTATTGGATATTTTGTCTGTTCTATTGAAAAGATGTAGTTACTGAAGTGGTGGACATAAAGCCCCTCACGCATGCAGACGCCCTTACTATTTACAGAAGTTTCTGCTAGCTGTGTGCACAATAGGGTTAACAGTGTGGTATGTGTGTATCAGGAATGGGACCCGCAAGTACCCACCGCACCAGGTGGAAGTGGAGGCCATCCAACACAAGACCACACAGATTCTGCACAAAGTCTACTTCCCTGATGACTCAGATGAGGTTCTGTGTATTTGTTGACTTCATTTACTTGTAAACACACTTTGGCTGAAAACAGACAGTGTCATTGTTGAAAATGCTTTAAGTCACAATGTTTGCAAGGAGCTGTGTGATATTAAATCTGAATGACCATCAACCCATCCCCAAAATGTCAGTGGCAATGTTGAAAATGTTCATGATGATTCTTCAGCTTTGTTGTAATGAAGTGAGATACAGGAAATATGGCAGATAAAGTTACATCTGTCCTCATCACACACATGTGACCTTTGCACTTAAACTTGTGTGTGTGTGTGCAGGCATTTGAGGTGGAGTCCAGTACAAGAGCCAAGGATTTCTGTCAGAACATTGCGAACAAGCTGGCACTCAAGTCAGCCGAGGGCTTCAGTCTCTTTGTCAAAATCGCTGATAAAGGTCAGTCAAATAAACACATTTACCCTGGGTGTTGCAGATGTCAAAAAGCAGTCAAAAGTCACAAAGTTTTATAGCCCAGGTCGGCCTCAGTATTATGCATTACAGTATACCACAGTATTGGATATAATGCAAACAGGTCTCTTGCTCCTAAAGGGATGCCTTGTGAACAAAAGGTCGTCAGGTCGACTTTAGCTGCCTGTGCATGGCTTTGCACATGCCAACTATGGTGGACATCAGCCAGAAAACGTTTTGCTTACTGAAGTATTACTTTACAAGTGTGTGTAAACTAAGCACAATAATAAAGCAAATGAAGAATTGCACAGTCTGCTCTTACAGCTGTCGGGTACCATTTTATGCTGAGGCTGACCTGTACAGTCTGCAGCACTTTAGGGAAAGGTTAGGAATTCAACAAATTTGTAATATTTGCAATTTTGTAAATCGTGTCTGAAAGTTTTACAAGTTGTCACAAAAATGATCATGTCTTGGGCCACAGCAAACATTAAGAGCATAACAGTGTTAACAGCATTGTTTACAAGCACATGTTAATACAGTCCCATACACTTAAGTTGAAAACGAATAAGTTGAAAAATGCTCAAATCAAACAGAAATGATTTGCTCATTCTGTGACTAATTGTACAAAATTCTCAAAACTCATTTTCAGATAAGTTGAATGCGTTTCTCCTTTTCCAAACTCAGTTAAGTCTGAAGTCAAACATGGATAGTTGAGAAAAAAAATGCTGAAGACAAAACATTTATTTTCCCAGACAAAGCTGCCCTTTCTATGGCTAAATTTACAATAGATAACAAATGGTTAAGTGGCACTTAAATAAGTCGAAAATGTTTTTCCTTTTCAAACTGGGGTAAGTTGACCTCACACATTTCTGGTATTTTTTAACACACGGCGACATACTCACACCGGCACCTTCAGATCATGTTTCGTTGTCGAATACTGCACACCTTGAACTTTGGACCAGTCGAATGTGGTTATCATCAAACTGCTTTGCAACATTAAAACAAGATGAGGATTTCATCCCAAAGTCTACCGTATTGGTTGGAGCTCACATGCATTTTTCTTTTAGGAACATTCAGAGTTGTTCATATTTTTAAGCTTATCCTTCTGATCCATTTCCCTCCTCTCTAAGCCAACCTTTGATCAGCACACACGCGGGCGCACATAAATAAAGACGGACACACGGTGCTTCCCGCCATTAGTACGCTCTGTGGGCTGGAGCAGCAACAGGAATTCTGAAGAAGAAGAATAGCACCAGCAGCAAAATGATGTCACTATAAGCTTCACGTCATGGTCTCACAACGCCGTGTACACTGTGACGAATTTGATGTTTCAAGTCACTCATCCGAAAGGCACGCTCTTCCAGAGCTGACTGTTTTGTTCCACACAGCCTCTTCCAGGGCTGACTGTTTGATGGGAGTACATAGTGGCTCCAAAACTTGCAAAAATGAATTAATTATTATTGAAAAAGTTGAAGAGGTACAACCCTGGATTACTAACTCATTCAGTATCTCCCTTTAATCCACCCCACCCCCGCCTGATCCACACGGCAGTGGCACACACAGACACAAACGGTAGAATGGCAAACACAAACACATGGCGCTTCCTACCGGTTATACATTCTGTGGGCTGGCGTAGCCACAGCCCTTTTGAACAATAAGGTGGAATGGCCCATGCCGACAAAGCCTCTGTATGAGCTTGCATGCATATTCCACCTTTTCCACAATACGCTCGCAAATTTCATACAAAAATAAATGAAGGAGAACATTGTGCCAGCTCATACACATGTAAAATACTGACGTGCTGGTGATTTGCGTCATGAATAAGGTACATTGTATACATTGACGCATTTGGTGCTTTTATGTCACCATCACTGTTTGTTTGATTCTTCTGATGAAATCAATGAGTCTTACTTCTGACATTTTTTCCGCATTGAACTTTTATTTTTGAAAAAGTTAAAGGGGTACAAAGCTGGCTAACGAACTCATCCAATGACTTTCTACAAAATAGCCATATCAAAATTTCAACTGCATATAATCAAAGTTGTGGACTCTAATCTGGGTCAACCGACTTTCTATAAATGGTCTTTTATGTCTTCAATGAGACATCCAATTAAAATATGCTCGGAGGCTCTCTTAGCCACCCACTTAATAAAGTATTTTGCCAAGTTTCAAGTTTATGCGTACAGTAATATCGGAGATTCTCGTGTTTACATACATACGCGCACACACACACATACATACATACATACATACATATGCACATACGGCGCTTCGTGCCAAAACGACGTTCAGCAGCAAGGTTAGAGTGGCTAGACGTGATGTAATTTTTATCTTGTTACTTTGCCAGACCATGAGCCCTGCCCACCTGTTATGTCCTTTGCATTCTATGGAATGCGCTCCGACCAGCCCCATCCTAAAGTCTACTGTATTTACAATACGGTAGACAAAAACATTTGTGTGTGTGAAAGATAAGAGAAGTAAATCCATTAAACAGTAAGGTGTGTGCGTGTGGGTGACTTTCAAACGACCTGTTCCCAACAAGAATAGGTCAATATTTGTCAATATCTGCTTCCTAAATGTTCTCAGTATGTCTTACAATAATGCTGGACAAAAAGGCTAACTTAGGAAGTATGAATGTGGTAAAATGGAAGACCTCTGTGCTCTTCTTCTCCTTTCAACGTAGAAGAATCCCCAATGATGTGTACCAGCAGTATAAGACCTCTATTACATGTGTCTACTCACATGGACTGTAAAAAGAAGAGTGGAAAAGTCTCAGTTGAGGCAAAACAATATGGAGAACCCGTTTTAGCAATCAGAGACCACCATAGAGCAGCGTGCTTTAATGCTGCTGAGGCATCATACTTCTGGTGTTTTCTGTTCTCTTTTTCATTAAGCCAAACATTGAGGAGAATAACCATAAAATGAGTTGGTCGGTCTGTGTTATATATATATCATCTCTTATTTCTTTCACTAGTCATTATTGATGGTATAGGCATAAGAGATGGACTCGCATCTGTGATATCGATTTGAGGGAATATGTGTGTTGTTAATGTAATTTTGGTCTGTAGGTGACTGACAGTGTTACAAGTTGAAAACCGCCTTCAAGTTGCGTTTTCTCATGTTGATAAACAAATTATGGGCTAGTCGAACAATGAACTTTGACCCTGAGGGATTTTTTTCTTTGATTCGCTGTCTTTTCTTCTTTTTCTTTTTTTTTTTTTGTCTAGAGTATTGAAAATACGGTAGACTTTGAAATGGGGCTGGTCGAAGCGCATTCCAGAGCATGCACATGACGTTTTTGGCGTTCGGGTCAGAAATTCTGGCAAAGAAGTAACAAGATAAAAATGCTGTCACATCTAGCTATGCAAACCTTGCTAAAGAACATCCTTTTGGCGCCAAAGCGGCGTGTATGTGACTGTGACTAAAGCCCGCATTTGAGGACAGACAAGCTTGAAATTTTAGGATATTGTCCCTAAAAGAATTATCTCAAGACCTTTTTGGCTCACGTGCGAAGCAAAAGTTAGTATGTTTTGGGCCAGTGGTCGTCCGTCCGTCCTTTGTCTGTCATCCATCATCCGTCGTAAACTTTAACGTTGGCATCTTCTTGGAGACTATTCAAGCCACATTCTTCAAACTTGGCCCAAGGATACTTTGTGGTAAGACCTTTCTAAACATACCAATTTGAGTGACCTCTCACAAAGGTCAAGGTCACAGGGGATCAGGAAATAGGTAAAATATAGCTAGATTTTGACATAATTTATTTCTTTCTTGAATACTATTCACAACTCCAAACCCAAACTTGGTACAGAGATACCTGATGGTAAGACCTATCTATGCATACTACTTTGGATGACCCCTTGGAAAGGTCAAGGGTCACAAGAGGCTGGCAAATGTGTGTAAAATGCTGATTTTTTATAAAACTGTAGGTATTCCCAAAATTTTTCAACCAAATTTGGTGCATGTATTCTAATTTAGTCGACTCATCACACAGGTCAAGGGTCATGGGGGATTGACAGATGTTTGAAAACATTTTCAGAAAACATGGATTTTGCTGCTGCATTAGCCAGCCCTTGTTACAAAGGTCACACATATGTAAATCGGTCATACACATGAGCCATAATGTCTTTGCCTTTCTTGTAGAGAAAGATAATAGGAGATTACTAAGAATCAAATTTCAATAAGGCCGCACCCATCATTAAATCTCGCCTTTATTGATAATAAAATCGATGGCATCTTATCACCTCTCTATTATCACATAATCACCCTTTTGCTTTTTGAAAAAGTGGCGACCATGATTAGTGCGCCTCGCGCTGGGACCATATGGCGTTGAGGCGCGTCCCCTGGGTGGTGGATAGGGGGTCCCTCGTGAGAGGGGTGCACTGAATAAAATAAGGTGCCGTGAACCAACATGGTCTAAGGGAAGGTGACCCCAACAGAAAACCCCTGGTCCTCCTAGTAAGGGGGTTGGGCATGGGGGTAGCTTCCCCACCCTGCAAAAAAGGAAATAGCTACAAAAACGCCGACGAAAAGACTAACAGTAATTCCATTCCTGGAGGAGGAAGGTTCTTCTACCAGAAGACTTATGACGTCCTGTGGTGAAAGCCGGAAGTCTTCGGAAGCCACAGGACTGAGCCGCCTCTCTCTATCCAGGGATACAACCATGGGCACATGGAACGTCAAGACCATGTACCAGAGCGGCAAGGCCGCCCAGATAGCAGCGGAAATGCAAAAGTACAACCTTTCCCTGCTAGGTATCAGTGAAGCCAGATGGACGCAATCTGGCCAGAAAAGGCTGTTAAGTGGGGAGATGATTCTGTATTCAGGTCATGAAGAGGAGAATGCCCCCCATACAGAAGGTGTAGCATTCATGCTGTCACCAGTGGCACAGAGAGCGCTGATGGGCTGGGAACCTCTTGGGCCAAGAATTATCACAGCAGCCTTTAGAACCAAGAAAAAGCTCAAGCTGAACGTCATCCAGTGTGGGCACAAATGACAGTGACGAGGAAGAGAAACAAGAGTTCTACGACCGACTCCAGAGTGCCTTGGACAAATGTGCGGAGCGAGACATCACCATCGTCATGGGCGATTTTAATGCCAAAATAGGGGAAGACAACACCGGATACGAAGAGGTGATTGGGAGACACGGACTAGGCTCGGAGATGAGTGAGAATGGGGAGAGGTTTGTAGACTTTTGTGCTCTAAACCGACTTGTCATTGGAGGCAGCATCTTCCCACACAGAAGAATACACAAAGCAACTTGGGTCTCACCTGACCATACAACAGAGAACCAAATAGACCATATCTGCATTAGTAAGAAATTTAGAAGATCCCTTCAAGATGTTCGAGTGAGGAGGGGAGCAGATGTCGCCTCCGACCACCATCTGCTTACCTTAAGAATGAAGCTCAAGCTAAAGAAAAGCCACACAGAGACAACAAGAAGACAGCGCTATAATGTAGGCCTCCTGAGAGAAACTGGAGTTAGAGAAGAGTTCAAACTGGTGCTGTCCAACCGGTTTCAAGCGCTACAGGAGCTAGTAAATGAAAAGGAGGCAGTCACCACAGAGCAGCAGTGGAAGGCAGTTAGAGAGGCGCTGAACTCAACCTGCAAAGACACTGTAGGGTTCAGGAAACACCATCACAAGGACTGGCTGTCGGCACAGACCTTGAAGAAGATAGAAGTGAGGAAGCAGAAGAAAGCAGCTGTCAACAACAGTCGCACGAGAGCAGCCAAAGTAAGGGCACAGGGGGAATACTCGGAAGCCAACCGCGAGGTGAAGAGTAGTATCAGGGCAGACAAGAGGGCCTACACAGACAGCCTGGCAGCAGAGGCAGAAAAGGCAGCAGGCAGCGGCAACATGAAACAGCTCTACGACATTACCAGAAGATTGTCAGGCAAGTATGGCCATACAGAAAGACCAGTAAAAGACAAAGAAGGCAAGCCTATTGCAGACAGAGCAGACCAACTCGACAGATGGGCCGAGTATTTTGAAGAGTTACTGAACAGACCTAGCCCACCCGACCCCCCAGACATCCAGCCGGCAGAGACCGACCTACCCATCAGCTGTGACAGACCCAGCCGGGAAGAGATCAGAAGAGCAGTGGCATTCTTGAAGAACGGCAAAGCAGCAGGCCCAGATGGCATCCCAGCGGAGTCTCTGAAAGCAGACCTAGAGACAACAGTGGAGATGCTGTACCCACTGTTTGGAAAGATCTGGGAAGAGGAGGTGATGCCGGCTGACTGGAAGGAGGGGTACCTAATCAAGCTTCCCAAGAAAGTCGACCTCAGCAAGTGTTCCAACTACAGAGGAATCACCTTGCTGTCAGTACCATGAAAGGTCTTCAACAGGATCATCCTGGAGAGAATGAAGAGCTCCGTTGACACCCAGCTGAGAGACCAGCAAGCAGGATTCAGGAAGAACCAATCATGTACAGACCAGATCGCCACTCTCCGCATCATCGTGGAACAGTCTCTGGAGTGGAGCTCCCCGCTGTACGTCAACTTTGTGGATTATGAGAAAGCATTTGACAGTGTGGACCGAGAGACTCTGTGGAAACTCCTACGACACTATGCGCTGCCTGCGTACCATCCTGGGCATTCACTGGAGTGACTATGTCACCAATGTCGAGGTCCTTGAACAGGCTGAAACCGTGAGCATCGAGGCTTTGCTGCTGCGGACACAGCTCCGCTGGGCGGGGCATGTCTCCAGGATGGAGGATCATCGCCTACCAAAGATCACCCTGTTCGGCGAGCTTGCTACTGGACACCGTGACAGAGGGGCACCAAAGAAGAGATACAAAGACTGTCTCAAGAAGTCACTTAGTGCCTGCCAAATCGACCACCACCAGTGGTCTTTGCTTGCTGTGGACCGTGACACCTGGCGCTCCACTATTTACAAGGCAGCTGTCTCCTTTGAGGACTCTCGCAGAGCTAGCCTTAAGGACAAGCGGCTCAGGAGAAAGAACAGAGATGCCGCAACTCAGAACTCTGGCCATACCTTCCCCTGCAGCCACTGCGGTCGAACCTGCCTGTCCCGGATTGGCCTCCGCAGCCACGAACAAGCCTGCAGACGTCGTGGGCAACTCCTATAAAATCTTCGTTCGCGAAGTCCAGCCAAGATTAGATTATTGGATTAGAGAGATTATGGTGTACCCACAAAGCTCATCCGCCTGATCAAGAGCAGCTACGATGGCATGACATGTCGGGTGATCCACGAAGGGCAGTTCACCAGGGAGCTCCAGGTCAGAACCGGTGTCAGGCAGGGGTGTCTGCTGTCTCCGTTCCTCTTCCTACTGGCCATAGACTGGGTCATGAAGATGACCACAGAGCACAGATGAAGTGGAATACAGTGGACACTGTGGACACAGCTTGACGACCTCGATTTTGCAGACGACTTGGCATTACTGTCCCACACTCATCAACAAATGCAGGACAAGACCACGAGGCTTGCTGACATCTCGTCCCAAGTGGGCCTCTCCATTCACAAACAGAAAACAAAGACAATGAGGCTGAACGCAACCAGGGAAGAACCAGTCTTGCTTGCTGGCACCCTGTTGGAGGAGGTGGAGTCCTTCACCTATCTCGGGAGCATCATAGACAAAAAGGCGGCACTGATGCAGATGTCAGAGCACGAATCGGTAAAGCCAGAGCAGCCTTTCTCCAGTTGAAAAACGTGTGGAGCTCCAGAGAGCTGTCACAACACACCAAAGTCCAGATTTTCAACTCCAATGTAAAAGCAGTTCTCTTATATGGAGCAGAGACTTGGAGATTGACAAAAACCACAGTCAACAGAGTACAGACCTTCATGAACAGTTGCCTTAGAAGAATTTTGAAAATCCACTGGCCAGAGAAGATCAGCAACGTCAGACTCTGGGAGAGAACAGAACAGATAACAGCAGAGAATGAAATTGGGCAAAGAAGATGGGGATGGATCGGTCACAGTCTGAGAAAGCCAGCTTCCAGTATCACTAGGCAGGCATTGTCATGGAACCCCCAGGGAAAGAGGAAAAGAGGTAGGCCGAGAAACTCCTGGCGTCGAGACCTCCAAGCAGACATCAAGAGACTGGGAACCACCTGGAGTAGAATTGAATGAGAAGCACAGGACAGGAGTTGCTGGAGGTCTCTCGTCGACGGCCTATACCCAGGTAGGGGTGACGGGCATAAGTAAGTAAGTAAGTGATTAGTGCGGCCTTATTGATTTTGATACATTAGTAATCTCCTATTATCTTTCTCTATAACTATTGTCTCTGTCAACACCTAATGACCTTAATTAATTACTAATTAAAGTCCTTAACGTCCACACGGTTGTTTCTCTCAAATCAAACCAAAATCCTGATAGTGCACTCAAATAAATATAATAATGTTATTTTACACATCACAATAATTAGAAAATTACTCTTCATTGTCTCTCAATACTGTCAGTCAATTTCCGAAAAACTCACAAGCTCTGTACAACACACATTCACACATGACAAGACTGACAAACCCCTTTCAATGCATATAAGGTGAGGACATGCTTTCACGGCGCCCATTTACAGGCCACGCTTGAAAAGATCTTTAGAAATTTATAGTGCAGGCAAGTTCACAGGGGGACCGCTCAGTGCAAACTTTTAAATGGCTCTGTGTAAGCACGGCTCTGAACATAACAAAACCCAAACATACACGCACACATACAGACACGCCAGTTGCAGACTAAGATAATTCAAGGGCAGTGCCAGATTGACATACAAGTTATATACACAATCACACACACACACACACACACACACATACCAACACATAAACGCACATGCACACGCACGTACGTACTTACTAACATAAACACACATACACTGACTTGAATACATGAGTGCAAACAAGTACACAGCTCTTTGAATCAGTACATGCGTGGACAAAAGCCTTTCTCAAGCATAATGGCTTGTTATGATAAAGCCATATTGACTGCGTTATTCACTTAAACAGGACTGTGAGTTAAATTTCTGAGCATTACACCACGTTGCATACGCATACGCAAACACACACACACACACACACACACGCACTGACACACACACACGCACTGACACACACATACACACACACACACACATACACACACACACAAACACATGAATAAACATACATGTACACACACACAAACACATAAATACACACACACAAACACACACATATACACACACACAGATACACAAACACATAATATACACTAACACAGACACACAAAAAACACACACACATACAGCCAACAGATAACCGGTATGACAGCTGACGTCATAACCACTTAGCCAGATAAAATTGAAATACCGTGAATACATTATAAGATCTTATCCGGTTTTATCTGAGCTTGAAAAAGTTTTCTGACATTTCAGAACGTGAAATTTCTTTTTTTAGCGCTCCAACACGAAGACTCGTAGAACAGGTTTTGTGAGGTGTCTCGGTTTACTGCGTACTATAGTCTCTGTAATCATGTACAGACCAGATCGCCACTCTCCGCATCATCGTGGAACAGTCTCTGGAGTGGAGCTCCCCGCTGTACGTCAACTTTGTGGATTATGAGAAAGCATTTGACAGCGTGGACTGAGAGACTCTGTGGAAACTCCTACGACACTACGGTGTACCCACAAAGCTCGTCCGCCTGATCAAGAGCAGCTATGATGGCATGACATGTCGCGTGATCCACGAAGGGCAGTTCACCAGAGAGCTCCAGGTCAGAACTGGTGTCAGGCAGGGGTGTCTGCTGTCTCCGTTCCTCTTCCTACTGGCCATAGACTGGGTCATGAAGATGACCACAGAGCACAGACGAAGTGGAATACAGTGGACACTGTGGACACAGCTTGACGACCTCGATTTTGCAGACGACTTGGCATTACTGTCCCACACTCATCAACAAATGCAGGACAAGACCACGAGGCTTGCTGACATCTCGTCCCAAGTGGGCCTCACCATTCACAAACAGAAAACAAAGACAATGAGGCTGAACGCAACCAGGGAAGAACCAGTCTTGCTTGCTGGCATCCCGTTGGAGGAGGTGGAGTCCTTCACCTATCTCGGGAGCATCATAGACAAAAAAGGCGGCACTGATGCAGATGTCAGAGCACGAATCGGTAAAGCCAGAGCAGCCTTTCTCCAGTTGAAAAAAGTGTGGAGTTCCAGAGAGCTGTCACAACACACCAAAGTCCGGATTTTCAACTCCAATGTAAAAGCAGTTCTCCTATATGGAGCAGAGACATGGAGATTGACAAAAACCACAGTCAACAGAGTACAGACCTTCATGAACAGTTGCCTTAGAAGAATTTTGAAAATCCACTGGCCAGAGAAGATCAGCAACGTCAGACTCTGGGAGAGAACAGAGCAGATAACAGCAGAGAATGAAATTGGGCGAAGAAGATGGGGATGGATCGGTCACAGTCTGAGAAAGCCAGCTTCCAGTATCACTAGGCAGGCATTGTCATGGAACCCCCAGGGAAAGAGGAAAAGAGGTAGGCCGAGAAACTCCTGGCGTCGAGACCTCCAAGCAGACATCAAGAGACTGGGAACCACCTGGAGTAGAATCGAAGGAGAAGCACAGGACAGGAGTTGCTGGAGGTCTCTCGTCGACGGCCTATACCCGGGTAGGGGTGACAGGCGTAAGTAAGTAAGTAAGTAAGTAATAGTCTCTGTAGCGTACACACAGACACACACAAACGAACACAACACGCGCGCGCACTTACAGACACTTACAGACACGCACGAACACACACACACAGACACACGCATGCACGCACTTACAGACACCTACAGACATGCACGAACACACACACACACACGCATGCACGCACATACAGACGCTTACACACAGACACACACACACAGACACACACACACTCATGTAAGTGTAATTCACCTTTAACGTGATCTGCCAGGTGATGTCACAGTTGTACACATTTTGTGAATGCCTCACACCCCGCTATTCAATAGCGGCAGCATTCATCTCTTTTCAATTCATACACAAGCCACAACGGGACTGTGCTTTTGAAAAGCTCTCAGCCGTCAAAGCCCTTTCATAGCTACAGCCTTTCAAATCACTAAGTGATGTCAAAGATCGACAAGGAGACACCATGATTTGAAAGGAGGGGGATTTGTACAAGTGGGCTTAATGTACTCATGACTGGTTTCTGAGGAATTAGAAAAATCAACTGGTGGTTATACTCTACACCATACAGGCACTGAAAAACAGCTAGATAAGAAACTATCAAGTGGCCTCACTTACCTTATAAGATCTTATTAATTACTTGCCATAACTTATTAATTACTTCCCCTAATTACTTATAAGTTATTAATAACAACTTGACTCTAGTCACGTATACTAAGTCTTTTTTACTAAGATACAAGGGCAACAAAAAAAAACTTTTTTTCTTAATTGTATTCTAACAGTGGAGCTAGATGCATATGACAGAGACGATAATAGCTCTTAAAGGACAGGCAAGTCTTGTCTGGGGTAAACTCAAAAACTATTGACTACATAGCTGATTGGTGAAAACGTATGAAGTTACTGTTCAGTGGAACTTCCTAGAAAAACATGATTTTGCTTGATAACAAAAAACAAAATTACCCAATAATTTTGTTTTTGTTTTAAATTTTTAATTACAATATAAATGAACCAAAACGAATTACTTCTTCTAAATGATATCAATGCTGTAGAAAACAAAGACTTAGACTCGAAAAAACAGCGTCTTCTCTCTGTAATTGTTTCAGGCAAATCAAAGGCGTATCTCGAAAAACAATACATGACAGAAGACATAGAATCTCTAACCTCTGACGAGCTAATTAAACTTCATTCAAAATATGAAAACCACATTGCTTCACTAATGACTCGTGATTTGAGTCGATCTCTAGTATGCCTATACACAAAGGCAGTGAGTCACTTTCTACCTGTAGACACTGACAGTCTTTTACACGACTTTGAAAGCAATACTATAGTTTCAAGTTCAATTGGTAAATTAGCATGCATCATGTTTTACAAGTTTGGAAATTACCTTGCACCTGTCATAACCCTTCCTCGCGCTGGGACCATACGGAGTTGAGGCGCGTCCCCTGGGTGGTGGATAGGGGGTCCCTCGTGAGAGGGGTGCACCGAATGAAATAAGGTGCCGTGAACCAACATGGTCTAAGGGAAGGTGACCCCGACAGAAAACCCCTGGTCCTCCTAGTAAGGGGGTTGGGCGTGGGGGTAGCTTCCCCACCCTGCAAAAAAGGAAATAGCTACAAAAACGCCGACGAAAAGACTAACAGTAATTCCTTTCCTGGAGGAGGAAGGTTCTTCTACTAGAAGACTTATGACGTCCTGTGGTGAAAGCCGGAAGTCTTCGGAAGCCACAGGACCGAGCCGCCTCTCTCTATCCAGGGATACAACCATGGGCACATGGAACGTCAAGACCATGTACCAGAGCGGCAAGGCCGCCCAGATAGCAGCGGAAATGCAAAAGTACAACCTTTCCCTGCTAGGCATCAGTGAAGCCAGATGGACGCAGTCTGGCCAGAAAAGGCTGTTAAGTGGGGAGATGATTCTGTATTCAGGTCATGAAGAGGAGAATGCCCCCCATACAGAAGGAGTAGCACTCATGCTGTCACCAGTGGCACAGAGAGCGCTGATGGGCTGGGAACCTCTTGGGCCAAGAATTATAACAGCAGCCTTTAGAACCAAGAAAAAGCTCAAGCTGAACGTCATCCAGTGTTATGCGCCCACCAATGACAGTGACGAGGAAGAGAAACAAGAGTTCTACGACCGACTCCAGAGTGCCGTGGACAAATGTGCGGAGCGAGACATCACCATCGTCATGGGCGATTTTAATGCCAAAATAGGGGAGGACAACACCTGATACAAAGAGGTGATGGGGAGACAGGGACTAGGCTCGGAGATGAGTGAGAACGGGGAGAGGTTTGTAGACTTTTGTGCTCTAAACCGACTTGTCATTGGAGGCAGCATCTTCCCACACAGAAGAATACACAAAGCAACTTGGGTCTCACCTGACCATACAACAGAGAACCAAATAGACCATATCTGCATTAGCAAGAAATTTAGAAGAGCCCTTCAAGATGTTCGAGTGAGGAGGGGAGCAGATGTCGCCTCAGACCACCATCTGCTTACCTTAAGAATGAAGCTCAAGCTAAAGAAAAGCCGCACAGAGACAACAAGAAGACAGCGCTATAATGTAGGCCTCCTGAGAGAAACTGGAGTTAGAGAAGAGTTCAAACTGGTGCTGTCCAACCGGTTTCAAGCGCTACAGGAGCTAGTAAATGAAGAGGAGGCGGTCACCACAGAGCAGCAGTGGAAGGCAGTTAGAGAGGCGCTGAACTCAACCTGCAAAGACACTGTAGGGTTCAGGAAACACCACCACAAGGACTGGCTGTCGGCACAGACCTTGAAGAAGATAGAAGCGAGGAAGCAGAAGAAAGCAGCGGTCAACAACAGTCGCACGAGAGCAGCCAAAGTAAGGGCACAGGGGGAATACTCGGAAGCCAACCGCGAGGTGAGGAGTATCAGGGAACACAAGAGGGCCTACACAGACAGCCTGGCAGCAGAGGCAGAAAAGGCAGCAGGCAGCGGCAACATGAAACAGCTCTACGACATTACCAGAAGATTGTCGGGTAAGTATGGCCATACAGAAAGACCAGTAAAAGACAAAGAAGGCAAGCCTATTGCAGACAGAGCAGGCCAACTCGACAGATGGGCCGAGTATTTTGAAGAGTTACTGAACAGACCTAGCCCACCCGACCCCCCCGACATCCAGCCGGCAGAGACCGACCTACCCATCAGCTGTGACAGACCCAGCCGGGAAGAGATCAGAAAAGCAGTGGCATTTTTGAAGAATGGCAAAGCAGCAGGGCCAGATGGCATCCCAGCGGAGTCTCTGAAAGCAGAACTAGAGACAACAGTGGAGATGCTGTACCCACTGTTTGGAAAGATCTGGGAAGAGGAGGTGATGCCAGCTGACTGGAAGGAGGGGTACCTAATCAAGCTTCCCAAGAAAGGCGACCTCAGCAAGTGTTCCAACTACAGAGGAATCACCTTGCTGTCAGTACCAGGAAAGGTCTTCAACAGGATCATCCTAGAGAGAATGAAGAGCTCCGTTGACCCCCAGCTGAGAGACCAGCAAGCAGGATTCAGGAAGAACCGATCATGTACAGACCAGATCGCCACTCTCCGCATCATCGTGGAACAGTCTCTGGAGTGGAGCTCCCCGCTGTACGTCAACTTTGTGGATTATGAGAAAGCATTTGACAGCGTGGACCGAGAGACTCTGTGGAAACTCCTACGACACTACGGTGTACCCACAAAGCTCGTCCGCCTGATCAAGAGCAGCTATGATGGCATGACATGTCGCGTGATCCACGAAGGGCAGTTCACCAGAGAGCTCCAGGTCAGAACTGGTGTCAGGCAGGGGTGTCTGCTGTCTCCGTTCCTCTTCCTACTGGCCATAGACTGGGTCATGAAGATGACCACAGAGCACAGACGAAGTGGAATACAGTGGACACTGTGGACACAGCTTGACGACCTCGATTTTGCAGACGACTTGGCATTACTGTCCCACACTCATCAACAAATGCAGGACAAGACCACGAGGCTTGCTGAGTGCTGACATCTCGTCCCAAGTGGGCCTCACCATTCACAAACAGAAAACAAAGACAATGAGGCTGAACGCAACCAGGGAAGAACCAGTCTTGCTTGCTGGCACCCCGTTGGAGGAGGTGGAGTCCTTCACCTATCTCGGGAGCATCATAGACAAAAAAGGCGGCACTGATGCAGATGTCAGAGCACGAATCGGTAAAGCCAGAGCAGCCTTTCTCCAGTTGAAAAAAGTGTGGAGTTCCAGAGAGCTGTCACAACACACCAAAGTCCGGATTTTCAACTCCAATGTAAAAGCAGTTCTCCTATATGGAGCAGAGACATGGAGATTGACAAAAACCACAGTCAACAGAGTACAGACCTTCATGAACAGTTGCCTTAGAAGAATTTTGAAAATCCGCTGGCCAGAGAAGATCAGCAACGTCAGACTCTGGGAGAGAACAGAGCAGATAACAGCAGAGAATGAAATTGGGCGAAGAAGATGGGGATGGATCAGTCACAGTCTGAGAAAGCCAGCTTCCAGTATCACTAGGCAGGCATTGTCATGGAACCCCCAGGGAAAGAGGAAAAGAGGTAGGCCGAGAAACTCCTGGCGTTGAGACCTCCAAGCAGACATCAAGAGACTGGGAACCACCTGGAGTAGAATCGAAGGAGAAGCACAGGACAGGAGTTGCTGGAGGTCTCTCGTCGACGGCCTATACCCGGGTAGGCGTAAGTAAGTAAGTGTCATAACCCTTCTTGTTACAGGGAGTCATATTGATTTTTCAAAATTAAATTTTACTGCAGAAGAAAATGGACGAATCCCAGACGACTCCACAACCGAACCCCAGTCCGGTCTTGACGCAGGTTCAAACTGTGACGAAGACTAAAAGTCCAGGCAGGGTTGAGGCTGGAAAAAGAGTGGCTGAATGGAACAGGCAAACAAAATTACAGCTTCAAGCACAAACAGAAAAGACTCATGTAACTGATCCACCATCAGGACTGTGAGGACCTGTGTCAATACCGTCACTCCCTCAACAAAGTGAGAGACAAACAACCCAGTCTAACCCTGACCCCGAACCTCAAACAACAAAATATATAGTTGCCGGATTTGTTGTCGGATTTGGTTACGTAGGTTATCAATTATACAAAAAATACAAACCACTGACTCGTACAGTGACCAAAAAATCAGACACTCCAAAAACAAAACCAGAAGTCGCCACATTACCAGTAACATCCAAAGCCGTTGACCCATTTTATATGGAGTAAATAAAAATATTATTTTAATTTTTATTGTATTAGAAAATGAGCGACACAAAGAACATAATGAACCTTGTATATCACTCTGCCGTGATAAGTGGACTAGCAGTAGCTTATTCTATGGTAGGAAAAAATCTACTCAAAATGAAATCAGCAGACTTGAGTAGCTTAGATTTTGAAGACAGTGCTAAGCTAATTGTAGTTGTTACAGCGTCGATTTCGACAAAAGATTTTCTTGTCAAGCAGGGAATTATTCCCGAAAATGTTTCTATGTAAATAAAATAAATATGGCGACTTTAGCAGCAATAATTGGAGGTGCGATGGTTAACGCCCTAGCATTCAGTGGGTCAAATTATCTCTTTTCAAAAGTAGGCAGAGAGGAATCTGCAGAAGAAATGAAGCGTCACAATGAGGCATCAGAGAAACTGGCACAAGCTCAACAAGATTATGAGAAGCAAAGAATAGAAAAACTTGATTTTATCAATGAAAAACTCAGACTTGAAGGTCACGCACAACATACGTTTTCAAATACAGACGACGCAATTCGTGAGTAATTTTTAGTCACTGGTAATGACATGTCTATCCCAAAACCAAAACTTCGTGACTATTTCAAACCGAGTACAGAACAAAGAAACGGGGAGATAAGTTTTGTTCTAGTGGGAATGACATTTGTATTTTTTACTGGTCTTTATATTGCTAGAAAAAATGAACGTAGAAAATAAACTATCAAAAACATATTACTCCCCATCAGGGTATTGGAAAGGAGCAACAGCTATTCAGAAATTACATGCCGCTGTCGGCGGAGATATAACACTCAATCAAGTCAAACAATGGTTACAAAGACAGGCAATTTGGCAGATATATCTTCCTGCTCCAAGAAAGATGACAAGACCCCCATTTTGAAAACACTACCCCAAATGACACACATCAAATGGACCTCCTGTTCCTACCACATGACACAATAAGAAAGAAACGATACAAGTACGCACTGACTGTTGTAGACATTGCTTCAAGGTACAAGGATGCTGAACCCATATCTGACAAGACTGCTGCCACAGTTGCTACAGCATTAACAAAAATATATATTCGAGGCCCTTTAAGATACCCCAGACTTGTTCAAGTTGATGACGGATCAGAATTCAAAGGTGCAGTTAATCAGTTATTTGCGAAGCATGGTGTACTGGTTAGACGCGGTATTCCACGTGTGCACAGATCACAGGCAATTGTAAAGAACTTTAACAAACAGTTATCAGAGAGACTTTTCAGTTAACAGTATTCTAAGGAACTCATGCATGACACGCGTAACACTGAGTGGGTAAAGAGATTACCACATGTGATAAAAGCAATGAACAATGAAGGTCATGTAAAGCCTGTTGATGCTATTAAATTGAAATCAATTACAGAGCCAAAAACAGGACCAACCCCAGCACCAGACACAAGTTTATTTACTAAACAGGTGAGATATTTATATCAAACTGGAGAATCAGAAAATGACGTCAGGCGCAGAGCGACCGACCCCATCTGGTCTACGTCTGTACATAATATAAAAAAAAAATAGTCCCCAGTCCTGACGCAACAATATATTATCTTTTTGACCCTGCGCCACAGAGGGCATTTGTCAGAGAAGAATTACAGATTATTCCCCCAGACACCGTTACTCATTTCAGTAACTAACTCATCAATTAGTTCATCAACCAGTTCATCAACTATTTCTTCAGATAACTTGAGCCTGTAATGACCTGGTGCATAAGCTTTTTCTTTACTATGAAAAACACGTTTTGTGTCCCCAACTGCAAGTGACTTCTTATGTGTTTGGATCATTTCATGTCTTTATTTTTTATTGCTGTTTTCTTTTATTCCTTTGGCTTTTGACTGACTTCCCTTCTGGTGCAGTATAGAATACATTTTTGATCTCAGTCCAACGTACTCAACTATTGGCACACCATTTAGTTCATCCTTAAACTTACCAGGCACTTTCTTGTTTTGTGTGCTAAACAGCGGGTGATCCTTACGGTAATCAGACGTGTCGTACATGTGTAGTTCTGTTTTCATGTCTTCATAAAAGTCTTCAGTACACACATCAATGATCATAGAGTCAGTGTCAGTGTATAACAGACGACACTCAGAATATTTTGGTTTGAAGTAATCATAATAAAATTCAAGCATCAACAGTTTTGACAATTCAAGAATTGCCATACCAATGAATACTGGCTTGTCCAGTTTGACAATCTTTTTTTTGAGTGACACTGCATACAATGATGAATGAAACTCTTTGTACCCCGTGTACTGTGGCTTACCTGTAAGTTTAATTGCACCCAATTCAGTTGTGACTAGTCTCACATCTTTGCGGTGATGAGGATTTTCCATTATCTTACCAAAACAGGCATTGTTCATAAGCTTAAAGAAGTCTTTGTCAAATGCAGTGTTGCCGTCCCTTGCACGCAATGTTGTGTTCTTCATTATGTAATCTTTCATGAAAGCACTCTGATCAAATTGAATACCACTGTGAACTTTCTTTAGTACTAACCCATGTCTGATGTAAAACTGCAGCAATCGATAGTGACAAACGTAATCGAATTTGTCATTCAGATTTGGTACAAGTTTGGTGTCTTCTTTTTTCCCCGTCAAAGACATTTTCTCAACAGCTAATGGATAATCATTATGGTAATCGTGTAGATGGTGTGGGTACTCTAGATCTACTTCAAAGATCCAACCCTTTGCGTCGTTTCGGTCAAGATTCATAATAATAATAATAATAATAAGCGCATTAAATAGGCGCTTTATCCCAATTGAAAATCGGCTCAAAGCGCCGCCGCGAACTGAACCCAACAAGCACGCTCACGTGAATCACGCGCATTCACTCACACACTGTACATAAACACAGAACATTCACGTGGTGCTAAGGGCAAGCTCAAGCGAGCTACTGAAGTTTTTGGAAATTCAAAATCGTTTGTATTTGAAATTTGATTAAGTGGGCTGAAGCTGATACCAAAGTTAATATAGTTTGTTAACTGTGTTATGTCATACTGTGACAAATCATACAGACAAAAGTTTTTCAAGGGCAATAACTCACACATTGCAAATCCATAAAGGTTATTAGCGTCCAAGTACGTAATGAATGACCTTGACCCAGGGCTTGAGGGGTCAAGGTCGTCCAGATATTTGTTGTTGGCTCTGGCGTAGTTGTTCGCTGCAATACTTATCCCACCCCTCAATCCACATTCCACCATTTCACCCATCGTACGATCAGACAACAGGTCTATAGATATCTTACTGGATTTCAAAAATGCATCCCATGTCATGCCAGGACTAGTTATGTAACAAGCCGGGTCAAGACTATAGTGCAACAAACCCTTCTCACGGTAACTTTCTACTAGCAAACAAACGTCAGCTTTCAAGTACTGGTCATGATAGTCACCAATCGTTTGACACCCTAATTTATCCCATGCATCAAGTGCATGTTGGTATTCAGAGTCAGAAATACCTTTACCATTAAGTGTAGAATAAAATTTCTCTTTTGGTGGTAGTCTTGTTTCCTCAAACACAACCCAGTGATCAATGTACTCGTACGGATAAACACCTTTTTTGATCAAGTCTGGCTCAAAATATTTACTTGTTATTGGATACTCAGTCAGTCCTTCTGCCAAACTAGCAAGACCTAAAGACAAACGTTGCATAGAGTCATAAAATGCTAATTTGTCTAACCTAAAGGTCAAGTTTTTCTCAGTTGTTTGCGCTATACAATTAATGTTTTTGTAAGACTCATCTACAGCCTGCATGATAATATGCGAATCATACCCTTTGAGATTGTGAAAAAAGATTGGTAACTTGTATGTCTTAGGATCTGTTTTTAATAACAAGTTACAATTGTTATGTGCAGCACCTCTGTAACGCCCAGTTATGTGATCATGGTCATGAACTTTATCACCCTGGAGGGGTTGTTCACAAATCCAACACATCTCTGCTGTATCAAATTTCAGTTTGTCTTCTTCCGTCATCACTAAAGGCATCTGACTTGTTGTGAGATACTGTACTACCTGACTATACAGATGTCTCATTTCTGTTAAAAACACCCCACCCGGGTCTGCCCTGGGGGACTTGGGTGGGGTTAAGTATTTTTTAGTTCCCAGGGTCACCCTGGTCAGCCCCACAGGGTGGGTTTTTCTCTCTATTCTGGGGCATGTGTTTCTGTCTACCCTTTGTCCATTCACCTGTATTTGCCTTTTAAAAACTCTCCCTACTGTCTGCACTGCCTGTAGCTCTTGATATTGGATGTGTGTTGCTAAATGGTCTTAGCTTTATTTATGTGTTAGGTTTATTTAACGTATTTCGGCTGGCGACATACATTCAATGTTCTGTTGTTTTTTTTTTTCACAAGCAAGTGCAGGCACGTCCTGAGAAAGCCTTGTTGCTGTCGGGACGTTAAGCAATGTACAATCAATCAATCTGTTAAAAACAAACATGCTGCATTTTCTCCCCTGTAGATAACAGGTTCTGAATGCTGTCCGTCTGACCTAACAATAATGTATCCGAAAGAACACACCACTTGGTCACTCAACTTTACAGTCTTTGGTAATGACTCTGGAACAGGACCTTCATACGGTACTACCAGTGATTCAAAATCAGCATACACTACAAACGGCAGCTTTTGTTGATTCCCATAGTTCTTAAAATATACTTGACTACCAGGATCTGGATACTTAAGTACAGTTTGTATGTCATCAGCTGACCTACAGGGTAAAACATGTTTGTGTGCCACTGCAATAGAAGAAAATCTTTGTAAACATTTCTTACACACTTCCTGTTTGCCATTGTGTTTTGTTGTATGCCCATGAATTAGACGTGACATATTTCTGATAATTGTGTAGTGGAAGTTATTGTCATCACCGGCAGGGCCAATTAGCAACATGTCAACATGTCTATCTTCTGACTGTCCATATGTTGGAGCAAGTGGTGATACTCTAATGGGTTGTAACTTATCAACAGACTCATTATCCCACACATACACATTTACAGATATACCAGGATTTAGTTTTTCAAATAAGTCTATGTCCTCTATTTCAACAAGGAACTCAATGCCACTGAAGTTGAGTTCATTTACAAATTTAAAGTAGTTAGATACGCGTTCAGGTTTTGACTTTACAAAGTGTAGTTTAGCAAGCACACACCACATAAAACAATAGTTGTCATTGTTCTGTATGTTAACGACAGCCTTTTTTTTTTGCAACCTCTGTTGGCAGTGGCAACCATGATTTACCTAATATGGGATGATACCTTGACTGCTTTAGTTGTAGTTCATGTACATGTCCTTCATGCCGACCAGACCCCTTCATTTTTGCACTGTCAATTGCTTGGAGGAAGTCAGGTAATAGTCTGTCTCTAAACACGTTATCTAATTCTCTTCTTGTGTTAACTGTGTGTTGTCTTGTTGATATGTCCGCCGTGAGATGGCCTTAGTCGCCTGCTCGGCGTTAAACCCAAATAACTAACTAACTAACTTGTTGATATGTACGATACAATCACTTCACCGTCTACTCTAGTAAATTCTATTTTAGCAACAATCTGAATCTTTACACTGCCTGTAACAAGATTATTTTGTATGACAGAAAAAGAGTTTTCTATTGATTCATAGACATTGTTACTATTAGATATAGGCAAGTTTGTTGTGTGAAACACGTTTCTTAAACCTGATGAGCCTGATGGGCTTTGAGCATTGTCCGTCATTTTTTATTTGACCGACAAAATAATAAATGAAAAAAATATTACCACTGACACACCATATGTAATACTGTATTAACTGTAGTTATGGTAAACAAGTCAACCACTTCCCTGGTGTTTGTCTTGAAGTCTTGTCCTGCAGGTGTAATATCACTTTATTGAATGTAACACTTTCAATGTAACAATGTAGTTTTCTTAATTGATCAAATATGTCTTCACACAGTACCTCAAACCAACGCAAGTGGCCACTGTTAGCATTATAAACTTTAAAAGCATTTGTCTTAAGATCAACAGTCTCATAATCATAACGTGGTAATCCAACTGAATATTCTAAAGTAACATTATATGTCATGTATATTCTTATTGTTGGTGTTGAGAGTTTAAAGCTGGGTTCAAACACACGTGATTTTAAGTCAGTAAAGCGCTCAACATCTTTGAAGCATTCTGTAACATCAAACATTTGGGTTTGTCCGTCTGTCATTTTTTATTGGACAAACAAATGTATAAATTAATTCACCAACCCATACCCTGTGGGCTGATCTGTCTTTAAAATGAGCTTTAGATGCTTAGTTGATTTCAGTTTATTTTTCGCATCATCCCGTTCATGCTTATTTGGGATGACGTCGTTCTCTCTGAGACAGTCTTCAAAGCTGTCACGATCTTTACAGTAAAACAAACAGATAAACTTTAACTGTTCTCGAAAATCTTTCAGTACAGCATTATATTTCTGAGTGAGAATCCATACACTGATGTTTGCATGTCTACCACTGAAGGCAAGTTCTGCTAATGTGTTTCTCTTTTTGACAATGTCTTTCTCTGCAGAAGAGTCATCAACAATAAACAATGTTGGCTGTCCTTCAAATTGCTTGTTAAAATATTGTAGGTAGTCATTCAGTTTTTTCTCAGGGTCGACTAAGTAAATGTTGCTGTCAGTCCAAATGAATAAACGGTTGTGATAAGCTTTGTTGTGTTTAATAGTAGGACAAAATATTACAATGTTTTCAAAATGATGGATGTATCTTGTTTGTAAGAGATTAAGTACAAATTCAGTTTTTCCACACCCGGTGGCACCACAAAACAATCCACAGTGTGGGTCGAGTGTCATTAAGCTCCGGTTCATTTTAATACACAATATAATTTAATACATGACACCCTTTAGTCTGCTCTCTTCTATGCTCAGTTGTGCGTCATATATCAGGTACAAATATATATTTATTGCTGCAGCGGATTCAACCTTTTTTTGTATCTGAATTGTAATCCCGTCACTGCCATTTTCAACCTTTCGACCTGACCCATGAAGATAATCATCATCTGTACTACGAAGGTCTAGCCAAAGAGCATACTTATTTGTAAGGTATTGTCTGATCCTAACGTCATACAGATGTAGATCTTTGCACGCAATGTTTGCAGGTTTATCTCTAATCCTTCCACCCGCAAAATACTTTGTGATCTCATCGTAGTGTTGATAAGGTAACAAACCTGAAGCGTACACTTGATTAGGACGGCCTTCGATTGTGCAAGACAAATGTGTAATCTTTGGATTGTAGAATTTTTCTGAATCTCTTTTGTATGGAGCCGCTGGTTCAACAAACAACATATGAATACCTTTCAGTGACCTTGCAGGTGTGTTCAAGTTTATGTTCCACATTGGGTCGCTCTTGTCTTTGGGTATTAAACTATGTCTAATCACCCTGTCATAATAAATCGGCAGTTTTGTCTTGTACTGATTTTGAATGAGAGTAGCTAAATAATCATGTGTGACAATTTCATATTCCAAAGAAATGTTAGAGATCTTATATGTTGCATTGGGATCAGATGATTTAATAATTTTGGAGTAGTCATTGAAAGTTAGTTCAAAACTCAGACGGTCATTCAGTGCTCCTTGGTAATACGGTAAATGTGCTGTTAGGATTTCAAACTCAAGTGGAATGTAAAATCTGGTTCCATATGTTTTGGCCATAATAACATCTTTGACTGCTGTGGTTGATTTGTCTCCGGCATCGATTCGAAGTTTGGTAATATTATCTGTCTGTATGCCTTGGTAAATACGATCCTCTCGTTCTTCTCTTGTGAGCCAAAGATCTTTGTAACAGTAAAACACATCAGCATCATCAAGACTAAACACTTCCTGTCCTTCAAGTTTTACTTTAATAGTTCTAACAATTGCTCTGCCAAGATTGTTAACTAGTGTTCTGTTTACGTCTGTGTCTGATGAAAGTTCAATATTAAATGCTAGGCGTGCAGTGCCAGGAACAATAACGTCACTGGGGCCTAGGTTTGGAAACTTGATTGGAAGTGTTTGATTCTGGTCTAAGGTACTTGGATTGTTTGTGATGACGATTGATTGTCTAATGTCCTTAACACCAAGAGGCTCACGTAGTTTTCTGTATGGGTCTAACTTTGATCCGTAAGACTGTGTCATTTTTATTATGCACAATAAAAAATAATAAATTAATAAAACAATGACAGCGGGAGGATTTGGTCATGAAGATTTTTAAATGGTTGACATGAATGTCTCAGATACCAGTATCACAGATATGACTGGAATGGTAACTAGTAGTAGTATGTATCATGCACTGTTAAAAGACAAAGTAAACTCATTTTATGACAGTGTTGGAGCGCGCCCAGATGTAATAGATCCTAATCAGTTTAAATATGATAAAGGACACTTATTTGTAAATACGTACAGAGGGGAAATATATCTAACACATAAAAATAATCCTTCTAAGGTTAGAGCTTTAAGTACAATTAAAGGTGAAGTCGGTGGTAACTCTGGGTTGGCAAGGTATCTCGGTATTGGGGGGTCTCCTGTCACGCCAAGACTGGTTAGTGCGCTTCACGACACGCAAACAAAGTTACCAACAGGGCAAGAAATTGAAATGGCACCAGTAACAAGCCTACCAGAAATAGCAAACACAGTGATACAAGAAACCTCATTTACTGAAGGACAAATAAATGATGCTATGAAAACAATAGATGACCCACCTTTGTCAATGAGAGAGATAATTGGCTTGGATAAATCATTACAGACAATAAGTGGTGAGATGTTACCAAACTAGGTGAACTTGATAAACACATAGAACGTGAAAAAGAGAAACTGGCTACCGCAGACAATGGGAATCTTGACACTGAAATGAAAGAAAGAATCCAACACAGATTAAATGATTTGCAGATAGATTGATTGATTGTACATTGCTTAACGTCCCGACAGCAACAAGGCTTTCTCAGGACGTGCCTGCACTGCTTGTGAAAAAAAACAACCAACTAAACAGAACATTGAATGTATGTCGCCAGCCGGTCAAACACATTAAATAAACCTAACACATGGGGCCTAAATAAAGCTAAGACCATTTAGCAACACACATCCAATATCAAGAGCTACAGGCAGTGCAGACAGTAGGGAGAGTTTAAAAAAGGCAAATACAGGTGAATGGACCTCGGGTAGACAGAAACACATGCCCCAGAATAGAGAGAAAACCCCACCCTGTGGGGCTGACCAGGGTGACCCTGGGAACTAAAAAATACCTAACCCCACCCAAGTCCCCCAGGGCAGACCCGGGTGGGGTAATTTGCAGATAGAAAGATCAGGGCGGTTAGAAGTGATTAGTATTGGGAGGGAAAAACTGAAAACACAAGTCAACAGGATTAGAGAAACCATTCAGAAAATACTTCACGAAGACACTACTCTGGCTGAGAGATTGAAAACACTTTTCAGAGAACAGGGTATTACAATTGCTAGTTTAATTACAGCTCTTGGGTTTATTATCAGTACTGTTGTGTTAGCTGTCTCTGGGGTTGGTGGCGCAAGCGGTGGTGGGGGTCCAGCACCACCAGCACCTCCAACAGACCCAAAAGATTTACAGTCATGGGTAAAGAAACAACTGTCTCACATATCAGACTTGCTTAAGAAATTGGCTGTGAAAACAATGGATGCTTTGCCTGGCATAATAGGCACAGTTGTCAGTTGGATGATTACTACAGCCTCGAAGGTAGTAGGATTTATGGCAGAGCATGTGTGGGTATTTTTGGTTACAGTAGGAGGGTTAATTTAATGAAACAGATAAAGAAGTAAAACCCCTAACCCCGTTAGACCTATTACCAATGCAGTTCTCTCTGACTCATGTGTGTCAGGGGTTGGTGATGGATCCGGGGCTGACTGTACTGGTTGTATGGGTGCCGGTGTTGGGGTTGGGGCCGGGGGTGTTACCGTCTGTAATGATTTTAACGTCTGAACATGTGTGGTTGTTGCTCCCAAGTTTACAGATTGATTGAGTCCTAATTTTTGATCACGACCTGCAACAATGATTTCATTATTATAATTTGTTATTGTACCCATTTGGAGTTGAAGGTCAGATGGCAACATGTATAACCCAATGCCAACTACACAGTCAACTTTTGATCTGGCATATCTGAGAACGTCTTGGTAGCGCAGTATGCTTGATGGGAGATCAACCACTGAATTAATTCAATCTTCAAGATTTGCAAGAAACTGTTTTTGTGCTTCAAATTTGCCACTCCCGTTTAAAATATTTGATTTTGTTAGTGATTGTGCTCCTAGTATACACCAGACATATGTTCTGATAGACTCATTTACGCGCTCGACTCCCGCTTGAGTAAACCCGTCACTCTTGTCTAAAATAAATGTTGTCCAGGCATTAGACTGTTTCTGTTCTATTGATCCAAACCAGACTTGTGATTTTGATGAGAATGAAGTGTAACCAGGGTAGTAATCTTGTGGGTATTATCTGTGACTCATAGCATAATACAATGTACCCATACCATTGTGATCATCAAGTTTTTGTGTGAAGTCATACCTGGGGCTTATGTTAAATTCATTACATATGCATTCAAATGCTTTCATATCCATGGGGTTGTTAAACCTGTTAAAACTGGATTCAGTGGGCAGTGGTGTATGCAGTTCTGACAAAATACGTCTCAGCTGGTAGTATGTGTGGAAATGGTAGACAGATCTAATCAGTTTGTTTGAGTGATTCAAATGGTCTGTAAATGAAACACCACAGCCTGTAGTTGAACATAGTATGGCAAAGTTAAGTTGGTTTTGAAACATCTGTAGTGGACTTGAGGACCACTTTCTTGCAGTAGCATCATCTGTTATTGGAGGGTTTAGGTAATGGTCAAACGGATTTGGTACTTTGACTTGAAATAAATCTTGTTCGCTTACAGCTATATCGAGCTGATTTAATTGAATTATTTTCTGTTCATAAGTAGGTGCAACATTGTATTTGGCATTCACGTTAAATTGAAATGCATTTGTTGTGGTAATGGTTGGTGATTTAAATTCCATCCTTCTTTTTTATGAGATAATAAAAATGTTTATTACCTTAACAAATCTTGGCCCCACCCGGGTCTGCCCTGGGGGACTTGGGTGGGGTTAGGTATTTTTTAGTTCCCAGGGTCACCTTGGTCAGCCCCACAGGGTGGGTTTATCTCTATTCTGGGGCATGTGTTTCTGTCTACCCTTTGTCCATTCACCTGTATTTGCCTTTTTAAAACTCTCCCTACTGTCTGCACTGCCTGTAGCTCTTGATATTGGATGTGTGTTGCTAAATGGTCTTAGCTTTATTTAGGCCCATGTGTTAGGTTTATTTAATGTATTTGACTGGCTGGCGACATACATTCAATGCTCTGTTTAGTTTGTTTTTTTTCACAAGCAGTGCAGGCATGTCCTGAGAAAGCCTTGTTGCTGTCGGGACGTTAAGCAATGTACAATCAATCAATCAATCTTAACAAATCTTGACACAAGCAAACCAGTGTGGTTAACTAATGGGATTGATAATCGGGATGGTAGCAAGGCTGTAGCTATCCATGAAATGTTCTATACAGTAAAATGGTTTAATATAGAAGATGATATATATAATAAAGTATATCTTGATAATAAAACTGAAGCTTTACCGCCTGGATATTATGACTTTTGTACTATAGCTGAATGGTTTCAAAGTAATTTTAAAATTAAAGCAACTTTAAATCCAGCTAACCTACTTGTTACATTAGAATTTCTGACAGAAAATTGGTTAAGGATCTCAGATAGATTTGCATATTTACTTGGATTTTATATTGATGAAGATTGGTGGAGATCAGATGATTTAGATGAAGCTATGTTTGGTATTATAACAATGAAGACAAAAAAACTTAAAATAACTGGAAAACGCCCTGTCAATTTGTCAGTACACACAGTATTTAATGTGTATTTAAAAGAACTAAACACGACTGAGAATGTTCACAATGGAAACCCTTCGACTTTGTTGAGATGTGTGCCAGCTGGAACTGCTCCCTATTGTGAAAGTGTGGTTGTTAGATTTCCTAATTTGCAGTTTAAGAAATTAGGTTCTAGTTTCTTTGAGTCACTGTGTATATCTTTAACTAATCAGGATAACAAACCAGTTGTAATGCATGATTTTAGTGTTGTGTTGGAAATTAAATAATTTTATTTTTGTTTATAAAAATGAGTGGTGGTCCAAAGCCAAGAATCATACCATTTGCATGTCCAGTAACAGAGTTGAAAGATTTGGCAGACGTACAGGATTTTGAGAAGGAAGGGGAAATTGGAGAAATATATGGTTTTGAACTTGATTCGACTGGTATGTACAAGCGAAAAGTAATTGTTGACATGAAAGACGGTGAAAAACAGATTCCTAAACTTGGTCAGCTGCGTGATGTTACTGTACCAGTTCCAGTATATAACATGCCTTACAACTTAATACATGTAGGTAATAAGTGGGTAGTTTCACCTGTGCCTTCTGCGCCTATGCCAGCACCCACAATTGACTGGGACATAAAGTTTGAATTTATTAGTCCTTATGTATACACTGATGAAGGTGTCTTAGTTTTTAGAAAAGTTGTTAACTCTGGGCCGCTGATTGTAAGCCTTGTTCAAGCTTTGCCCCAGACAACAATAGCAGAGATAAACTGAAAGTTGAAAATTATGAGAAACGGAGGTATCTTCTTACAAATAGGAAGGGCAGATCTGATACTTCTGTTGTGTTTGCACCAGCAAACTTTAGAATTGCAAGAGAAGCGACAATAGTATTTGAAATTATCATGAGATCTGTAACTTCTGCGAAAGAGGCAAATATTGCACAGGGAATAAAACTTACATGGGATGAAACAGTATCAGAATCAACAAAAGTCTTTATTGCTATTAGAAAAAATGTAGATGTTTTTGAAGTTTCGAGCAGTGTTCCAGCTGTCAAGATATTAGTCGACAAAACAACTTTTGTTTTTCTAAGTTACATAAACCTTGAACACATTGATCTTGTTTCATTTTATTATGCCAGCAAATTGTATACTTTTGACGAGTTGCAAAATGTAATTGCTGATTAAATAAAAAATATTTGTCAATAAAAAAAATGGTTAAATTCTATCCAATACTACCGACGCTTGAGCCGACTGAATCAACGCTTGCGCCTGATCCACATGCAACAGCTGTACCAATTGCATCAGATAAAACATTACAGGCAGACGCATTTCGTTTAATGAATATTACAGAAGCAATTAAATATTTGGAAAGTGAAGAGGCGAGGTACTCCAGATGTAAGAGACGGTATAAGACCGTTTTCAATTCTATTCAAAACACTTCTATGGCTGTTGGTGCAGTTTCAGCTGGTTGTTCTGTAGGGGGTATTGTTCTGTTTGCCACAGGAATTGGAAGTTTAACTGGAATTGCAGTTGAGGGTGTTAGCGTTGCTACATGCCTGGCTTGTTTTGGTTTGGAGGCCATAAACAAAAGATTTCATACGAAATTACAGAAACATGAAGCATTGAGTACGCTCGCTGGTGCAAAGCTGAGCAGTATGAAACTTATTATTAGTAAAACATTAAATGATAATTGTATTGATGACGATGAATTTAAGCGAGTCCAGGATGATTTAAATAATAAAAAACAGAAGTCTGAAATACAAAATAAAATGCGTAGTCAATCTCCTGTAAATGTTGAAGAACTAAAAGGTAGTCTTTTAGAGATGGGAAAACAGATCGGAGTTCAGGAAACCACAGAAAAACTACACAATCTTTTAAACAAATAAAAATCAGATTTGGTAATCAATCAATATTTTTGTCATATGCTTCGCAGAGAGATGACACGTCATTTACACCACTTGTGCCTGATTGTTTAGCCCCATCAGCACCACCACCAGAGTATTATTGAGAAAAAAAAGTTGTTTTTTTTATTGTCCTTGTATCTTGACAAATCTGACCGAGTAAGTTGTGACTTAAGTCAAGTTGTTGTAAGAAATTATAAGAACTTACAGTAAGAAATTAATAAGTTCTTATAATAAGTAATTAATAAGTTCTTATGATAAATAACTTAAAGGTTACATCTGCAGGTTCCTAAAAGTTAGTTGTAACTTGTTAAGTATAAAGTTTTACTTGAGAAAATCGTGTTCCTCAGAAATCGACTCTGACAGGGTGTGTGTAAAATGTCATTAGTTTATTACAGAGTGCACTATCAGGATTTTGGTTTGATTTGAGAAAAACGGCAGTGTGGACGTTAAGGACTTTAATTAGTTAATTATGAAGGTTATTAGGTGTTGACAGAGACAATAGTTATAGAGATATATAATAGGAGATTACTAATGTATCAAATTTCAATAAGGCCGCACTAATCATGGTCGCCGTTTTTTCAAATTAACAGGGTTGTTTCGGCGATAGTAGAGAGGTCATGGCGGGTCATAGATTTTATTATCAATAAAGGCGAGATTTATAGATCGGTGCGGCCTTATTGAAATTTGATTCTTGGTAATCTATTATATATCTCTCTTGTTTTCGAATTTTTTATTAAGATGCTCATTGGCAAGAAAATGGCTGCCTCACAAAAACCATTTGATCCACACTTGAGTCCATAATTTTTCTTATTTTTACTGAATATTTTGCATATAGCTAGATAAAAGGGAGATATTGAATAAGTTCGTTAACCAGCATTGTACCTCTTTTGGAGTGATAATTATTTTTTTTTTATATTCACGTTTTGGGGGATTAATTTCATGAATTATATGGGTTAATCTTAAAACAATTAAAAAAAAATTTTACGAAAAAAACAATCTTCTTATTAATAATCGCATTATTTTTCTTATACAGTAGTTACATAAGCCTACAGTTTGTTTCGGCTGTCGGGTATGATTAGGTCAGTTGTGACCTTTATGCCCTAGGTGTGAAAATCAGACAATTTTCTGCACCACTTTTTCAGAGTCATTTGTAAAACAGCTAACATAATTTTTCTTTTATGAAAAAAAAAACATCTGCTCATTTATTTTTCATAAACAGTATTTTCATAAGCCTGCTGTTTGTCCCGGCCCTGGGGTAGGATTAGGTCAAAATTGTGACCTGTAAGCCCTAGGCATGAAAATCAGCAAGAAAATTGCAAAGTTCATACTCTGATACGTCGAATGTTAATACTGCGATGAGTGACTTATAACATCGAGTCATAACTATGAACACGGCGTCGTGTTGAGGACTAATGACGCCATGACGTGAAGCTTGAAGTGACATCATCTCTCTGCTCGTGCTATTTTTCTTCTTCAGAATAGCTATGTTACGCCAGACCACAGAGCTTACGAATAACAGGAATCGCCGTGTGTCCGTCTTTATTTCTGTGTACCAGTGTGTGTGAATCAGAGGGTGGGTTAGAGTAGAAGGAGATGGATTCCTGTCGCTACATGAGCCCACATAGCGTACTAATGGCGGGAAGCACCATGTGTCCATCTTTATTTGTGTGCGCTGATGTGTGTGTTGATGAGAGGTTGGCTTAAAGAGGAGGGGAATGGATCAGCATAATAAGCCTAAAAATATGAACAACTCTGAATGTTCCTAAAAGATAAACGCAATTGAGCTCCAAACAATACGGTAGACTTTAGGATGAAATCCTCATCTTGTTCAGTCCTGACACCTCCCCCCTTTTCCCCCCTAAGTTTGCCCCTGAGTACATGCTATACAAAGGTGTGAGGTCTTCAAATGATAAATCATTATTACTTTTTTATTTCAGAGAGCAGATAGAACAGATTTCCCCATTCATTTAGTCAAACTATTCTGTAAAAAATTTGATTTATCCAAATTACCTTTAAATTGAACGAAAAAATTGGCCCTGTAGGTTCGACTTAAAGCATTGTCAACTGTAACAGCTTTGACCACTGAGAAGTAAGGAGTTCGACAGTGCCCACACTGCCTGTGACATGTACAGCACTTTTTATTGGCTGGTCGCTTGTGAGCTGTTAGCACTTGTTCTTAGCACAATGCTGGTTGCTGTGCAAGAGCGATTATAGTTCCTTGATAGGCTTGTGAGGGATTTAACAGTATTAACAGTGGCTTTATAGTTGATAAATGTTATCATCTACAGAGCCCATCAGTGTGTCATGGTCATGACATCTTTGTGAACTGTTGGGATTCGTAATATGGGTTGTACTGTATGTGATGTTTCAGTGATCAGTGTTCCTGAGGGGGATTTCTTCTTTGACTTTGTACGTCATCTCACTGACTGGATCCGCAAGGCTCGCCCTGCTCGTGATGGTCAGTATTTCCTACATCCTGTGCCTAGTCATGCCCACACACACACATGCACACTCTCTCTCTCTCTCTCTCTCTCTCTCTCTCTCTCTCTCTCTCTCTCTCTCTCTCTCTCTCTCTCTCTCTCTCTCTCTCTCTATGTCCACTGACCTGGGCCAGCAGCAAGCCAATCGCCATGCATTGACCAACCAATCTCCACATCAGAGCATGGTGGGGCAGGCGCAGGGTCTGTACAACAAGTGCCTCCACATTTCCAGAGACAGACTTTTTCCACCACTAGTGCCAACAATGACAGGGCCCATTGTCCCATCAGCAGCCACACCACCCACCAACACCTGGGGCCAGGAGTATCCAGAATCATCCAGAGTGGCTTTTGACCTGCTGCAGATGCGGGCACTTATGTTGCTTGCCCAGCATTTCCGCTCATTTCTTTAAACACATCCCATATCTTGTTCACTTCCAGTGTCAAATGCATGTTCTTTAGAAATGTTTGTTTTCTTACTGTTTATAAATGAGTGGTGGATGGACTATGGCTTGGAGTTTGTGTCTGACAAGTCTTGCATCTTTCACAGTGTGGGGCTGGTCAGGTATTGTGTTTGAATTATCACAGTCACAGTCAGCTTAATCAGTTAATGTTCATACTTGATGCTGGAAGTGAAAGAGATATGTATATACACAGACACTTCTTCAGGGGGTGTGTGTGTTTTATGGTGTCATGTACCATACCTGTGTTCTTATTTACAATTTACTTCCTGTGCACAACTCATCTTAACATTTATTTGTTAAATTTGTGTGACACCGACACACCAGTAACTGTTGCTAATGTCAGTGTGTGCTGCTTGTATTTGGCATCACTTGTGAAACTGTGCTTTGTATAGTAGATTTTTAAAACTAAAGTGTATGCAAACCACATGTCAGTCGCCTCAAGCACCAGACGGCGCAGAGAGGACTGAAACCACATGTCAGTGTGTGATCATGGTTGCCACACTTATTTGACACTTCCAAGGCTGACTCACTGTGACTAGTACTAGTAGTGGTGTCGTACTTGTGTGTTAACCCTTACCCTAATTAAATTAAATAATACACACTGTAACTGTGACAGGTGATTTAACTAAAGTACATTTTTAAAATACCAGCTCAATTTTTTGGTGTGTCTGCATCTTTTTAAGAGTTAGTATTTAAACAATGTGAAAAAATGAATGAAGAGCAAACAGAACACAAAACTGATCCAGTACCTTCTCTACTTATTTCACCCACCCAGAGTAAAGGTAAGAACCACGGGTTCTGTCCAATCAGCTACTGTAGCATGGCTGTAGAAAATCTCAAGCGCATTTTGGCTCATGTGCGAAACAAAAGTGAGTATGTTCTGGGCAAGAGGTTGTCCATCCGCCGTAATCCGTGGTAAACTTTAACATTGGCATTTTCTCAGAGACTATACAAGCCAGAATCTTCAAACATGGCAAGCCCTTTCTAAACATACCAATTTGAGTGACATTCACAAAGGTCAAGGTCACAGGGGATCAGAAAATAGGTAAAAAAATAGCTGCATTTTGACATTTATTTTTTCTCAAATACTATTGATAACTTCAAACCCAAACTGGGTACAAAGATACCTGATGGTAAGACCTTTCTATGCATACTAATTTGTTTGATCCCTCGGAAATGTCAAGGGTCACAAGAGCTCAGGAAATAGATCAAAAACAGTTATATTTTGACAAAAGATGCTTTTTTCTCAAATACTATTGACAACTTTAAACCCAAACTAGGTACAGATATACCTGATGGTAAGACCTATCAATATATACTAATTTGGTTGATCTCTTGGAAAGGTCAAGGATCACAAGAGCTCAGGAAATAGGCCCAAAATAGCCATATTTGACAAAAGATGTTTTTTTCTCAAATACTGTTCACAACTTCAAACCCCAATACAATACAATACAGTAATACTGTGTTAATCCCTCATGGGGAAATTCACTGTCTGCCCATACAACACATGGCATCATCATTCACTCATAAATATGAATCTCAGACATATTTATAGTTTTCGGGCTTATAATTTTTATTTATTGAAAATGTTCTTCTTTATGTCGGAACACAGCATGGCTTTTTAAGGATGGGCTGATCATATCTACATGCACTCATCCTTCTCCCCACCTCCTCAACCTCCCTAACAAAATAAGATTAAATGGGCAACTCAGATTCTGTTATGGTGTTAATATTCTGACTTAAAAGAATGTTCTACTTGGAGCAATCATCATGTGTGTGACAACAACACATACTCCAATTACTCCTCCGTTTCAGGAACAATATAGCCATTCGCTACACTGACACGTCTTTTGTGAAAACCATGATACTGCTCTGTACACCAATTACCCTCCTCCATATAAAGAACACAGGTGTAGATTGTGTAAGCAGTCATGACCTCCCGTGATGTACACCTCTTACACTGGCTGATGATTGCTTAAGGGTTAGTTACAGTTCAAAATCAATACACTTTCCTCCCCTCTGGTGACACGCGTCAATGACAACAATGCTTCTCTCATGGGCACTGGTGCATGTCCATGGACACTACCTCAAAACACAATCTGAGCCTCTTGTGAGACCGGCGACCCGCTGTGCTAAGGGAGTGATGCGTGATGGGATTAGGAAATTAGCAATCACCTATGGCAAGTCCATCACCACAATCACCCGAGCAGTAGCTGCTTACCCTGGGGGAGACACTCACACCACAGTTGATTTCTCGCATTCTGATTGGACTTTTGCCTTAGTGGGCGTGTCCACTACCACAGACTTAAAACCTTGGTATCGAAGTATTGCTTTGCTTGAGCCCATTTGACAAACTCTGTGGCTGGCGGCTGGGCCCACGCTACCAGAATTTGCGACTAGCAATGTGTGGTAAGCAACAATTTGCCACCTGCCACATCTGCTTCGTGGCACACGTTTCAATGTGCGCGCAATGTGTTGTACTGACTGACCTGCCATTACCATATATGGAACAGCTGTCACACGCCCAGTTGAAATATTCGGAGCTGCGGGAATCCCATATGCATGGGAACTCTTGGACAAGGTTGATCAATATACTCTCTGGAGACGTGCCACATACGGATACGCAGCTATTCGCAGCATTTCCACATGCGGCCCGTCTCCAATGAGTTATCAGTCTCAAAGCCGTCGCTCAGCTTCTCTGCCATTTTTTCTGGCTCGGAAGATGAAGAAACGGGAATTGACGCAAGGACACCGCTGATTGGCTGAGAGGCGGCAACATTGCTCCAGCGTTGCGGGCTACCACAAATAAATAGACTTGGATTGTATCCGGTGGCAATTTGTGGCGGCAATATTGCTGGGGCCCCGCAATAATAAAAAAAATCTTTACGGACTAGGTATTGGGTTTAATCAGTACAGCAAGTGGGGGTATTGTCAGTCTAGAGATTATGTAGTTATGTGTCCCCCTAAACATATCATTTTATGAAATGCACAGACCATATCATTTTCACCAAATTGTAATTTTTTTGTAAACTATGAAAGGTGGAGCTATTTTGCACAACCACACATTTTTGTGCACTTTTTCCGATGATAATATCAGTTTTTATGTGTGGGCATACCCCGATATGAGTCTCTAAAAGAAATTCTCATGCAGGCAATCATCAGTACACTTTTCTGAAAACACGTGGGTTTTTTTCCCCCTGAGAATTGGTGCTGGTCTGTTTAGATCAATGAGGCATCTCTCACCCCAGCCATACGGGGTCAGTATACACACAAGTGACAGATAGGTCTACCGTCCAGTTAAGCATGAATGCTAAATTCACACACAACTGACAGATCTACGATCCAATTTAGCGGACCAAATGTATAAGTACAAACGATCAAGTCAGTCTGTGAATACAGGAAACGGGAAAATATAAATTTTACTTTTGAGCATACGTAGTGATGTCTTGTGATTCACTCAGGGTTCAGTTCACCATGCGGCCGACATCAAGCTTTTATCCATTCTTTTGTGTCTGCCAGTTGTGATAAAGGCTTTCGGGAATGGAAAAATTCTACACCTGGATATCAATTGGGGTATCAGGAATCTGCTTTACACTCCCCATAACAACAGCGCTTTCCAGGCATCTCCAGTACCACCAAAATTTGCTGAAATAATGGAAACATCCATGACCTTCCATGCCCCGCAAGCATAAAAATCAGTTGTTTTGCCATACTTTCACTTGGCACTCAGAAGCACATGGTTCTATAGCGCTTTGATTGGCCGAGAGGTGAACGCGCGCTAAGTTTGATCAACATTTCATGCCAGGAATGGGTTGGTCTATTGTCCCCTATTACTATGTGTGCAAGGGAGACGTAAATAGGTATTACTGAACTGAACACACAGAAGATAAGTGTGAAATAAACTGTACAAGAAAAGAATCATTGAATAGTAAACAGAACATCCACAAGAAGCTTCCACAAATAACCATCCAACATTTATTTCTTGGTCAAATGAACACGCACACACACTTGCACACACACTGCTGAATAGATGCATGTGCCTGTGCCCTACCTGTGTGTTATGTATTGTCAGGTGCTCTGCCCCAGTTCACATACCAGGTGTTCTTTATGAAGAAGCTGTGGACCAACACCGTGCCTGGCCAGGACATCAATGCAGACCTGATCTTCCACTACCACCAGGTGCACATCTCTCTCCTCTCTCTCTCTCTCCCATCAATACATTGCATGTTTTGTCTCCTTGTCTTGACTACTCTTGCTCTTAATACACTCAGCATTAGGGTCAAAATTCCCAGACAAAGGAGCAGTCCTCTGCAGAACGCAAAACAGTAAGGAGATAGATCAACCATGATAGTTCAAGGGTGGTACCAGAAAAAAACTTGGCACCTTGTAATGGGGCAGCTTAATTGCACAATACCAAAGAATTTTTAGTGGAGATATGCTACTTTACATGAAGATACCATCTGAATATTTTGAGCAGGGGAAAGACGTTGACAATGACCTTTTGGAAGGAGAGACTTGAAACCGTGTATTCAGTGGTCTGTCTTAGTAGAAAAGTTGGGTTGTTTTTTAAACCAATCTAGTCTGCCAGGTTATTATGTTAATTTAAAGGCTGGGTTAACATGTTTGAACATAAACAATGGAAATGAAGTGCGAATAAAATCTCTGTGAGTAACGGTGTTACAGAGCAGGTTTGTGAGAGGTTAAAGGATCTACAACATTATAGAGGTTAGAGGTCTTTTGAGGTGAAATGAAATGTTGATGATTGATGACAGGAGCTGCCCAAGTACCTGCGTGGTTATCACCGGTGCACCAAGGATGAGGCGGCACAGCTTGGTGCCCTCATCTATCGTGTCAAATACGGTGACAACAAACAACAGCTTGTCAGCATCCCGTGAGTACTGCTGACATTATGGACTAGATTTTGCAAGTCTCTCGGTTACAAAATGTCCTCCTTCGATTGGGAGATAATTTTATCAGCCTCTTTGGCTACAGGGGTACATTGGGAGGTTGTGTTCGTCGATACAGGTATTATTATATCGAGACCAACTTTACATGCGTAGTCAGTTAGTGAAAGTTCATCCAGTGAGACTGCATGCATGTAAATTATCATTCACACTGTATCAGTCAATTAAATAAAGCCAACTTCCTTTGTTTCTTGTCTTTTATTGAACAAAGTGCAGAACTTACCTTCACTACGTCACTACTTTTTAATCATACATTGTGGGTAGAAATCGCACCTTACAGTCAATGTGGCGCAAGTGACAATACAATAAATTGTATGGTACAATTTCTACCCATGATGTATAAATGCAAATATCAGCTTTGTACTAATTTAATTGTATGTTGTGGGTAGAAATTGCATCATACAATCAATCTGGTAAAAATCTGTGAACTGTGAGGTGCAATTTTTACCCATGAGGTACAGACAAGGGATGTAAATTTACACATTTATTATTTTTGGCACACATGCGATAGTCCAATACGTACCGGTGATCATAATGAATAAAGATGTGTTTTCAAGAATGCATGGTTGGCAAAGTATGTAAGATATCGGAGAATGTATTTGGATTTGTGTTCAGTATGTGTAGCACTAAAGTCCTGCAAAATGTGAAGTAGTTCGGGTAATAAATGTGAATAGTACGGTGTTCTGAAAATGGACAAAATGATGATTGTCGAATTTGTCAAATTTTTTATGGCAAGCACGAAAAATTAAAATAATGTAGACATAACTCTAGTTATGTTTGGATTTTAAAAATAGCATCATAAAACACAGGAAATACAACAAAACATCCACTGTACACTTTGTAGGATGCCAGGCGGGGCAAAAATATTGTTTTGGGCCCATGTACGCGTGTAACAACTTGCCGACTTTACTGCAGCGTAACGCTTTATCAAATGGAAGGCATGTATTTCAGATGCATATTCATATAGTTCGTATGTTTTCTGCATCTACTTATAGAACCAAATGAAGTGTACGTATTCAAATTGTGATGTTATTTGGGCTTAAACTTGGATGAAAATGCAGTTTTGCATGATGATCAGCTTATTTGTAAGTGACCTTTCAGTTTCTTTGTCCAAGTTAGTTTTGTAACAACATTGGACTGACTGATGCAAACTTGGACTGATGATAGTCCACAGTGAAAGGGTGTTTTGTAAACAAGAAACAAGTCACTAACTCCAAGGTAAAAGTTATATCGGTCATGTTTTATCTACATACACAGGATCTCCGAAACTACCAGAGGAAATTGCTTGAAAATCGGTATTTTGATAGAGATTATCAAAATAGAGTGTTTACTGCAAGAATTAGTTTGCTAACCTGAAGGTAATGGCCATGGCAGTCATGTTTAGTTCATGGTCACATATTCTTTTGTGGGCAATATATCTGACAACAACAGACTTTGATTAACGATAGTGCGTAGTGACAGGATGTGCTATAAACAAGAATCAATTCACTGGCTCCAAGGTCAAGGTTATGGAGGCGACATTTGTGTTTTGTCTGTACATATGAGTTCTCTGAAACTAATTGGTTAGTGTGCTTGCAATTTGGTGTTTTGATAGATATTAATGGAAGAATGTGTTTAGCATAAGAATTTCGTCACTATCTTTAGTTTTAGGTGAAGGCTGTCGCAGCCATGTTTTTTAAAATTAGTATCTCTACACCCATTCAACGGGTTTCCCTTAAAGTACCATTATGCATGCATCTGAAGATACATTTCAACACCATTTGTGTTTGTTATGCCTTGTCAACACACCTAATGAACTTTAACAGTAGTTTGGACACGCAGCAAAAGCACACGCGTAATCGCGCTTATTTATTCTGCACTGCCATAAGCATATCAATCTATTTTTAGCTGTTTCTTGTACTGAAAGCATTGTATTTCTAGAACAGAGCGGAGTCATTGTCAGGTTACTTGATATACAGACGACGTGTGCTAAACTGGATTGTCCTGTGTCTAAATGAACCATATCTAGACCTGTGTTTTGCGTGTTACAGAAGTGTATCTTTGAACAATTACGGCAGTAGTGGGCTATCAACATTGAGCTAATTATTTATAGACCTTAGTAAAAAAGTGTGTATTGAAGAAAAAACAAATGGTTATCGCCAAGGTCAAGGTCATGGCTGCCATATGGGAATTTGGTTTGTTTTGCGTGAGATATCGGAAATGACTTGATTTACTTCAAATTTATGACATTGACAGAAATGAACAAAAGAGCGTGTTTGCACGATGCCAAAATTAGATCACAATTTAGGTCATGGCCGCATGTATTCTTCTTCTTCTTCTCGAACGCCGTCACACTTGGAGTTTGGCTCTCAAAATGAAATCTGTGGTCTTCTGTAGCGCCTCCACAGGCCCATACAGTTTCTCTTGTAGAGTGGCGGGCTTCGGCCATATCTCCTCCCTCAGCGGCTGGTGGTTCCCACAGTCCTGGAGGATGTGCTCTGTGGTCTGCTCTGCTTCTCCACAAGGGCACAGGGGAGATGGCACGAGGTGGAAGCGTCTGTGCAGGTGGAAATTGAGTCGGTTGTGCCCAGTCCTCAGACGAAAGATGGTCACCTGCTCTTGTCTGGACAGCTGATGGTAACTGTCTATGGGCCGTTGTGGTGGTCTGTACACAGACTTAATGATGGTCTTCATCTCTGTGAAGCTGACTCCATTTTCATCTTGTTCTTTCTCTGCGCCCGCTTTTGCCATTCTGTCAGCTTCTTCATTGCCGTAGATGCCACAGTGTGAAGGGATCCACTGCAGCACCAGTCTGGTGCACTTGATGTTTTGCAGTGCCTCTTGTAGACGTGGCAGTTTGCTTGCTGTTGCTGCCTCAAGGACAGACATGGCATCAGTAAGGAAGACAATCTGGGCATCAGGGTCTGCAGTGCCACTAAGGGTGTTAGCTGCGTGGACCAGGGCTTCCACCTCAGCTCTGTAATTTGTGCAGTGAAGGCCTGTTGGTACTGCCTCTGCCTGCCATTTTCCGTTTGGGTACTGAATGTACACCCCAGCCCCTCCATCCTGAACTGCATCTGTGGCTGATCCATCGGTGTATGCCCGTATCCATGCTTCCTGGGGATACTTTTCTTCGAGCATGGCCAGTGTCAGGGCTTTCTTGCTCACAGTGCTGTGCTCATCTCTGGTGGTGATGTAGGGTACCGTGGAAGAGATGGTGATGTTTTCTGGCTTACTTTCCCAAGGTGGAAGGTCGCTAGCAGGATTCAGAGCCTCTACCTGCGCAGGCAGCTTTGCCTGGTGTTTTCTCTGCAGTGCTCTCGTCTCCTTCACAAAGCTTGATCTTTTCAGTCTCCCTGAGGTTGGTTGTTTCATCCTAGCGTTCATAGGATGGTCTTTGGAAGACTTGATCTTTGTGGACTGTATCAAGGCTTTGCAATCTCTTCTCATGCGCAGGGGTGGGATGCCTGTTGTCTCTTCCATCTTTTCAATTGGTGTGGATCTCATTGCGCCGGTGATGATACGCAGTGCCTGGTTCTGAACTCTGTCAATGGTCTGCTGGTGTGACTGGGCTGCCGTCAACCATGCATTAGATCCGTACTCAAGGTGTGGTCTCACTGTGCCTTGATATACATTTTTGAGGATCTTTTCATTGGCTCCCCATTGTGTTCCAGCCAGTTTTCTCATGATGTGCATCTTTCTTCTAGCTTTCGCTTCTGCATTCCAAATGTGCGGCTTCCACGTCAGCCTCTTGTCAAGGGTGACTCCCAGGTATGTCTGTTGGTCTTCATACCGCAGCGGGGTGTTGCCCAGTGTTAGGTTGCCAGCCTTTGCCTTGTTGGAGAGAGAGAAGAGTGTGGCTGATGATTTTTCTGTGTTGATGGTCACACACCAGTTGTTGGTCCAGTCTGTCAGCCTGTCCAGGGCTAGCTGCATCCTGTATGTAGCAGTTGTTGCATACTCTTCTGTGCACCAGAGTACCAGGTCGTCTGCGTACAGGGCTGCGTGTACTCCTTTTGGTAGCTCTGGCACAAGGTCGTTGATGAAAAGTATGAACAGGGTCGGTGACAGGACTCCCCCCTGTGGCACCCCCTGACGCAACAGCACTTTTTGGCCACAGTACCCATCCACTGTCATACGGGCTCTGCGATTGTGCAGGTATGACTTGGTCCACCGGTACATATTCCCTTGGATGCCACTGCGAAGGAGTTTCACAAGGAGACCATCCTTCCACACCTTGTCGAAAGCCTTCTGTAGGTCAATGAAGGCAGCTAATGTCACCTTCTGATCTTGAAAGGCATCTTCTATGACCTGTGCAAGGTGTGTTGTCTGGTCTTCTGTACTCTTGTAGCTTCTGAAGCCGGCTTGCTCTGGCACGATAATGCTCTCAGAGTCCAGGTACCACTGCAGGCGCTTGTTGATGATGCGCTCCATGGTCTTGCACACACAACTTGTCAGGCTGATGGGGCGATAACTCAGGGCTTTGGATTTATTCTTCCCTTTCTTCAAAATTGGGATCATCCTGGCTTCCATCCAGCATTGGGGTACCTGTCCTCCTCTCCAGCTGTGGTTAAAGATGTCCAGTAGCTTCATTAAGGCAGTGTTGCCAAGGTGTTGTAACATCTCGTTTGAGATGCTGTCTGGACCTGGAGATTTTTTCTTCTTCAGCTGTTTGATGGCCATCTTCAGTTCTGGAAGGGTGATGTCCTTCTTCATTGCATCATGGATGTTCGCATCTCTTGTTCTCTCTCTTTCTTCCTGTCTGATTTCTTTCGTAAGCATTCGTGCCGCATGTATTTATGATAGTCCTTTTGATAAACGTGCTTGATAGATATGTACAAAAGAATTTTTGTCAATCATGAATGAATTACGACATGATCTCGAAAGTTGGAACTGTGATGTCTAAGATTGTTCGCACGTCATAATCACACTGTACGTACATGTATGTATTTTTTCTACAGTACCTCAGAAAGCATGGGGCCAATATGGTTCAAATTGAAATGGATGACAGCTTTGGTTGTAAAGAAGTGTTATTCACAAAAAGGAACTGATAAAGATTAATAATTAAGATGAAGGGTGTAGCAATGAGACTTTGCTCTATGTACTCTCAAAATATCAAATGACTAAAGGGGGGTGGGCAAGAAAGGTTTTTCACTGGACAAAAATTCAAAAGTTGGAAGAGGGGTGGGGAGTGGGGGGGAGAGGGAGAGAGAGATATGTGAGTATCTGAAACAAAAGCCGGTTGGTGGAGGGGAGGAGGTGGAGGAATTCCACTCTCTTCTCTGAGGAGGATGGTGGTTTCTGAACTCCCCAAAAGGAAAATTATTTTAGTATATTTGGGCCACCTAGGTGCGTGGGTTGGGGGGGGGGGGGAGGTGGATCCAGTACCCTGCACACCCCCCGGACCCCCCCCCCCCCCCCAATACTCACTCAAAATCTGCCCCTGAGAGTCACACGCTGGACTTCTGTGTCACGTTCCACTTGGTGCTATATATTTGAAACAATCTGTACTTTGTTGGTCGCTACGCTTTATCGCAAGTATTACTTCGTTATTTACAACAAAAAGCAAAAGAAAGTCGATTAACCGGTAAGTAACTGACACTGTGGTAAACCTGCTTTTTTCTGCTAATGAGTCGGACGATACACTCAACAGATTTTGATCTAGGTCTGCGAAACTGAATGATGTTTTAATTTATCCAAGTTACAGAAAGCTGTCTCAATTTAGCGATAAGCCCCAACAAAGTGCACCTCTGTGTGAAAAGTTGAAAACACATGTGGACTGACTGTCTTCCACATGCTCTTTGTAATGACTAACAAAACCAATAACATTTTCGGGAAGGGAAAGAGATAAACTTTATCACCGTAAAAAGCACTTTCATGACAAGTCAAATGGTTTAAATGGAAGCAAGTGGAAAGAATAGGTGACAACAGCGCTGTGGAAATGTGCACTGCATCAAGCCTGCCGAAATATTTACGGCCAGGCGATGGTGGATGCTCAAATGAGCGGAGGGTGGATCTGTCTTCATACTTGTGCCGCTACAATTTTGAAGTAATCATGAACATATTTAGTGATTTTAAAAGCTGAGACGTGCCTCTTCAAATCTTTTGATTTTCGTTTAGCAAAATTTGGTGGCCAATCAAAAACTTTCCACTATGAAAAGTGTATGTTTTCTTCGAAATTCCGAGTGGGGATCATCCTAGAAAATAATAAGGAGCTCACGCTGTTTTCAAAACTGTTTTCGTTTTGGCTGTAGGTGCAAAACTCGGATGGCAGAAGTGAATTGAAAATGCATGTAAAAAAGCTTTATTGCTGAATCGTAGCGAGCCACTCATGACCTAAAAACGCGGCCACGGCGTTTTGCATCTAAGTTCAAAAAGTCGTGATCATGTAATCGGCCGATTTCCACACGCGAAATAAACAAAACTATGCAACGTATCCAGGAAATTCTTTTTGACGATCAGACAGTAAGTATTTGTTTACCAATATCTATCTCCTTGAGTGGATTGAACCAACATTAATTTTTTTACAAGTGTCTGAAATAGGCATGTTGTGAAGTGCACAGTGCTAGTAAGCATGAGTGTCTCTACAAAAGTGAGTATGTAATGGGCCATCTGTTGTCCATCTGGCGTCTGTCATCCATGGTAAACTTTAATGCTGGCATTTTCTCTGACACTATTCAAGCATCAGACTTCAAACTTGGCCCAAGGGTACTTTGTCGCAAAACTTTTCTAAACATACAAATTTCAGTGACCTCTCTCAAAAGTGATGGTTACAGGGGTCCAGAAAGGAATCAAAAACAGCCATATTTTGACAAATTGTTTCTCCTCAAATACTATTTTCAACTCCAAACCTAACCTGGGTACAGAGATACCTGATGGTAAGACCTTTCTATGTATACTAATTTGGATGACCTCTCAGAAAGTTCAAGATCACAAGAGGTCGGAAAATGTGTGAAAAATGCCACTTTTTGCTATGCTATGCTATTTTTAAAGGATCAGGACTTCCAGCTCTCGCTGATTTCGTCCAGGGGGGGTGGGGCGGGGGATGGGGGGGGAGGGGGTCTATTTTGACTGCCTGTCGCTGATGTACTCGCATCACTTTGTTTCGTCCTTCATCATGGCTGGCTGCGCTGTAGGCGGTTGGGTCGTTGGGGAGAGCCCGTGTTCCCATGGGTGCCCAGGTCCCGGTCTTGCCTGGTCGGTGGTGTTGCCTTCCTTCTCTCTCCTTTGTTGGTCACAGTCCAAGGTCCGGTTCTTTAAGACCTGCTATTACCCTCTTTGTTTGAGGGGGGTTGATTTTTACTAACCCCCCTATATGTGTTCGTGTTTTTTTGTCTGGAGGGGGGGTGTTGTACCCTCCATTGCCCAGGGAGTGCATGGACCAGGGATGCTAAACTTCCCTGGGAGCCCTATTTATTTTGATGGGAGACGACCGTACGCAGGCGAGCGGGGAGTCACGCGGTGTCGGAGTGCCGACTAGGGTACCTCGCCCCCCTGGGTTGGCTAACCCCCCTATCCCGCAGAGTGGACCTTCCAGGCGTGTCCTCCTCTACGTCCCAATACGGGGAAGGCGGACCGTGGAGCCGGCGGATAGCCCCTGGGCGCGTCCCACCAAGAGTTTCGGTGGGGGGGGGTGGGGGGGGGGGCCACAGGCGCCCACCACCGGCCCCGGGGACCTCCTCCTCGCTAGGAGGGGGGTGATTGGTCAAAAGGTCTCCCGGTAGAGACCTATGGGGCATTCCCTCAAACTCCTGGGAGGACTATCAAAAACAAAGGAAAGTAAAGTGAAAAGACAAAAAACTAAACTAATAAAATTTAAAAAAAACCGGATGATGTGATGGGTGGTTCCTGGGCACCCTCCCCCCCCCCCCCCCCCCCCCCCCCCCCCCCCCCCCCCCCCCCACGCCCGAGCGGGGCCATCAGCCCCGGCGGTGGCCTCCGCCGGGCCGGGGAGCCCGCCCGTGGTGGCGGGGGAGGGGGGAGAGGGGGCGGTCCGGGACCGGGTGATTGGTGGTGATGATGATGATGATGATCTCTTTTATTAACTGGGGGGAGGTGGGGCGGGTGTGGAACCATGAGATGGGGTGGGATGGTGATGAGGGTGACCTGTGTTAGCTGTTCGGCCCTGACGGGCCCACGGCAACACTTCGCGAGTGGATAGTGAGAGGATAAGTGGGGAGGGGCCGGTGGGGGACGGGGTCCGCCACCGCATGACTCTAGGAGGGTGTGCCACTTTTTAATAAAATTGTACTTTTTATCAAAGATTTTGCCAACGTTTCAGTTGGATTTGGCACAAGACCTTTCTATGCATACTGATGTACTGGTCCCCTTGCAAAGGTCAAGGGGGTCCAGAAATAGGTTATAAAAAAAATTATATTTTGACAAAAACTGTTTTTTCTCGAATACTTATTTCAACTTCAAACCCAAACTTGGTGTGTAGATACCTGATGATAAGGCCTTTCTATGCATACTAATTTGGATGACCCTTCGGAAAGGTCAAGGGTCACAGGAGGCCAGCAAGTTTGTGAAAACTGCTAGTGTTTGATAGAATTGTAGGTTTTGGCTCACATGCAAAGCAAAAGTGAGGCTATGTTCTTGGCCAGTGGTCGTCCATCTGTGGTCTGTCGTCCGTCCGCCGTTGTCGGTCGTCCATAGTAAACTTTAATGTTGGCACTATTCAAGCCACAGTCTTCAAACTTGGCCCAAGAATACTTTGTGGCAAGGCCTTTCTATGCATACTAATTTGGTTGATCCCTCAGAAAGGTCAAGGGTCACAAGATCTCAGGAAATAGGTCCAAAATAGCCATATTTTGAAAAAAGATGTTTTTTTCTCAAATACTATTCACAACTTCAAACCCTAACTTGCTACAGAGATATCTATGCATACTAATTTGGATGAGCCCTTTTAAAGGTCAAGGGTCACAAAATGTGTGTAAAATGCCAGTTTTTTTTATAGAATAGTAGTTATTATCAACAGTTTTGCAATGTGAATGTTAGGATAGCGTGGGTAGGGCTAGGACCATAAGAAACTTAAAGAAGTCATGTGATTTGATATCACATTGTGTCTCAGTGCTTTCACTTTAAGCTAAATTGTATGTCATTTAGTGAAACAAGAAGGAAGAACATAACCACTGAACTATTGGGAATGTATCAATTTTGAGGGGTAAAGGCTCGATTTTAACAATTTTGCTACCTGCAAGATCACCTTCCAGGCACACTGCTGCGCACACACAATGTGTTTGTGCCGCTTGAACTGTCATATGACAGGAGAGTACTCCTGATTGACTGAGAGGTAAATCGTAGCTGCATCCTATTGCGGGCAGCCATAAAAACATAGAATCGGTTTGTATTGGGGTGCAGTTGTGGGACAATATTCCTGACTGTTTGCAACATGGTCTACACATTGCCTATTTATTGTGGCCTGCAATAGTGGTTTGTGGTAGCATGTTCCAAGCTGTTTACTGTCGATATACACTATTGGAAAGCAGTTACTACAATATATTGATACCCAGAGAAAGTTAGCCCAGCCCTAATGAGATCGGCAGAGATCAGTTCCATTTACATTTACAGACTGAAAAATTATGGTGGGTTAAATTGTACAACCGTCAGTTATGGGATAGTGTTGGCAACTGTTTACACCGTCACTGCTGGCTGACACAAATAATGTTCATTCATTCAGTCCTCTCTGCGCCGTCTGGTGCTTGAGGCGACGGCAAGGGAGCGCCACTTTTGTCTGTCATCTGCTATTTTGGGTGCTGTTTGCAGAGTAAGGCCTCTGTTCTTGAGCTCTCGCTCCACGGTTCGGCGCCACGTCTCCTTTGGTCGCCCACGGTTTCTCTTCCCCTGAGGTGTCCATCTCAGTGCCACCCTTGGTAATAAGTCGGGTGACATTCTGCAAACGTGGCCTAGCCATCTCCATCTCCGTGTGGCGATGGTTTCAGCGATGCTGTCTGCGCCTGCTCTCTTCCGTAGTTCAAATAATGTTCAACCATATCAAATTCAACCCCACATAACCCTTAAAAAAAAAACAAAAAAAAAACAACGCGTGTGAGCTCCAAACAATACGGTAGACTTTGGGATGAAATCTGTCATGACCCCGCTTCCGGGGCGCGAACTATGAGCGCTAACACTCGAGGTACACCCAACCTACACTAACACAAACCTAACACAAACACCAGAGGAACAATGACGACGACATTTATTAAATATAACCCTAACAATCACCAACTATACCCTCATTCAATCCTAACCACACGCTCATATGTCACATTCACACACACATACGTCCAAACTCCCCAAACCGATTAACCAGTATACACAATACAAAATAACAACAAAATATATAATAAACTAAACTATCTCTAATAAAATACGAAAACAGATTGAATTAAACTAATATATAATAAATGAATATCCCAAATAAAGTACAAAATGAAACTGAGGCTGAAAAGCTTAAGTCATAAGCCACTGGATCCCGACGGAAGCACAAGCGTCGGCGCTAACGCCAGTTAGACCAACGCCTTTGCTTCTGCGAAGAGTCCCTCACAGCACGTGGCTCCTTAAGGAACACAGTATTTCAACTAGCACAATATCAAATATATGATAAACCAAATATGCCTACTAGAACAAGCGAAGATCGAGAAAAAGGAATATTGTTCATAAGCTACTACATCTCAGCGGGAGCACGAACGACAAGTTCGAATTAAACTAATGCTCTAGCAAACTAGACATTCACAGCACAAGGCTCCTTTAACTAACAATATTTCAGAACAAACTAGGCCCCTTTAACTAACAACGTTTCAGAATAAACAAGGCTCCATTAACTAACAACGTTTCAGAATAAACAAGGCTCCTCTAACTAGCAACGTTTCAGAATAAACAAGGCTCCTTTAACTAGCAACGTTTCAGAATAAACAAGGCACCTTTAACTAGCAACGTTTCAGAATAAACAAAGCTCCTCTAACTAGCAACATTAATAAGCAGTATCACGTATACAAATGGAGCAAATATCATTAATTCAACCTGACTGAAAGCTGAATAAACAATATATTTCACGTCACGGGACCTTCTCGCCGGAAGCACAACTGTTAAGCGCAGCTCAACTCGACGCTCTTGCTTCCACGATAAGGTCTTCCGTTCCGTAACACAGGCCTCCTTCAAATAATACAATATCTCCAAAACTTTCCGTCCCTGTGACAAATCTCCCCTCACTACGAGGAGATGAAATAAATCTTAACGTTCTTTACAATATTATAAACATACAAAACTTTCCTTAAACAGGTTAGAAATAAGTGGGATGACCCGACCTGACTAACACGCGGCGTGCCGCGACACTCGTAACAGCAGCCAGGTTCGGCGTCGTAGCCCCACAAGGCAGAGTGACACAGTCAGCCCCACTCAGTACCACCGTTGGATTAGGATAGGAACCAGATTTTGATGCACTAAAACACAGGTGCAAAAATACACATAAATAACTAACAAAAGAAACAAAATAATCACATCACCCTTCCCGCGACTTTAACTGCCGTCTTTTATATTCCCTTCACCTCTCTCCCGCAACAATAAATTCAACCTCAAAATACATATTTACACGTCACCACGTGACTCACTTCCAATATTTACACTCCTACGCTAAATAGTGATACAGCCTTGATCGCTTGTTCGGCGTTAAACCCCAATAACTAATTCGCCGCTACATACTATCAAACACAACAGATGGCATTCCTTCTACATTCTATTCTGCCTCTATTCTACACCTGCCCCCCAATACACTAGCCAAAATAATAATAATAACAGAACAAGCAAACACAAACAAACCCCCCCCCCCCCCCCCCCAAGCAAATGGCCACTAAAGAATTGTTACGTGTACTTACTGACATCCGTGAAGACGCCCCGGCTAGAACCAAGACAAACAAGACAAGACAAGCCAGGGGTTAAGTCGTCGCAGCTCTCTCTTCTCTCCCTCTCCTTCCTCGGACAACAGCTCCGGGACGACCAGAACTGTGTCACAAGGCCGATACACAGGACCGACACAGCTGCTTGTGGCCTCCAACAAATGGCGAACCACGCCTGAAAAACCACCCTAGGAGACTGTTGGCGAAAGCGACCGACTCGTTTGCTGGTGGAAATGTGACTGTCGAAAATTTGGATAACGATAGGTTGGTAAAAAAAAACGCTCACTACATCATGTGATGTGAAAACACGTGAAACAATAACCACCCGATCGCGGAGATCATGTGCGTTACGCTGACCCTCCGAATCCCCGCACGGCAGCAAATACTCATGTACAGGCCAAATACTAGACACCTATGCTATCGCTACCCGTGACTAACTAAATCCTGTCACCCCTATAAACTTACTCCCCTACAAAAATAGACGAAAAAAAACTGTGTCGTGACATCCTCATCTTGTTTGTTTTTGTGTTGTTTCCTTGTCGTTTCGTTGTTTGCTTCTTTGATTTGTTTATTTGTTTTCACTTTCAGTTTCATGCAAATAAACTCACCTCTAGAAAGAATTATTAAAAAAAACAACAAAAAAAAAAACAACACATAACCCCAGCCATCCAAGAAAACACAGTAATGGGCCCATGAGCCCGCATACCTGCTTCTTGCACTTGGGTTGTGTTCTCATTTTCTGTGTAAAAGTATATTCATCTGTGTTTGTGTGCGTGTATGCATGCTTGATTTTCCTTGGGAGAGTTGTTGATCATGTTAATGGTTATGTTGCAGGACCAGTCTCAAACAGCTGATCCCCACTGATCTGGTGAAAGCACAGTCACCTGATGACTGGAAGAGGGTATGTTTCTGTCCTGTTTACTGCAGAGTTCAAGTCGCCTTCATTCTGTTTTGATTTTCTTGTCCAGACAGTATCTCTGAAACCATTGGACTGATTTGACAGAAGCTTAAAATGATAATAGCAAAAGTGAGTCTCTGTTTTTGGTCGGTATAAATTTGCTTCAAATTTGGCACCATGATTAATATATACAGACATTCCAGGCTTAACGCGTGCCAAACAATGAATTTTACCCAGGAATACTGTACTCTAAATGACCCCAGACTTCCCTTTTTCTAGTGGACAAAACTAATCATTGGAAATGTTCAAATTATTTAGTTACAGCGGCAGTTGTTATTTATGTGCGCCTGTAAAGGGTTGGGTTCATTTAGAGTTCAGTTTTCCCAGGTAAAATTTATAGTGTGTTTGTTGTGCTTTTACAAACATAAATTCGTCTTCCACTATATAGCAGCTATCAACAGTTTCCTACAGCTGGTAAAAGAAAAAGTTTTGCTTTTACTTGAGGTCAGTGACCCCTAATATAAACATGTCAAGAGTTTCATCATTTTTCATTGGCAAACTCAGTTGTTAGGGAGTTGCACTTTTACAGTGCAGGGAAAGAAGGAGTTTTGGTGGTGTTGAATAAGCTGGAGTGGGAGGGAATGGCCATGATGCTGTTGGGGTGGTGCAGGGAAAGAAGGAGTTCTGGTGGTGTTGAACACAGCGTTGGATAAGCTGGTGTGGAGGGAATGTTTTGTCGATGATCCACTCTTCTAGCATTCACACTAAGTGCAAAATTGTGACATGTTTTCCTTCCAGATTTTCCCTTGCTTGGTCAAATTGTACTGATGCATTTGGTTTCATTTGAAAGAGGCACTGGCTCTGTGTACATGGAGATTTCTAAAAGAATTCATTTAAAAAACTGAGGATTGTCCAGTGATTAGGTTGAGTTTTGCAGTTGATAAGTCATATGACCGGAGGAACATAAAATCAATAGGTCATTTTGAAAATCAATAAGTCGACAAAAAATCACGTTTTTGGCATTTTCGATTTTGAAATTTCAGCAGCAAAAAAAACCGGATGTTGTCGGCCTAGTCAAAAGTAGTGTACAACGAACGAAGAGAATACACTTGCATAACAAACACCATCTTTTAACGAACTAATATCATCCTCTCCACAGCCTTGTTACCTCTTTAGTAGGCACAGTGGCTTTATGTTGCTTTATGAGCCACCATATCATAATCGAGAAAACGGGCTACTCAGTGTCAACGTTATCAACTGCGATGTACAGTTCTACCTCAATCACACGTGCCGTTTGTGGGCGTGGTCTAGTAGTCTGCTCAGTTGTCAAACTTGTCAGCACATCTTGGTAATTGGGCCCGCAGACTCTCACTGTTTACGTTTTCGCGGTGCTTGCCTGCCATTTGGTTACAGTCAAGGCCGTTTTCAGTTAGGCTCAGTTTGAGAAACATGAGCATGAATGGCACCAGTCAGAGGCGTAGATTTTCATGAACCCACGGGCAGAGGGGACTCATGAGGATCTGTGCCTCTTGCACATGTGGATTATAATCGTTACTTAGTCTGCATCTCCTTACTTAGTTTGAGTAACACTGTCAGATAAAATCTCAAGCAATATGCATTGATTCTCATAACGTCCCTTGCTGCAATTTTTGCAATCTAATGTAATCAGGTTTGCATTTCAATGACTTCTATTACATATAATATGCTTTTTTCAGTAAACATGTGCAAGCACTGAATTACTTTGCTACAGTGAAGAGCACAATAGCTTTAGTGTCCAGGATACCAACCACAGCACATTTTTGTCAAATTGTCATAGACACCCCCTCCCTCTCCTAGAAAACAACAAACAAAGCAAGAAACAGATTGTGGTTGTCAGTCATGGCTTGACTTGACTTCACGAATGAAGATTCTATAGGGCTTGCCCACGTCGTCTGCAGGCATTTTCGTGACTGCGGAGGCCAATCCGGGACAGGCAGGTTCAACCACAGTGGCTGCAGGAGAAGGTCTGGTCAGGGTTCTGAGTTACGACAACTCTGTTTTTTCTCCTGAGCCGCTTGTCCTTGAGGTTAGCACTGCGAGAGTCCTCAAATGAGACGGCTGCCTTGTGAATGGTGGAGCGCCAGGTGTCACGGTCCGCAGCAAGCGAAGACCACTGGCGGTGGTCGATTTGGCAGGCACTAAGTGACTTCTTGAGACCGTCTTTGTATCTCTTCTTTGGCGCCCCTCTGTCTCGGTGTCCAGTGGCGAGCTCGCCGAACAGAGTGATCTTGGGGAGGCGATGATCCTCCATCCTGGAGACGTGCCCCGCCCAGCGAAGCTGTGTCCGCAGCAGCAAAGCCTCGATGCTCAAAGTTTCCGCCTGTTCAGGGACCTCGACGTTGGTGACATAGTCACTCCAGTGAATGCTGAGGATGGTACGCAGGCAGCGCTGGTGAAAGCGTTCGAGGAGTCATAGTTGGCTGCGGTAGAGGGCCCAGGACTCGGAACCGTACAGCAGGGTGGTGAGGACGACAGCTCTGTACACGCTGATCTTGGTGCCTTTTTTCAGTTGTTGATTGTGCCACACCCGCTCGAATAGTCGCCCGAAAGCACTGTTCACTTTTGCCAGCCTGTTGTCCAGCTCCTTGTCCAGCTTGGCGTCTGACGTGATGATGCAGCCGAGGTAGGTAAACTGGTGTACAGACTTCAGTTCGGACTCGCCGATGGTGATGTGGGGAGGGCGATGCTCTTCCTTGGGTGCTGGCTGATGAAGGACCTCTGTCTTTTTCAGACTGACCTCAAGTCCAAAGAGCTGGGCGGCATCTGCGAAGCAGGACGTAATGCGCTGCAAGGCTCTCTCTGTGTGTGCAACGAGGGCAGCGTCATCAGCAAAGAGCAGCTCACGAATCAGTTGGTCTAGGGTTTTCGTGTGGGCCTGCAGTCGTCTGAGGTTGAACAGGCTGCCATTGAGACGATACCTGATGTACACTGCGTCGTCATCGTCGAGGTCCACTGTGGCCTGCTTCAACATCATGCTGAAGAAGATGGTGAAGAGGGTCGGTGCCAGCACGCAGCCTTGCTTCACGCCGTTACGAATGGGGAATGGTTCTGAGAGGTCACTGTGTAGTCTGACCTGGCCTTGCTGGTCCTCGTGGAGCTGGACGATCATGTTGAGGAACTTTGGGGGACAGCCTAGTCGCTCCAGGATCTGCCACATACCTTGCCTGCTCACAGTGTCAAACGCTTTTGTTAGGTCGACAAACGTTACGTACAGCCCTTTGTTCTGCTCGCGGCACTTCTCCTGAAGCTGTCTCAGCACAAAGACCATGTCGGTGGTACTCCTGTTGGCTCTGAAGCCACACTGGCCCTCTGGGAGGTGGTCTTCAGCGATGGCAGGTACCAGCCGATTCAGGAGCAACCTTGCGAGAATTTTCCCGGCAATGGACAGCAGGGTAATTCCACGATAATTAGAGCAGGCAGACTTCTCTCCTTTGTTCTTGTACAGGGTGATGATGACTGCATCACGGAGATCCTTTGGTAGTGTTCCTTTTTCCCAGCAGCAGAGAAAGAGGTCGTGAAGCTTGTTGTGCAGTGCTGGGCCTCCATGTTTCCATATCTCTGGCGGGATTCCGTCAATGCCTGCTGCTTTGCCACTCTTGAGCTGGTGGATGGCCGGTTCGTCCAATTCAACTTTAGTGGAAGGTGTGGGATTTGGAGGATGACTGTTTCTTGAACAGTGCGCTCAGCGCCGAAGAGGTCCTGAAAGTGTTCCGACCAGCGGTTCAAGATGGAGGTATTATCTGTGAGGAGTGCCTGTCCATCAGCGCTTCGCAGGGGACTTTGTACCAGGTGCTTTCAGTGCTTCGTAGAAGCCCCTGTAGTCACCGTTGTCAGCGCAGAGCTGGGTCCTCTGTGCGAGTCTGGACCACCACTCGTTCTGGAGTTCTCTAAGCTTGAGCTGGAGACTGCTGCAGATGAGGCGGAAGGCAGACTTCTTCACAGGGCAGGAAGGCTGGGCTAGGTGGGCCTGGTGGGCGGCTCTTTTTTTTGCTAGAAGTTCCTGGATCTCTACGTCGTTTTCGTCAAACCAGTCTTTGTTCCTCTTTCTAGCAAAGTCCAAGACTTCCACAGAAGATTTTACAATAGCAGTTTTCAGTTGTTCCCAGAGTGTTTCAGGGGAGGAGTCTGCTGGATCAACTGTGTCTTTGAGCATGCGCTGTAAATCGGCCTGAAGGGCAGCTTTCTTGTCGTCACCTGAAGGCTGGCAACATTAAGCTTTTTTTTTTTTTTTTTGGGGGGGGGGGGGGGGGGGGGGGCCCTTTTCTTGGGTTTCAGCTTGAGGCGGAGCCTGAGTTTGCAGCGAACAAGGCGGTGGTCAGTGTGGCACTCTGCGCTGGGCATCACTCTGGTGAGGAGGGCGTCACTGTGGTCCCTCTGACGCACTAGGACATAGTCGATAAGGTACCAGTGCTTGGAGCGAGGATGCATCCAGGTGGTCTTTCGACTGTCCTTTTGCTGGAAAGTAGTGTTGGTGATGACAAGTTGCTGCTCTGCACAGAGCTCCAACAGTAGGCGACCATTGTCATTGCAGTTCCCAACGCCATGCTTGCTGAGGACTCCTTTCCAGGCTTCAGAGTCTTGGCCCACTCTGGCGTTGAAGTCGCCAAGGATGATGACTTTGTCGTCTGCAGGGGTACTCTGCAGGAGGCTGCGCAGGTCAGAGTAGAACTTGTCTTTTTCTGCAGGCTCTGCCAGGAGGGTTGGGGAGTACACACTGAGAAGGGTGGACATGATGCGGTCGGAGTGACCCCTTGGTAGGTTTTCCAACTTAGTCGCAATGGGGGTCTTCACCATGAAGCCCACGCCTGAGAGCCGTCTTTCTGATGCAGGCCTGCCTGACCAGTAGAGGGTGTAGCCAGCGCCAAGTTCTTGGAGGCTGCCTTCCTCCAGGAGGCGTACTTCGCTGAGCGCGGCGATGTCGATGTTTAACCTCCGCAATTCATGGGCAATGAGGGCGGAGCGACACTCAGGGCGTCCGCTGTCTGCTGTGTCGAGCATGGTTTGGATGTTCCAGCATGCTACGTTGAGTCTGGTCGTGGTCGTCATGAGAGTGGATCCGTTGTTTTTTCTTGTTTTCTGACCGCATGAGAAGATGCCCTTGACCGCGGCTAGCCAACTGGGGTTACGAGGGGATGAGCTTTGGTTAGGCCACCTTCTCTAGGCCCCTCTCCGTGTGGAGCAAGCAGTGCTGTCCCTAGAGAAGGCTGCTTGGTCGTTCAGGGTGTGCCGAGTGACATTGTCATCCCCAGGTCAACATCAGGCGACCAATATCCTGAACCGCCTGCATGCAGGTTTGAGACTGCGGCTTCCAGTGACATCTTTCACCTGCCGTTTTGCCTCTTGCCGATCGCTACAGGACTTGGAAAGTTCAGTGTCATAGTCCGTGGGCGTTTCCTAAAGCCTGTGCGGTGGAGCTTTTTGGTGGAGTGCAGTGTGCGCAGTACTGGCCACACCCTTTAAACCCTTGGTTCGTTTGCCATGGCCTAGCAAGCTGGGACGGTGACATCGAGGTCCTCAGGTTGTAGGTTTTATATCAGACTGTCCTTGTCTTAGTCTCTGGCTCAAAAGCCTTCCCCGGAGACACGGGGGCTTTGATGTCAGGGGTTTCCTCCCTTAGTCTTTCCGCAGCCAAGCGGCCAGGCCTGCAAGGCAGCAGGGGACTCGTGGGGACCGGGGTCGTCTATGTCCCGTGCAGATGTGAACATCTGCCCACTGCCCAGACGGTGACACTTACCAGAGGAGAAAAATCCAACGCCGGAACCCGGTATTGAACCTCGCACCTTTGGCATTGGAGGCTGACGCCTTAACCACTGCGCCACTTCCCCGCCCATGGTTGTCAGTAGACAAGTAATTACATGATGTGGATTTCAACTACAGGACACGAACAAGCAAGATCGAGTTACTGATTGTGTAACCATGAAATAAGAATGAAGGTTATATGTGTGAGCATGAGAGACCACTGGTACATCAATTACAACATCTTACATTACAACATTTTGGACATCATGTAAAAATACGCATATCTCTGCAAAAATTACAAACCGGCAGCACGAACAACAATAAAGCCATTTCCTTTGTTTCTATACACATCTATAGTATTATGAATACATGAACTGCTGAACTGCATGAAAAAAACTGGTTACAGACATCTATACCATTGTGGCACCCTCATACCGACTCCGAGGATCAAAATGAGCGTCAATGAGACCAACAAGAGAATTAAAGTTACTGCAGCCTGGGGACTGATGAGGATGTATGCCTCTTACAGGCGGAAAGCGTTTTGCATCATGTTGGACCATGTACCTAGTCAGGGCCCATGCTTGCAGTATTGTTTACATTTGCTCGAGAGAGGAGACAAGTATCACCCATCACTGTTGGCAGCTGGCCGCCTGCCTCCCTAATTTTTAGGATGCACTCTGTTCATTGAGGACTGGCTGTGTAGGCCTACAGTGCACTAGAGCATCAGCTAGCTAGCTGGCCATAGCTCTCTCTCTCTCTCTCTCTCTCTCTCTCTCTCTCTCTCTCTCTCTCGTACACACCAACTAACTCGGCGCAGGTCTCAGTGACTGTCTAAAAAATGAATAAGTCATATGACCGGCTCACTGACAGAGCAATGCGTCATTTCAAATTTGTATGCGTCAATGACCGATGACCAATAAGCTGATTGAGAAATTTGCAAGAGATATCAAAACATCAGTAACTCAGGCCAGAGAACAAACGCCCATTTCATGTTTATTTTTATCAAAATTTTGTGTTAGGCATGTTATGAATTACAAAGGAATTCATTTGTCATGGGTCATCTTGTAAATTTATTAAATAATTATATGTTTGGCAAAGTGCTTGTTACATTCCTATTGTCAAAGGCTTAACATCATTGTGTTGAGTGTCATAAAATGTCTGCGATGTGCTTGTTTCAAACAATGTTTTTTAGACTGTTGACATGGGGGTATGTGTGTGTTTGCGCAGGCCATCGTGGCAGCATTCAACAGGGATGCTGGTAAAACTCGTGATGATGCCAAGGTGGATTTCCTGAAAATCATTTACAAATGGGCCACCTTTGGATCAGCCTTCTTTGAAGTCAAGGTGAGTCAGTGTTTTCAAAGCCCACAAGTGCCTCCACGTGGCGTGGGTGGGTAGTCTCCTCAGTCCCTGACTGAGTGGGCTAGCAGAGGGGTGCCATCTTTGTCCAGGATTAGGACTTGATGTCAGCAGATATGTTGTTCAGTCTTTTTCAATGGTCTGGTTTTTAAGAAGCTGTGCTTACCCAGGTCTTACCATGTTAGATTGGTCCTTAAAAATACGCGTGAGTTTTTGGTCCTTTGGATCCCAAGTGTTTGCCGTGCTTGGAGACCCATGTCGGGGGAGAAGAGGATGTTTGGCCTTGACTTATGCCTAAACGGGAGGCTAGTCGTACCGGCATAGTCAATCGGCTCTTGTCACGTCGAGCCCTATCCCCCTGTTGACATGCGGGTTGTTATACAGAGCACCATGCTATAGCCTCTGATGCTGATTAGGTGCTTTACGCCAGTATTCCCCTGCATTCAACAGTGTGATAGAAGGCGGTGGCTCAAACAGTTCAATCGGGCTTACCCCCTTGAGTATATCTTTCGGGCAGTCTCCATTGTGCGTCGGCTGGAGACCTGCCGACAATTGCACTTTCCCTTGTTGGGCTCGGTGGCGGGCAGGGACCCCCAGGGGGATGAATATCTATCATACTATAATATGGAAAATATCAAAAAACCAAAACTGGCACCAAAGCGGCACATAGCCGCCGACATTGTCATGGAGAACAATAGTGACTCTGACTGTGAGGAAGCGACACCTCAGGCGTCGGCCGCCTGGCCTCGCTTTCTCATTATCCACAGCAAAGTTAAAGAGAAGCCTGTTTCCAAGTTGCACCCTTTCCTTGTAGGGGAGACCTTCAGGAGCCGTGTTGGCAGGCCTGAGGCCCAGCGCCTCAGGTCTGGTGACTTGCTGGTAGAGTGCCGTACCCGGGCACACTCCAATGGGCTACTGAGGCTCTTCTCCATCGGAGACACTCCAGTGGAGGTCACTCCCCACAAAACAATGAATTCCTCTAGAGGAGTGATTAAAGATCAAGCATTGGCCGAACTGTCTGAAGATGAACTTGTACGGAACCTTAAGTCACAGGGGGTGACCTACGTCAGGCGCTTCATTTCCAAACGAGGTGGTAGGGAGATCTGTCTCCCTACCATCATCCTGACGTTTGGCACCCCCACAGCTCCTACTACCATCTGGGGAGGTTACTACTCCCTAAAAGTGAAAAAGTACGTCCCTCTCCCCCTCCGGTGCTTTAAGTGCCAAAAGTATGGCCATGGGCAGAAGACATGCCCCCAGGCAGAGGTTCTATGTGCCCGTTGCACTAAGCCTGGACACTCTGCTGAGTCCTGCACAGCCATCCCCCTGTGTGTGAATTGCCAGGGGGCGCATATGGCTTCGGACAAGAAGTGCCCTCGTTGGATCTCCGAGTGCAGGATTCAGCAGGTGCGTGTGGAGAAGGGGCTGTTCTTTGCGGACGCAAAAAAACTGGTTGACGGTCCTGGTGCAGCTGAGGCTGCGCCAAACTCAAATAACAACTTTGTGTATACTTTCAGTGCTGCGGTGGCAGGCAAGCGCCCCACCAAAGACTTCTCTTGTCAAACCCCAACTTCTTGGTTGGGGGCGGAGCCTCGGATCCTCTCGCCCCTGGAGAGTAACCCTCCTCCGGTGGTGACGAGGAGCCAGGGAACGCAGAGGGCGGACGCTACCGGTCCGGTGGCACCGCCTTCTGCTGCCCCTAAGCCTCAGCCCCCACCCAAACCTGCTAGTTTGTCAACGCCAAAGGTTTCTGGCTCTGGTCAGCCTTCTAAATCTAAGGCCGCTAACTCTAGCGGCAAGACCGCTGCCCAGGACCAGAAGTCTAAGAAATCTATAGGACCGCCGTGCGCACGGGCCCAGAAGGGGAACACTGATGTCCCCCTTCAAAACAAATATGCTGCATTGGAGGAGCAGATGGAGGGAGTGGAAGTTGCCGATGCTGCGGCAGCTCCACCCCCTTCATCTCCTAAGAACCAGAGGAGGCCCGGGAGCCGGCCCCCCTCTGTTTCTCCAACTCCTTCCTTTGTTTGGCATCCTGTCTCGGAAGACAATGGAGTATATGCGCTTGCTGGGTCAGTCACTGGAGTGGCCTCTCCAGGGCGCAAGCCTGGGCGAAGTGTATGGAGATCCTGGGGTGCCCAGTCGTCAAGATCCCCCTCTCGGCCTCGCTGATGTATCCAAAGGAATGCAAAGCAGTACGTTTGGCTGCAGGAGCTGCCAGAACAGTGCGTGAATACAGGCAGCTGTCTGCCTTCGGGGCTCCACTCCTGATTTGAAGGGTTTACTCCCCCACATTTGGCCGTTGGATCCAACCTGATCTCCTCCGCCCTCTAGCCGTTGGCTGTCAGAAACAGCTCATCCGCCTAGTGGTGCAATGTGAACACCACCCCCTCACGTGGTTTAGCCCACCAGCTGAGTGTAGGGGGCTCTGGATAGAGGTAGCACCTTTGCTGTTCGGCAGCTGCGTCCTACATAGGACGGACAGGCATCACTGGTCCTCATCCATCTCCTTAATCTCTCACGTGCTGGCTCCAAGCGCCACGCCCTGGCAAACTCCTTCCAAGGCAAAGGAAAAAGGGGGAAAAACTCCGCACCCCCAGATAAGACATAATCATGGACTCTCTGCTTCAGTGGAATTGTCGTGCTTTTCAAGCTAACTTTGAGGAATTACGTCTTTTAGTCAAGTGCTATAACCCCTCAGTAATATCTCTTCAGGAGACTTACCTAAAGACTTCTGACCCTGTGTCCTTTAATGGTTTTAACGTTATACATGAAGGCTCTGATTCAGAGAGGCGCTCGGGTGGAGTGGCTCTTCTCATTAGTAGCCAAATTTTATGTAGCCCCGTTAGTATCGACACCTGTCTTCAGGCTGTCGCAGCTCGGGTTACCTTGAAGAAGACCATAACCATATGCAGTATTTACCTGCCACCATCCCTGCGGGTCTGTAGTAATGATTTTTTTAATTTAGTTGATCAACTGCCACCTCCCTTTATTCTCATGGGGGATTTTAACGGTCACGCTCACCTTTGGGGTAGTGACCACTATGATGGCAGAGGTCAGATGTTAGAAGATGTTTTTTCTCAACTTAACCTGTGTGTCTTTAACGATGGTTCACCTACATACTCTAACCCAGGTTCAGGATCTAGTTCTGTTCTAGACCTCACTGTGTGTGATCCTTCTCTCATGCTGGACTTTGACTGGAAGGTTAACGATGACCTGTGTGGTAGTGACCACTTCCCAGTAGTCCTGTCATCGGTCAGCTGTGGGGAGGATCCGCCGGTGGGGTGCTGGAATCTTAAGAAAGCTAACTGGCCTCTGTTCGCCTCCCTCTGTCAGTCTCGTATTACAGAGGAGGTGGTCATGTCATCTGAAGAACCTATTTCTTCTTTTACTACTATTTTGTTGGACGTAGTGGGTGAAACCATCCCTAAAACTTCCGCATCAGTCCTTCGAAAGCCGAGAGTACCATGGTTCAACAGAGAGTGCCGCAAGGCCCAAATAGCGCGCAAATCTGCTCAGTGACGTGCTTTCCGTAATCCATCGCAAGTGAATATTTTAACCTTTAAAAGACAGAGGGCGAAAGCTCGTTACATTTTTAAACGTGAACGCCGTGCTTCCTGGAGACGCTTCGTCTCATCTTTAACTTCTTGGACTCCGTCCCAGAAAGTATGGAAGGCTGTTCGGAGAATTAGGGGCAGGGGTGGCTCGGCTTCTGTTGGCCATCTTAGAGATGGTTCCAGCTTGGTTACAGATAAAAAAGCTGTGGCCAATTTGCTTGCCTCCACCATTGCCCAAAATTCTTCAACGGAGCATTATTCACCTTTCTTCCAGAGAGAGAAGGAGAAGCGAGAGTCTCGTATTTGTGATTTTAAGTCCGATAACTCAGAAGACTATAATGTCCCATTTACATTATCAGAATTGCAGCAAGCCTTGCAGAAATGTAATGACTCTGCTGCTGGCCTAGATACCGTCCACTATCAATTCCTAACGCGTCTGCCTGAGAGGTCACTCCTTGTACTTCTCAAGGCCTTTAACCATATCTGGAGAACTGGTCATTTTCCGCCGTCTTGGCGCCAGGCTGTGGTTGTACTGATCCCCAAGCCGAGTAAGGATCCTTCCGACCTGGGCAACTACCGGCCTATCGCTTTGACATCATGTTTATGTAAAACTATGGAGCGCCTGGTCAACACCCGCCTGGTGTGGCATCTTGAGTCACAGGGTCTCCTCACAGACCTCCAGTGCGGTTTCCGGCGCTTCCATAGTACAACTGACCATTTAGTCCGCTTTGAATCATTTATTCGAGATGCTTTTGTCAACAAGCAGCATGTCTATGCAATTTTCTTCGATCTTGAGAAGGCGTATGACACTACCTGGAAGTATGGCATAATGTCTGACTTGGTGGACATGGGTTTTAAGGGGCATCTGCCCGTTTTTATTCACAATTTTTTGACTAACCGGTCGTTCCATGTCCGTGTGGGCTCCACCCTCTCCGACTCTTTTGAACAGTCGATGGGTGTCCCACAGGGCAGCATTCTATCTCCTGTTTTATTTAGTATTAAAATTAATAACATTGTAAAGGCTGTCAAGGATGATTCTGAATGCTCTTTGTTTGTTGACGACTTTGCTTTGTGCGCACGTGGTCGAGGACTTGCGTCCCTTGAGAGGCGCTTGCAGCTGTGCGTTGATCGCATCCAGCGGTGGGTGTCTCTCAATGGATTCAAGTTCTCGCCCTCCAAGACTGTCTGTGTGCATTTTACTAACCAGACGAAATTTTTTCCAGAACCTAGCCTGAGCATTGCTGGAGTGCCAATTAAGGTGGCCGCGGAGGCAAAGTTTCTGGGGGTCATTTTTGACAAAAGACTTACCTTCCGCAACCATATTAATTACCTTAGAACCTCTTGTCAGAAGGCTCTCGACATTCTTCGTGTCATCGGTCGTACTGACTGGGGTGCGGACCGTACTGTCTTACTTCGTCTGTACCGGGCCCTTGTTCGGCCCAAACTGGATTACGGCTCTGTGGTGTATGGCTCAGCTTCCAAGTCTGTGCTACAGCGTCTGAACACAATTCACCATCAGGGTCTGCGGATATGTCTTGGGGCCTTCAGGATGTCTCCAGTTCCTAGTCTGTATGCCGAGGCAGGGGAGCCTTCTCTCAAGCTCCGCCGCATTCGCCTCATGCTCAGCTACGTTCTGAAACTGAAGGCCCATCCAGACAATCCTGCCTATGATTGTGTTTTTAAACCATCGTTTGCAGAGATTTACGATACCCATTCGGGAGCTGTCCATCCACTTTCTTTCCGTGTCCGACCTCATCTGCAGGCGGCTGGATTAGACCTGGACAGAGTTTCGGAATCCCTGCAACACATCACTCCACCTTGGCTCTTACCAGTTCCTGACATCTTGCTGGACTTGACTGCCCACAAGAAAGACTCTACTCCACCAGCCATATACCAACAGAGCCTCAATGAACTGCTTTCAATTTTTCCTGGCTATTGTCGCATCTATACCGATGGGTCAAAGTCTGAGGATGGGAGAGTGGCTGCGGCCGCAGTGTCCTCTCGCCATCCTAGATGCCCATTTAACCTTTTGACGACGGAACACACATATGTGCTCGCCAAGCAAAGCTCCGTTGCCGACGGGACGCACACATATGTGCGCTGGCCTTGTTTCCCACTGCCGACGAGGCGCACACATCTGTGCGCTGGATACCAGTTTAACGGGCAATACCGGCAGTATGGTCTAAGGGAAGCAACCTACTATAATATGTCAAGCACTCATTTCGGTACTTGTAGAGTGACTTTTCTTGTTTGTATGGACTGAAACCAACGAATCAGAAGCTCTAATACAAAACGTCCCCAGGTGTGAAAAAAACTTTTATGTGTGAAGAAACTTTTCTGTTGTGCCTTTCTTTCTGGATTATTTACTGGTGACACACTAGACTATGTCTCTGGAATGCTAGGTGAGTTGTAATTTTCACACTCTGGCTAACTAATACACTAACAGCATGTTTTCAGAACCCAGTGCAAAAGTGTTTTTGATTTTTGGCTTCTTACCCCATCTTCTTTATACACCTGTAAAATCTTAACATTACAAAATATTTTTTTCAGCATAGTGTCTATGAGTTCACCTTGAATTGCTTTTTCCACTGATACCAAATATGTTGGGGTATGATAAGATTTTTACAACAGACAAGGCCAATGAAATGTGTCAAAATTACTACGGTAGCAGGGAAGTGAGCCAAAGTAAGGCATACGCTCAGGGGGAAAAATCAAGCTGGCAGACTACAGTGGCAAAAGGTTAAGCACCGCCTCCCAGACCACTCATCTGTATTTAGTGCGGAACTGCAGGTGGTTCTGCTGGCACTCAGGCATGCTTATCGATCTAGAGAAAGGAACTTCCTGATTCTGCCTGACTCTCTTTCTGCCCTGCAGGCCCTTCAGGGCACGGGAAATGACCACCCACTGCTGGTGCAGATCAGAGAGCTCCACGCAGACTTGATGAAGGAATATTATGATATAATTTTTATTTGGGTGCCAGGGCATGTGGGCATCAAAGGCAACAGGATCGCAGATTCTGCTGCCAATGATGCACGTAATGACCCTGTCCTTGACACACAGACTGTTTATAGTGATTTTAGACATGTGGATAGTGCGTACATAGCCCGTGAGTGGCAGTCCGAGTGGGACAAAGAGGAAGCTAACAAGCTGCATGAAGCCCTTCCTAAGTTGTCCGACGGTCTACCTTATCGCTGCGGCAGCCGCCGTGAGGAGACTGTCCTGGCTCGGCTCCACATCGGCCACACGTATGTTACGCACTCTTATTTACTTAAACAGGAGTCCATGGTGTTATGCCTGCAATGAGCAGTACTCTGTTCAACACTTTTTGTTGTCTTGTGCTGATCTAATCGACACAAGGTATAAAAATTTCACGGCAGACTCCTTGAAGGTTTTGTTCCGGGATGTGCCCCCGGACAAGATCTTCAGTTTTCTGAGAGAGTGCCATATTTTTAATAAGATTTGAGCGTTTATAGATTATGATGTTTCTATTATTTTGACCTTTTTGAGAGTCTTTCGACGTTTTCTTTAAAGACCTGTGCGACATTTTAGCCTGACATATTTTTAAGGTATATTTACATCAAGTCTTAAGACCTTTCTTTTAGTCTGGCTGACCAGATTTTTACCCTTCCCGCCGTGAGAAGGCCTTAGTCGCCTGCTCGGCGTTAAACCCAAATAACTAACTAACTCGGTGTTTTCAAATCTATTTGGCATTATCTATGAGAAACAGAGATTAACCCATATCATCCTGAGGCTAAAAGCTTCAAATTTGTACACTGCCATATGCAAGCTACATTATAGTACTTACAGATAAGGATATAGACCAATGGCTTTAGTTCAAGGTTGGTGCCAGAATAGCGTGGCGCCTAGAGGCGCCAAGCTATTCTGGCACTACTGTAACGCACGCAGACTTGCCCCCAGTCGTACGCACAGACTCTCGCACAAGAGACACATACACCGCCACTGACTCAGACGGGCGCATTCATGCCGTAAAACGCAACTCACGGGCTTCCTTTCTAACGGAACTTTTATACACAATAAATGAAGAAAGGAATCGCTCAAAACCTATCAAACTATCTACACCACACCTTCCCCACAACCAGCATCCAAACATCACATACACATACACAATATCAATGCCAGGCTAGGTAGTAGTCTCTCACTCAACCTGTTTGGTGTTCTCGCCTGGTTACGTTCAGTCTTTTCACGTCTAGGCGTGCAAGTCCCTTCTCATACGCTCCCGAGTCATCCTGTCTCTCGTACCGTGGACGTCCTCGTTACTCATACCATATCTTCGCTGTGACCCAAGTGTCTCGGCACCGGTCGCTCTTTCCCCGAGTGAAGAGATGGAGAGATGACCTCGCATTAGGTCCCTGGTGACTGACGTCTCAGCGTCCGTCACTCCAACCTCCGGCAAGCACTCTGAACAGTAACAAAGTTCTAAATCGTAACACTTGCTAAACACACACACATATTGGATAATATGAGAAACATTACATAAGCTGGCTGATACAAATAACTCGCACATTCATTCACACACACACGTGCTTCATAACCCGAACTACTTTCGTAATACCCCGTATCTCTGTCACTACCTTGAAACAGACTATAACCTAATACTCTCGCCATACGTTATCCCATATGCTGGAAAAGACTATACATAACCACGTACTACCTTCATAACGACTTAGGCATACACACCTCACATTCCTTTAGTTATCCATCTCGGTAAATAACTGTATACGACAAACACCGGTTACCTCACTGAATTCCAAACCAACATAACTGAACCAACCCAGACAACGCTATACAACTGAATTAACTCCTACTAATGCATACTATCCTTAATGCAAGTAACCATCAATAATACATATATAGAAACATACCTGAATTCTAGGTTTCAGAGTCTTGGAAATAGGCTACATCTGTACCCTCTGACAATAAAGCCCGTACTAATTTTCTACAGCTCTGCCAGACTGAGCTTTCGCCTACAACTCACTAAAACTCCCTGCATTAACCATGCCTTAAAGATTTCACGTGGGTCTCGTGCCACACGGACTATCGGCACAAAATAAACCGTTGACAACTACTGTACCATATTTACCCTACTGTGTGAACACTATGCATGAGCATAGAGTTTCATTACAATTCCCGATTCCTCGGGGGGAAAAAAAGAAACGACCAAGTTTCTTTTTAAGACAACCCGATGCAATACACCATCCTATCACAGAAGAAAAGGGGGAAAAAAATAGACCAGCTCTAAACCTCAACGTACACCCTCGAATCGCACAGCGAACGCGACAATATAACTAATGCATAGCTGCCAACCCTCCCGATTTTATCGGGAATATCCCGATTTCTTTTTCAATTCCCGATTCTCCGTTTTTTTGTACATTTCTCCCGATTTTCCTATTTTCAAGCTTTGTTTTAAAATTCGAGGCATTTTGGCATACCGCTTGGGGTCAAGCGCCTGTAGTTGAGAGCCTACCGCTATACTGTACCGCTAAGCTTTCGGGGACCCACAGCCAGTCTTGATTACGCATGCGCAGCAAATTTCTGTCCATTCTGTGTTTGTTCCGGTTCCTTCGAATTTGCCCTGGAGCACATGCTCAACGATTTTCACAACTGGTCACAGAGTATTTTCGATTTTCAACAAAATCATGCCTCCAAAGAAGCACAAGTGTTTGGTGAAGTTCCATCCAGACTACAAGCGTTCCTTTCCTTACATCGACGAATCGAGAAAGGGCAAACACTTTGCCTTTTGTAAAATGTGCCGGGCAGACATAAACATCGGTCACGGTGGCCAAAAAGACATCAGTCTGCACGAAAAATGTAAGAAACACCAAGAAAATCCCTGAAGGCTGCTGCAAACCCTTGCCCACCATCAAGAGTTCAATGAAAGGTTGCATGCCAGAACTGAATGTCTCTGTTTATTCTGTTAATAGAGACATTCAGTTCTGGCATGCAACCTTTCATTGAACTCTCAACCCTGTTACCGTTAGTGTTACAAGCAAACATCCATTGATTTATTTTGTTCAGCCATGATTTTTTGTGCTGATGTGAATGTAAACAAACTTCAAACTAAAGGATACAAACTGGTCATTATTTTGAATTTTGCTTCAAAAGAGAGGCCTCCAAACTGCCTTCAAAATGCTGATTTTCGTTTCCATTTTCCATGATTTAGTTTGTTCAGCCATGATTTTTTTGTGCTGATGTAAATGTAAATAAACTTCAAACTAATGGATACAAACTGGTCGTTATTTTGAATTTTGCTTCAAGGAGAGGCTTCCAAACTGCCATCGAAATGCTGATTTTCGTTTCCATTGATTTATTTTGTTCAGCCATGATTTTTTTGTGCTGGTGTGAATGTAAATGTACTTCAAACTAAAGGATACAAAATGGTCATTATTTTGAATTTTGCTTCAAGAAGAGGCCACCAAACTGCCTTCAAAATGCTGATTTTCGTTTCCATTGATTTATTTTGTTCAGCCATGATTTTTTTGTGCTGGTGTGAATGTAAATATACTTCAAACTAAAGGATACAAACTGGTCATTATTTTGAATTTTGCTTCAAGGAGAAGCCTCCAAACTGCCTTCAAAATGCTGATTTTCGTTTTCGGGCGGGGGGCTTTGCCCCCCTGCACCCGCCAGCGGGGCACTGCCCCTGCACCCTACCGGGGCCTAGGTGGCCCCTGGACCCCGGCCAGTCAGGATTTTTATTTCTCCAAAGTTGGCAGCTATGCTAACGCGCTAATACCTCCAGAAATGAAAACGATCCAACGACTGCCCACACAATCGCGAGACCCCAGTCTCAGACCTACCTACATATTGGGTGGTGAGCGGCGTTTCTGTCTGCAACAGAACTATGCCGTCTCAGACCAACCCGAATGTTGGGCCACACCCGCTGACCAATCCCCTGATTCCGAACGGTAATAACACGGTCCTTCTGCTCACGAGCACGCTTGCTCTGAGCTCCCGTCGCGACTGATGCGACTGCACCATGAGGAACGTGAGCTCGCCGTTTCATCGCCCCGACCCTACTGATGACTGGCTGCACACCCCCCTTCATATTACCGAGAACTAAGTCAACTACTGGCTCGTCGATGACACACGAAATCAGATCACCCGAGAAAAACTCTGTGTCAACCTCTATCTTTGCCAACGGAAAAATTTCTATCTTCCCTCCGAATGAAATCACTTTCTGTGTCTCCCTTGTGAACTGATCCTTCCTAACGAGGCTACGTCTGACCCCGCAGTCGTTGTACCTGAGTCACGGAGAACAGAAGCAAGACATCCATTCACAACATCGTCCACCAGCGGGAGGCAACCACCTCCCTCAGCTGAACACACTCCGCCCAGCTGTGGTTCCTCCCCGACTGGGACTGCAAAACTGGCCATGTGAGTGGGCTGCTCCGCCCCCTCCACCATACCAGGACTGTTAGGACATTGATGAGCCAGATGGCCGTGTTCTTGATAACCAACATACTGTGCGCCTGAACTACTGTAAAGACAGTTCCGACTGAAATGCCCGTACCCACGACACGCAAAACACTGAGTGTCCGAATTCGCAACACGACCACGACCGTACCCACGCCCAGACGTCTCTCCTCGTGCGTACGGATCGCGACCGCCATTGCTGTTACCCCTATCCCCGCATCAAAAACGTAAAGTACCTCTACCGTTAACCAGTTGGGCTCCACGCAAGGTATTGACGCCCCGATATCCCCCAGTCGTGTTAGTGGCGACCAACCCGACTGGCGGTGACTCGGTCCTACGCGCTATGTTTTTTGTCGGATGCGCCAGCCAAAAAACCTCCGCGTTCTGTACTAACTCATCTGTAGTTTTGAGGTTACGCTCCCTCAAGAATACCGCTAGATCCTTGGAAACGCTACCAAAGAACTGTTCCGCCAACACGAGATCGACTAATGCCTCGTACATGTGGTCGTTCTTTGACAGTTCGACCCAATGCACGAGTAAATGGGACAACCGTTTGCCAAACGACACAAACGATTCCCCTGTCTCTGGCCGGCAAGCTCTCAAGCGTTCTCTGAATCCCTCTGCACTACATTGGAACTTCTGTAAGAGACACTCCTTCAAAGTCTCGTAATCTACATTCCCTGAAACGTTCAAGCTATGGAAAAATGAACTTTTCTTTAAAATAAATTTTTTCGAAAAATACTTACCGATGGTATTACTAATAGGAATGGTTTCTTAGCTAGACTAATTTTAGCCAAAATTGTTGTGTACGAGTATGACCGTGATGGCAGGTAAGGGGTGCCATAGCCTAGGCAGTAACCCGAGTAGCCTCCCTTCTAACCCAACCGCGCATGCACCCAGCGCTACATTCCCCAGTCAGTTTCTTAGCGGACCAGCGGCAAGTGGGGCAGGCGGGACGGACCTTCGAGTAATACCATCGGTAAGTATTTTTCAAAAAATTTATTTTAAAGAAAAATTCATTTGTTTCCTCAAAACACATTACCGATGGTATTACTAATAGGAAGAATCCCGAAGAGGAGGCGGGTGCCGCTATAATGCCCCCAACCCACGCCTAGAGGCTACTAGAGCCGCCCTCCCTAAGCAACCTCCCTCTAATTTTAGCAAAGATACTTATAGCGCCAAGGGCGCAGGGAGGAAGTGTTGCGCCACTAAGTCTCCCACCAGCGAGAGGTTCTGGCGCTGGCTGGAGAGGCCCCACAGGTAGAAGCGGGCAATGTTGTCTCTGCTCGCCATCCTAGGGTCGCCACAAAGTCTTGACAGCAGAGTTGCAGTCGACAGCAAGGCTTGCAGCCATGGCTCTGACCTCGTGTGCCCTGATGATCATTCGTTTGGTTTTATCAGGGGCAAGGTCCTGGTAAGTGGAGGGAGCCAGGAGGATAGCGTTAGGGCTGAGTTGTCATTTCTACCTGGGGACAGCGGGAGGGGTGGGCGGGTGTGTCCCCTGCGTAGTGGCTTGGTCCGGCGCAGGTATACGCATATGGCCCTCACCGGGTCCTGTTGTCTGGACTCCCGGGTGGGCCTGGGTCTCTCCATGGCTGAATGGTGACCAACTGCGGGGCAGCCAAGGCGCTAGGTTTTTGGCAAGAACGCCGGGTCAGGTAGCAGTAGTGCCGAGCCGTCCGTCCGGAACTGCCAGAAGCAGGGCGTGCTGATTGGGCGTGCAGCTCACTGACCTTGGACGCCGACGCGAGGGCCAGTAGAAAGCAGGTCTCCAGCGTCACGTCTGGTAGTCTTGCCAACTGGATCGGTTCGAAGCGGGCTGAGATGAGTCAAGCAAGGTCCCATCGCGGCAACAGAAAGCGAAGGGCGGGACGTTGTAGACCAAGTGGGCCATCAGGTCAGCGAGATCTTGCAGTTATCCGGGTCGGGACGTCCCAAGAGCCGGTACGTGTCAGCGACCATGACATGTAGCCGCGAACAGTGATCGGCGCTAATGCTGGCAGGTGAACCGCTAGGAAGGTGTCTGCCAGCTGAGTTCTGTCAAACGCGGGGGAGAGGCGCATGTCGTCAAACAGTTGCACAGGACTCGCCCCTTCCCTGCATAGAATCGTCTGGTCGAGATTCTGCGGGCTGTAGCGATGCTGCCACTGTCGCACCTGTGAAGCCTCTGGAGCGAGGGCTTGCCGCACAATCTCCGGGCGTGAAGGAGGAGCCGTTCGGAACACGGTGGTACAGTGCCTGTTGGAATGTTGAACATCATGCGCGGGGTGGGAACCCGCAGCGGTGGAGTCATGGCGAGGTCCAGGCGGCCGGAGGTCCACGACTTGGTCCAGCAGAACGGGCCACCCGGGCCGGAATCACGTTGTACCCGCTGAGCTTGAGTAGAACTTAGGGACGCGCACCGTCAGCGTAGGCGACCAGTCCATCGCACGGGCTGGAGGATGCGTTGACTGGCCAGGCATTCGGGTCTGGAATCGGTGAGATGAAGTGGGGAAGCTGTCGATTCCATCTCAGCGCGATCAGGGGAAGTGTCTGCTGCACAGATCGCCCGAACGATGTCTGGACGGCCTGTCCACTCTGTGCGGAGAAGCAGGCCGCGACACGCGAGGAGTCGGCAGGTCATGCAGAAGCCCCGGGAAGTCTCTTGCTCAGAAGAGATGTCCCAATCTTCGCACCAACGGAGATGCAGCATCGGTCGCACCGGAACCTGAGACTCGAGGTCGCCTGCCGAGGGTCGTCCGGGGGGAAGCAGGAGTCGCTAAGTCGCTAAGGACCCCAAGGGGGAAGAATGTCCGCCGTGGAACTTACCCATCCCCGACGCCCAAGTCTCCGTCTGGCAAAGTACATCTGTTTTTGAGACAGCCGCTGCACTGGGTCCAGGAAGAGCTGTGTTTGCTGCTTCAGAAGCTGTCCTTCGTGAGGTTGGTGCGAGGTCCCATCCCCGGTATAGAAGCGGCCCGAAGGCGAGAGGTTGAACTTGCCCCTGTAGACCAGGTGCGTCTCGATCCATCTCAAGGAGGGCTCCCACCGATTCCGCGAGGGGCTCGTCTAGAAGACGTCCGACTGGTCCTGTCTGCAATGGAGTACAGCCACGGTAGAACCCCCAGAGGCTGCGAGAGCCACTGGAGGGAGTACCCGACCCTGGCAGGAGACGCCATCAGGGGTAAGCGAGGGAACGGCTGTAGACGGTGTCCTCTTCTCCTTCCTGGGAAAGACCAGGATCTAAAGAAAGATCTAACTGTTGTCTGTCCAGCGCTGTGATTCCCCTTGGTTTGCATACAATTCTGCCAGCGCTAGCCTCACCTATCTGGTTTGTGGGAAAGACCAGAACGCAATGCCGTCCGAGGAGGGCTGCGGCAGCCGCCGTGAGGAGACTGTCCTTGCTCGGCTCCACATCGGGCACACATATGTTACGCACTCTTACTTACTTAAACAGGATGAGCGTCCATGGTGTTTTGCCTGTGATGAGCAGTTTTCTGTTCGACACTTTTTGCTGTATTGTGCTGACCTAATTGACACCAGATATAAACACTTCACAGCAGACTCCTTGAAGGTTTTGTTCCGGGATGTTCCCCCGGACAAAATCTTCAATTTTTTGAGAGAATGCAATATTTTTAACAAGATCTGAGCATTCATAGACTATGTGAATTTTTTTATTTGCCCTTTTTGAGAGTCTGTAGACGTTTCTTTTCCAGACATGTGCGACATTTTAGCCTGAGATTTTTAATCTATATTTACATCTTGTCTTAAGACCTTGCTTTTAGTCTGGCTGACCAGATTTTTACCCATCCCGCCGTGAGATGGCCTTAGTCGCCTGCTCGGCGTTAAACCCAAATAACTAACCGAAAAGCTCTGTAACCTCTAGGAAGTCACCGAGTCCGGGCTGAAGGCCCAGTCCAAGTCTGCACTGAGGCGAAGTCTCGGGCGGGATTCCCGCCGAAGGATGGGGCGGTGACGAAATGGCACACAAAGTGCGCGCGTCAACTGTTGTAGCCGCTACCAAGTCGGGAGGTCGAAGCGCAGGGAGCAACTGAAGTCTCTGTTCACACGAAGTGGAAGCCGACAAGGCGTCAAACCAGGAGTGGTAAGCAGCGGGGTAGGAGAAGACCAGAAGCCAGGAAGCTCGTAACTGCGGCGAGAGGAGGGAGGGTCTCCGATCCTTGAAGCTCAGAACGATAGAGGCTCAGTCCTGTACTTCTTCTCGAACGCCGTCATGGAGTTTGGTTCTCGAGAACTGTGATCTTCTGTATCGCCTCCGCAGGCCAGTACAGTTGCTCAGTCATGCATAGTCAAGTGTCGTCTTCGCAGGCAGAAGTGCCAGGACCCGGGCCGGAGAAAAACGTGCTAATGTCCTGGGGTGCCGTCCGGCACCCTGTGTCGTCGCCGAAGCTACTAAGAAATAATGGCTCGTTAGCTGACAGCGCTTAACTTACCTTCCAGCTGTAAGTGCTTGCAAGTGTACACGTCACCAGACTGTTAGTGGCTGGAAGCTGCCCCAGAGGCGGGGTGGCGAGTCGAGGACAAGGCTGCGCTCGCATTATCCGTGTGTCGCGCGGGCCGCCCACGGCCTGCAGTCTCAACCTGTCCAGTGTAAGGCACCGTCCCTGGGATGGATGCCGTATCTCCGTGCTGGGCTGGCAGGCGTATGGCGCAACCAGTGTAGGCCTAGACGACCTGCCCAGAAGCGACAGGCGAGAGGCCGCCGCTGCTCCTGTAGTCTCGCCCGGGGCGACGGTACTTGAAACGGGGCTTGAGGCAGAACATGCTGTTGGACTTGTGGAAGGATCGGTCGACCTAAGTCTAGTCCCGACGGACGTCCGCTAGGTTCTTTCCACTCCGTAGTCCATACGCACCGTCCTGAAGTGTAGACAGGACGTGTGAATCAGCGAGAGCCCGGCTCATAAGTCCAGCAGCATTGTCCAGTCGTGAACTCCTTCCATCGTGAAAGAGTGGGACGCCGAAGCTTCAAGTAATCTGATCGCCATCCCGAGTCATCACTACTCAATCCCCAACGAGCGGGGGCACACTAGTCCAGCCGTCCTGTCCGCTCATGGTCCCCTGTCACTGCCTATGAACGGGGCGCCGAACGTCTGTGCCAGAGTAGCGTCGAGGAATGGGGGGGCCCACACAACGTGGGCCAACCTCATACTGGGCCTTCTCCGAACTTACAAGTTGGTTGGCACCGGCCGATGTTCTAGGAATAGTGCCCGTCCTGCTGCCTAAGTCACGCAAGTGTCACATGGCCCAGCATTCTCGTCCCGCCGAAGGTATAGGCACTTACCACGGCTGGGACATCTTACCTTGTCTGTGCTGGCGAATACCCCAGGTTGAAGTGGACGTGTGGCCCGGCGTGAGGACTCGTAATGTCGCGCCGTGTCTACTGCTTTCAGCCCGGAAACGGGAGCACGTCCAGTCGAGTCCCCGAACACTAACTCTGGAGAGCCGACTCTGCGCTGGGCTCTAGGCCTGGGCGAGGAGGTGGCAGTGGCTGGACCATCCTGTTGCGTGCGAGTCCCCACAACCTGGTAGACCACCCTCGTTAGGTCTGTGAACGACTACAGGTGCTGAAGCTCGCCCTTGTGTCTGAACTCGTGCCGAAAGGCATCCCTACCGAGTACAGGCCACTCCACGGGACCGTGATGGCTGCCGGTGCTTTGCCTCGAGTCCTAGCGCGGCGCTCAAGGATCCAACTCTCTCTTCTTTACCTTGTTTTGACCAAACAGAGACCACTCGACGGGACTGTGGTGGCTGCCGGAACTAGAGCTCTGGCTTGCGGCCTAAGTCGCGGCGTTGACAGCTCACATACTCGGTAAGGGCCACTCGTCGGGTCTGTGGCGCGTACCAGTGTTGGATCTTTCCCCCGTGCTGGTGTTGGCCATTCGCGGCGGTAGAAGCTCCATAGCTGGGGCCGCTGCTCTTCCAGTCAGGGGCATCACCGTCGGGTAGCGACCACTCGTCGGGACTGTGGTGGATACCAGTGCTTGTCTCGAGGCCTAGCCCGTAGCGCTCGAGGATCCTTGACCGCACAGCGACCACTCGACTGAACTGTGGCGGATGCCGGTATCTTTCTTTCCTCCTCTTCACACTTGGTAAGGGCCACTCGTCGGGTCTGTGGCGCGTACCGGTGTTGGATCTTTCCCCCGTGCTGGTGTCGGCCCTTCACGGCGGTAGAAGCTCCATAGCAGGGTCCGCTGCTCTTCCAGTCAGGGGCATCACCGCCGGGTAGTAACCACTCGTCGGGACTGTGGTGGATACCGATGCTTGTCTCGAGGCCTAGCCCGTGGCGCTCGAGGATCCTTGACCGCACAGCGACCACTCGACAGGACTGTGATGGATGCCGGTACTAGAGCTCGAGCTCGCTGCCTAAGTCACGGTGTTGAAGGCTCTATCACTCGGTAAGGGCCACTCAACGGGTCTGTGGCGCGTACCGGTGTTGGATCTTTCCCCTGTGCTGGTGTCGGCCGTTCGCGGCAATAGAAGCTCCATAGCAGGGTCCACTGTTCTTTCAGCCATGGGGCGCAGACCAGGCATGGGTGGGTGGAGGCACATCCGGAACAGGGCAGGCAAATGGCATGCTCGTCACTAGGCCACTGGAACTGCCCACATCGCGTGCAGGTAAGGACTTACCAACTGCAAAACATGCAAAACATAATGCACAAAGACATGCGAGTGAGCCCCACAAAACGAATCCGCGCATAGGAACGAAGTGCATATGCCGACGCCCGGCACTCCATCCCCCACCTGAGCGCCCGACGTAGGCAATAACCGAGGTTTTACCTTGCCATCCGAAGAAGCAGGGCACCAACACAGGTCGAAGGACCAACCAGAGCACCGCGGAGTCCAGGACCCACGGCTGAAGGCAGGCTCGACGCAATCCCGGTCTGTGACAGGCGTCCACGCAGGCGCCGTTGGCAGGACCGGTCCAACCGCTAGGAACACCGCCGACGAAATCATGCCAGACACCCTGGCGCTAAGCAGAAAGTTCAGGACACACGACGTGCGAAAATCGCCACGAACAGTCTGGCCCCGAGGAGCATGATCACAGTTCACAAGACGCCACGGTCCCGTCACGTCTAAGGCGCAAAGACCGACGAGGAAAATTCCCACAGGAAAATCCAAGCCTTACACCGGGCACTCCGAGGCTAGCAGTAGAGCGAAGGAGAAAGTTCAGGACACGAAGTGCGGAACACACTACGGCCAGACCGGCCTCAAGGCGCGTGAGCACAGTTCACAGGGCGCCGCTGTCTCGTCAGGTCTAAGGCACAAACACCGCTGAAGAAATTCCCACAAGAAAGCGTCCAAGCTTAACAGGCAAAGCATAGGGTAACACCACCACCAAAACCCCACGACCGCTTTCCACAACCGTACACAGTCCGAAGCTAGAGTCATAGACGTACACAACCTTCCACTGTCTAGCAAAGAAACTGACTGGGTGGGAGCATGTATGGTTGGGTTGGAAGGGAGGCTACTCGGGTTACCGCCTAGGCTATGGTGCCCCTCACCTGCTCATACTCGTACACAACAATTTTGGCTAAAATTAGTCTAGCTGAGAAACCATTCCTATTAGTAATACCATCAGTAATGTGTTTTGAGGAAACAAGACTCAAGGCCTGACCTTCTAGCACAGACGAAAGCAAAACGGGCCAGTTGGCACAAAAACCAACTCAACGCCTGTGCGTCCATCTGGCTTCACTGATACCTAGCAGGGAAAGGTTGTACTTTTGCATTTCCACTGCTATCTGGGCGGCCTTGCCGCTCTGGTACATGGTCTTGACGTTCCATGTGCCCATGGTTGTATCCCTGGATAGAGAGAGGCGGCTCGGTCCTGTGGCTTCCGAAGACTTCCGGCTTTCACCACAGGACGTCATAAGTCTTCTGGTAGAAGAACCTTCCTCCTCCAGGAAAGGAATTACTGTTAGTCTTTTCGTCGGCGTTTTTGTAGCTATTTCCTTTTTTGCAGGGTGGGGAAGCTACCCCCACGCCCAACCCCCTTACTAGGAGGACCAGGGGTTTTCTGTCGGGGTCACCTTCCCTTAGACCATGTTGGTTCACGGCACCTTATTTCATTCGGTGCACCCCTCTCACGAGGGACCCCCTATCCACCACCCAGGGGTCGCGCCTCAACGCCATATGGTCCCAGCGCGAGGAGGACACATCCCTCCTTGTCCATTATTGGCTGCTCTGCTGCATGCCATGTTCCTGCTAACTTCCTGGTGATGTCGTACAGCTCTTTCAGGTTCTTATGTCTTGCAGCTTGATCTGCCGGATTTTCAACACAAAAAAAAATTTGTTCGCTTGACACTCTTTTTGACCCCCTTGCTGGCCTCTGTGCACAGCCTCTGCCTTTGTCTTGCTGTTGTTAACATCCACGTTCCTGGATCTTCTTTGGAGTCTACTTCATCTCATGCTGTCTGCTTTTCCTAGCTGCTTTGGTGTACAAGGATGCTCCATCATGATGTCTGTCAGAAGTTGATACCTGTTAAATAATACCTGGTTGTGGTCTCTGGGTCCTTAAGCAGTACTACATTGTATCTAAATCCTGGCTTGGCTGTCCTTTTGTGATATCTTCTGAGTCTTATTTTAAACCTTCCCTGGATCATGTGATGATCAGATCTGACATCCACTCCTGTTTTGGCGTGCACTTCTTGCATGGATCTTCTAAAGGTGCTGTTGATGCAGAGATGGTCGATTTGGTTTTCAGTCTGATGGTCCAGTGAAACCCATGTCGCCTTGTGGATTCTCTTGTGAAGAAAGACACTCCCACCTGTCACCAAACCATTGAAAGTGCAAGTCGGTGAAAACAGCTCACCATTTTTATTCATGCCCTCCATGCCGTCTCTACCCCTGGTCTGTTTCTTGCCAGTATTGATGCTGCAAATGTTTGCGTTGAGGTCTTCCGACATGATCAGGACGCCCTTCTTTTGACTTCTGGTTCACCATACACTGTAGCTTTTCATAGAAGTCTGTTTTGCAGTCCTCCTTGGTGTCACTGGTTGGCGCATGATCAAAACCTTACGCTTCTTGGTGTATACTTGACTGTGATAATGCGGACTGACATGGCAGTCTGTTCGATAAGGGCTTCTGTCACCTCTTTAGATAGCAACAGACCCACTCCTTCTGTGTGTGGTGCATCCTCTTCCTCATAACAAGAGTAGATCAGAGTCTTGCCTGTTGCCAGCTGAAGTTGTCCTGATTGTGTCCACCTGGTCTCGCACAATCTTAATACTGAAATCTTGTACAGCTTCATGTCTGCTGCGATCTGCTCTGTATTCTCTGCCTCATACATGGTCCATACATTCCACATTCCATGTACCAAGCTGGCTGGTTGTCCTGGGCGAGAGAAGGGTCATCCACGTGGCAGCTTCCTTGCGGCTTTCACTACCTCACTTCATACTCAATCCAGATGGATTGCCTACCCCTCTAAAGAGAGATGAAGTGCTGGGTTTCTTTGCTGATGTGTCAGTAACTACATGCCTTTGTTTTTAAGGAAAGGGTTGTTTGCCCGAAGCCAACATCTTATCCTTGAGGAGGAATGGTCCATATTCGTCTTTGGGTTGCTTGAGTGGCCCTACTTAGTGTACAACATTTTTGCCAAGATTTTAAAAAAGTACATTTACATCCTGTTTTGATACCTTTCTCTTAGTCTGGCTGGCCAGACTGTTACCCTTCCTGCCTTGAGGTAGCCTTGTTTGCATGCTCATCATTAAACACTAATACTTAACTAACACCCCCACCACCCTATGAAGGCACTGTGTGTTAGTGTGATACCCCACCCCTTAAGGGCCCACTATGGCACCAGCCTCCACGTGGTGTGGGTGGGTAGTCTCCTCAGTCGCTGACTGAGTGGGCTAGTGAAGGGATGCCATCTTTGTCCAGGATTAGGACTTGACGTCAGCAGATATGTTGTTCAGTCTTTTTCACTGGTCCAGTTTTTAAGGAGCTGTGCTAACCCAGGTCTTACCATGTTGGATTGGTCCTTAAAAATACTCATTAGTTTTTGGTCCTTTGCACCCCGAGTGTTTGTCGTGCTTGGAGACCCATGTTGGGGGAGAAGAGGATCCTGGTGGCTGAAACACTCTACTTTGGCCTTGACTTCTAACCAAAACGGGAGGCTAGGAGTAGTGGCGTAGTCAATCGGCTCTTGTCACATTCAGCCCTATCACATTCAGCCCACATTCATCTGTTGACATTCAGGTTGAGATACAGAGCAAAACACTATAGCCTCTGCTGCTGATTAGTTGCTTTACACCAGTATTCCCCTGCATTCAACAATGTGATAGAAGGCGGTGGCTCAGACAGTTCAATCAGGTTTAACTCCCCTAGTATATCTTTCGGGCAGTCTCCATCATGCATTGGCTGGAGACCCACCAACAGATGCACTTTCCTTTGTTGGGCTCAGTGGTGGGCGGGGACCCCTGGGGGATGAATATCTCTACTACTATACTATGGAAACCACCAAACAAACAAAAAAAATGGCACAAAAGCGGCACATAAGACACTGACGTTGTACTTGACAGTGACTCCGATTGTAAGGAAGCGACGCCTCCGGCATCAGCCATCTGGCCTCGCTTCCTCATTGTCCATAGCAAAGTCAAAGAGAAGCCTGTTTCCAAGTTGCATCCTTTCTTGGTGGTCGAGACCCTCAGGATACGTGTTGGCAGGCCTGATGCCCAGCGCCTCAGGTAGAGTGCCGTACCCGGGCACACTCCAATGGGCTACTGAAGCTCTCTTCCATCGGAGACATTCCAGTGGAGGTCACACCCCACAAAATGATGAATTCTTCTAGAGGTGTGATAAAAGATCAATCATTGGCAGAACTGTCGGAAGATGAACTTGTACAGACCTTAAGTCGCAGGGGGTGACTTACATCAGGCACTTCGCTTCCAAGCGAGGTGGTAGGGAGATCCGTGTCCCTACCGTCATCCTGACGTTTGGCACCCCCACCCCTTCTACTACCATCTGGGGAGGCTATTACTCCTTGAAAGTGAAAAAGTACATCCCTCTCCCCCTCCGGTGCTTTAAGTGCCCAAATTATGGCCATGGGCAGAAGACATGCCGCCAGGCAGAGGCTTCATGCACCCGTTGCACTAGGCCCAGACACTCTGCTGAGTCCTGCACAGCCTGTGTGTGAATTGCCAGGGGGTGCATATGGCTTCGGACAATAAATACCCTCATTGGATGTCCGAGTGCAAGATTCAGCAGGTGTGTGTGGAGAAGGGGCTGTCCTTCACAGACGAAAAAAAACCTGGTTGAAGGCCCTGGTGCAGCTGAGGCTGCATCAAACTCTAGTAACACCTCTGTGTTTACATTCAGTGCTGCGGTGGCAGGCAAGCGCCCCACCAAAGATTTCTCATGTCAAACCCCAGCTTCTTGGTTGGGGGCCGAGCCTCGGCTCCTCTCGCCCCTAGAGAGTAACCCTCCAGTGGTGACGAGGAGCCAGAGAACGCAGAAGGCGGACACTACCGGTCCGGTAGCACCACCTTCTGCTGCCCCTAAACCTCAGCCCCCACCCAAGCCTGTCTGCTACAGGCTTCTGGCTCTGGTCAGCCTTCTAAGGACACTAACTCTAGCGGCAGGAACGCTGCCCAGAACCAGAAGTCTAAGAAAGCTACGGGACCGCTGTGCGTATGGGCCCAGAAGGAGTACACTTCAAAACAAATATGCTGCATTGGAGGAGCAGATGGAGGTAGTGGAAGTTGTCGTAGCTGGTGCTGCGGCAGCTCCAATCCCCTCATCTCCGAAGAACCAGAGGAGGCCCGGGAGCTGGCCCCGCTCTGTTTCTTTAACTCCTTCCAAAGCGAAGGAAAAGGGGGAAAGAAACTCTTCTCTCCCACATAAGACATAATCATGTACTCTCTTCTTCAGTGGAATTGTTGTGGCTTTCATGATAACTTTGAGGAATTACGTCTTTTAGTCAAGTCCTATAACCCCTCAGTAATATCTCTTCAGGAGACTTACCTGAAGACTTCTGACCCTGTGTCTTTTACTGGTTTTAACACTATCCATAAAGGCTCCGATTTGAAGAGGCGCTCGGCCCTTCTCTTTAGTAGCCAAATTTTATGCAGCCCCTTTAGCATCGACACCTGTCTTCAGGCTGTCGCAGCTTGGGTTACCTTAAAAAAGACCATAACCTGCCACCATCCCTGTGGGTCTGTAGTAATGATATTTTTAACTTAGTAGATCAGCTGCCCCCTCCCTTTATTTTCATGGGAGATTTTAATGGTCACACTCACCTGTGGGGTAGTGACCACTATGATGGCAGAGGTCAGATGTTAGAAGATGTTTTTTTCCTCAACTTAACTTATGTGTCTTTAAGGATGGCTCATCAACCTACTCTAACCGAGGTTCAGCCCACTCGGCACCGGCCTCTCCTCAGTCACTGACTGAGTGGGCTAGTGAAGGGGCGCCATCTTTTTCCAGGATTAGGACTTGACGTCAGCAGATATGTTGTTTAGTCTTTTTCACTGGTCTGGTTTTTAAGGAGCTGTGCTAACCCAGGTCTTGCCATGTTGGATTGGTCCTTAAAAATACTCGTGAACTTTTGGTCCTTTGGATCCCAAGTGTTTGCCGTGCTTGGAGACGTGTCGGGGGAGAAGAGGATCCTGGTGGCAGAAACACTCAACTTTGGCCTTCTACCTAAATGGGAGGCTAGGAGTACCGGCCTAGTCAATCAGCTCTTGTCACGTTGAGCCCTATCCCACTGTTGATATACGGAGCTGAGCACCATGCTATGGCCTCTGCTGCTGATTAGGTGCTTTTTCGCCTGCATTCAACATTGTGATAGAAGGCGGTGGCTCAGACTTTTCAATCTGGCTTAACCTCCTGAGTATATCTTTTGGGCAGTCTCCATTGTGCGTCGGCTGGAGACCCACCGCCCACTCAGCACTGGCCTCCACGTGGCATGGGTGGGTAGTCTCCTCAGTCACTGAGTGGGCTAGCGAAGGGGTGCCATCTTTGTCCAGGATAGGACTTGACGTTAGCAGATATGTTGTTCAGCCTTTTTCTCTGGTCCAGTTTTTAAGGAGCTGTGCTAACCCAGGTCTTACCATGTTGGATTGGTCCTTAAGAATACTTATTAGTTTTGAGTCTTTTGGATCCCAAGTGTTTGCTGTGCTTGGAGACCCGTGTTGGGGGAGAAGAGGATCCTGGTGGCTGAGGTTCCCTTTGGGTTGCGCCCACTAGGCACCGGCCTCCATGTGGCGTGGGTGGGTAGTCTCCTCAGTCACTGACTGAGTGGGCTAGCAGAGGGGTGCCATCTTTGTCCAGGATTAGGACTTGATGTCAGCAGATATGTTGTTCAGTCTTTTTCACTGGTCCGGTTTTTGAGGAGCTGTGCTAACCCAGGTCCTACCATGTTGGATTGGTCCTTAAAAATACTCGTGAGCTTTTGGTCCTTTGGATCCCAAGTGTTTGCCATGCTTGGAGACCCGTGTCGGGGAAGAAGAGGATCCTGGTGGCTGAGGTTCCCTTTGGGTTGTGGCTCACTGGTGCCAACACTCCACTTTGGCCTTGACTTCTACATAAACGGGAGGCTAGTCATACCGGCCTAGTCAATCGGCTCTTGTCACTTTGAGCCCTATCCCACTGTTAACATGCGGGTTGATATACGGAGCACCATGCTATAGCCTCAGCTGCTGATTAGGTGCTTTACGCCAGTATTCCCCTGCATTCAACAGTGTGATAGAAGGCGGTGGCTCAGACGGTTCAATCGGGCTTATCCCCTTGAGTATATCTTTCGGGCAGTCTCCATTGTGCATCAGCTGGAGACCCGCCGACAGTTGCACTTTCCCTTGTTGGGCTCGGTGGCGGGCGGGGACCCCCGGGGGATGAATATCTCTACTATTATAATATAGGGAAGAAAAAAAAGAAAAAAAAAACTTGCACAAAAGCAGCACATAGCCACCGACATTGAACATGACAGTGACTCAGACTGTGAGGGAGCGATGCCTCAGGCGTTGGCCGTATGGTCTCGCTTCCTCATTGTCCATAGCAAGGTGAAGGAGAAACCTGTTTCCAAGCTACATCCTTTTCTGGTGGGGAAGGCCCTCGGGAGCTGTGTTGGCAGGCCTGATGCCCAGCGCCTCAGGTCTGGTGACTTGCTGGCAGAGTGCCGTACCCGGGCACACTCCAGCGGGCTACTGGGGCTCTCTTCCATCGGAATCACTCCAGTGGAGGTCACACCCCACAGAACTATGAATTTGTCAAGAGGTGTAATCAAAGATCAAGCTTTGGCAGAACTGTCAGAAGATGAACTTGTACGGAACCTTAAGTCTCAGGGGGTGACTTACGTCAGGCGTTTCGCTTCCAAGCGAGGTAGTGGGGAGATCCGTCTCCCTACCATCATCCTGACGTTTGGTACCCCCACCCCTCCTACTGCCATCTGGGGAAGTTACTACTCCTTGAAAGTGAAGAAGTACGTCCCTCTCCCCCTCTGGTGCTTTGTGCCAAAAGTATGGCAATGGGCAGAAGACATGCCGCCAAGCAGAGGCTTCATGCGCCCGTTGCACTAAGGCCGGACACTCTGCTGAGTCCTGCACAGCCCACCCCCCTGTGTGTGAATTGCCAGGGGCCGCATATGGCTTCGGATAAGAAATGCCCTCGTTAAATATCCAAGTGCAAGATTCAGCAGGTGTGTGTGGAGAAGGGGCTGTCCTTTCTGGATGCCAAAAAACTGGTTGAAAGCCCTGGTGCAGCTGCGGCTACCCCAACCTCTTAACACCTCTGTGTATACTTTCAGTGCAGCAGTGGCAGGCAATCGCCCCACCAAAGACTTCTCATGTCAAACCCCAACTTCCTAGTGGGGGGCGGAGCCTCGGCTCCTCTCGCCCCTGGAGAGTAACCCTCCTCCAGTGGTGACGAGGAGCCAGGGAACGCAGAAGGCGGACACTGCCGGTCCGGTAGTGCTGCCTTCTGTTGCCCCCTAAGCCTCAGCCCCCACCCAGACCTGTTAGTTTGTCAACTCCAAAGGCTTCTGGCTCTGGTCAGCCTTCTAAGTCCGCTAACTCTAGCGGCAGGAATGCTGCCCAGGACCAGAAGTCTAAGAAATCTATGGGACCGCTGTGCGCACAGGCCCAGAAGGGGAACACTGATGTCCCCCTTCAAAACAAATATGCTGCATTGGAGGAGCAGATGGAGGGAGTGGAAGTTGTCGTTGCTGATGCTGCAGCCGCTCCACCCCCTTTATCTCCGAAGAACCAGAGGAGGCCCGGGAGCCGGCCCCCTCTGTTTCTTCAAATCCTTCCAAGGCAAAGGAAAAAGGGGGAAAAACTCTTCACCCCCAGATAAGACATAATTATGTACTCTCTGCTTCAGTGGAATTGTCGTGGTTTTCAAGTTAACTTTGAGGAATTATGTCTTTTAGTCAAGTTCTATAACCCCTCAGTAATCTCTCTTCAGGAGACTTACCTGAAGACTTCTGACCCTGTGTCCTTTAATGGTTTTATCATTATACATAAAGGCTCTGATTCGGAGAGGCGCTCGGGTGGAGTGGCTCTTTTTATTAGTAGCCAAATTTTATGTAGCCCCGTTAGCATCGACACCTGTCTTCAGGCTGTCGCAGCTCGGGTCACCTTGAAGAAGACCATAACCATATGCAGTGTTTACCTGCCACCATCCATCATACTGCCTGCTGTTAGTTTATCATACTTTTTATCACATCACTGTTCAAAATCAAAAGTTGCTGGAAAGTTCAGACAAAGTCAGTGCTGTCAACAGATGTCTTAACTGGCATATCCCATGCTAAAATCTTCAAATCAACATACCTGATTCCTGCTAAAGCCGGTTTGGTGGACCAAGTGAAAACGGTATTCCATTCAGAGCACGCTGACATGAAGTATGCAAATTTCAATACAGTCAATGTTTTTAACAATATCACAATTTTAAACATTAAAAACAATACACAAAGCAGAGGTTTACTGTTTGCTGTTCAGAGATTCAGTTCTGGCTTAGTGTCACATTAAAATGGCTCAAAAATGAGTGTGTCTACAGGGTCACTTTGATCCTGTTTCTAAACTTGATAGGACGATGAGTTTCAGTTTTTGGACGAATCTGTGAATCTTGGATTTGAATGGGGATGATGCAGTGCTAACACCACTGGGTTTGGGAATAACTGGTGATGCCTCCTGCACTTCAAAGGGTGTTGATGTTGACGGTAAACAGGAAAGATCAGTGGAAGATTGTAAAGCCGAATCTACACACTAACTGACTTTTGCTGGTGTTGATGTTGATGCCGAACATGATGAAGACGGACAGAAAGAGAGATCAGAAAAAGAATCCCCTACATTATCAAGATCTTTTCTTTTGGGTACAGCTAGTCTGTTTTTGGCTGGATACGGTCGGCCACCTTTTGACTGCTGCTTGAAATGACTACATGTTTGTCAGTCATCAACAGAAAGAGTTTCATCAAAGGTTACCCAAAAATGATCACATGTTTTGTGAATGTCTGTAGAGCTTGTTTTTTTAATCTGGCAAGCTTTGTATGACACGTGGAACAAATTGTTTTAGAATGCTTCACATCAGTGTTGTACACGTAAATATATCACTGGTGTATTTAGTGCACAAAAACACAGGTTTGTTTTTGTCTTTGACTGCTCGCCTAGACCTTTTACCACAAAGTCTACACAAAGAATTCATGGCCTCCAAATGTCTTGGAAAGGATTGTTCATTTTCCATGGCTTTAACACGCTATACTTTACATATATGACTAAGTGCCAAAAGGTGGGTCCTGAGACGGTGTTCATGAAAGTTGCAAAATAAAACATTATGTTCACATTGGAAACCCGTGTTCTCCTTTGCTTTGTGTGGCAAAATGAATGTACTGATAGTGGGGATCACTGCAAGCCGCAATTTTTAGTATTTTGCTCTACATGTGCAATATTGTACAAAATTGTCTTAAAAATCATGGCGTCGAAAACGGATATGTCATAGTCGGCCCTAAACGAAGATGTCGTGCTCAGCCAGGTGTGATTGAAGTGCTTCAAATTAAGCATGTGAATAAAATATACATCGATTAACATAAACAAACTTGTTCTGGCCGTTGAAATTGTTGGTGTCGCACGTCAAAACGCCTTGTAAGACCACCGTCGAAACTTCGATTGTGTTTATCTTATAAACGGTGTGGGTAAGCGATTCCAAGAAGGCGTCATGTTGTACTCTCGACACGATTGTGAGTCATTATGAAGTGCAAAGTATTAAGCGTATTCTTATCTGTTTTTTAATTGCGATTGTTGCGTTGCGAAAATGCCTTATTTCAAAGATATCGCAAAAATCGATGGTATTCACTTCCGGTACATACGGCGGTTACACGTTGGTTTGTGGTCGCATGCATGTCGCAGGAGTTTTGCTGATGATGAAGAACTGTCTGCACCTGAAGGTATGTTATAATACTATTTTTCCTTGTGTTGACGTGCGACACGTTTTTGATGACCGACACCAAGTCGTGCAGTATTTTCAACAAATATCTTCAAAGCAGGGTTTTGTCGTTAATATGATTTTGGTCGGCTTCATTCAGTAAGTCGAGGGAAATCGTATTCTGATGACAGAACAATGTGTCTTAGCTTGCGTCAAAATAGAGAAATGGTTTTCTTGCTTTCTTACAACAAAGGCATTCGTGGTAATTTTGACATTTAACACTACATTCTTGTTGTCATTTTGACGCTCGACACCAAGGTATTATTGTGCGTTAGTTTGGCGCTTTGTTTTATAAAATTTATACCCGCTGGATGGTGGAGTGAAACGTATGATGCCGTACATTGATACAAAGGCTTTAGGATTTTTGGGGCTATGGAGTGAATTACTCCTATGTTTGTGCCGAAATGGTGTCGCACGTCAATATGACAACACGTAACTATGGGCCAAAACAATTTGTTTTAACTAAATACAAAGGAAAACCATATGCATAGCAGTTCAGCGGGGCTGTATGAGGTTTATAGGGTTAAACTTTGATACTCATGATTGTATTTGATAGAGAAAAAAAGAGCATGGCAATGCTACATTGTATCATTTATCATTAGACGTGTCAAACGTGACATGTAAGTAATATCTGCTTTTGTTTAAACATTCTAGACCTGAAATAGTCAACATGTTCAAATGGACCAAGATCATAATGAATGACCTACTTCCTTGATTTTTGAAAATAGGTTCACTATGACGAAGCCCAAAAAAACACCTTTGACTAATGCTGAAAGGTGTCTGAGGCGGAGATTGAAGCTGGCGGAAACGAATCCTGAGCGCTTTCAACAAGAGAAAGAAGAAAGTAAAGAAAGGGCCCCGAACGAATCGACAGAAAGGGAAAACACCAGAGCAACTTCAACATCGTGAAAAGGCATTGAAGCGCCAGAAGTGATATCTGCAAGTAAATTTTCATTATACTTTGGCATGTGTGTGTGTGTGTGTGTATGTGTGAGACGTCGTTCATATAATTTGAAATGATCTCAAAGACCGAATGAAGGGAGTGTCCATCATGTTTGTCATATTTTATAGTAATAATCTCTCCAGGGATCATTCATGGCAGAGCATATCATGTGACCAGTTTACAAAAATTGTAATAGGTGATTGTGGAAAATAATCGGTCTAGATTCTCACCAGCTGACCGCGCGAACAAAAAAAATCAGTAAGTCATTGGCCGAATGGTTGAGAACACGATGCGTCATTCCAATTTGTATGCGTCTGTGACCGCTGACCGACGCCAAAAATGATCCCTGCTGTAGTGCCTTTTGTTGAAAACTGAGCAGTTGGTACTGTTTGTTTAGAGGACCTGATTACGTCCTGTGGGTGTGTATGTGTGTTTAGGGCAAAGAAGGCAGCAGAAGAGACAGCACGTGTTACAGAGGGTACCCCCACACCATGAAGAACGACGCTAGAAGCCAAAACGAGAGAGGCCAATCGGCTGGCAGTCCAGACACATCGCTCCCAACAATCCACCCAAAAACAGCGCAGAGTGCGGGACAAGCGCATAGCATATTACTAGAAGAAGGTTGAGAGAGAGGCAGGTCGTTTCAGGCAGACCGTTCACAAAGAATGTCAGGGTACCCCTACCCCACCCCTGAGAGCTTTAAAAGAGCGGTTAGGTGTGTGAAGGAAAAGCTGACGGCCAAGGGTGCCAGGCTGGCTTACCTTTGTAAAGGAGTGCTGAAGAGTGCGGATAATGTAGCCCAGCAGACACTTCGGGAACTGAATGTTTCATTCCACACTCCAGAAAAGACATCCCCAAGGAAGACGCTTGCAGAACATGTCAGCAATATCAGTGTGAAGCAGAATGTGTCGACTCTGAGGCACAAGAGATGCCTTGCCCAAGCCTTTCAGCATGCCGACAGCTCATCCTACAAGGAAATTGGCCTCTCACGCAAGAGTATGTGGGCGTCCACGACTGACAAACTGTACTGGCGAAAGAAGAATGGTTTGCAGCAACTGGTACAGAATTTCTATGTGGACCAATCATCTGCAGATCCCTGCAAGTCGCACAAAAAGAGACAGCTTCTTAAGCCAGTCAAAGAAGTCTACAGGGACTTTAAGAAGAGTCACGCCTCTGCGAAAGTGTCACTGCGGACGTTTTATCGTCTGAAACCTAAGAATGTTGCATATGTGGGGCGGGCAAAATTTCGTCTGTGCCTGTGCGAAATTTGCCTGAACCCCAAGCTTAAGCTTCTGTCAATAAATCGTCATCTTGTGAGAGAGTGCGAGTGTGTCAGAGATCTGTTGGTGGAAAGTGTGTGCCAGTTTGATGAAAAGCCAAACCGTGAGTGTGTGGAAAGAAAGTGTAGAGTGCATGGAATTGAGCGAGTGAAGAGGCGATTGTTGGGTGAGCTTGCAGTGAGATTGGCAGAGCAAGTGGGCTGGTCAAAGTGGCAGCATGTAAAAAAGGGCAAGTCCAACAGGATGGACAAGGTGAAGAAACAGGGCAGTGTAAGGGAGTTGTGTGAGGAGCTTGGGCCACTGTATGAATAATAATTACGGTATTTATAATGCGCTTATCTTATAATAATTATAATTCTATGCGCGCACTCACAACTCGCACACGCATGCGCACGCTTTAGACAATGACTCACGTACCACAAATAGTGAAAATACATTATGACGGTCAGCTTGGGGTGGGGAGTGTGGTGATATAGTGCTAGAACTGTTGAAAGAGGTGAGTTTTGAGGGCAGACTGGAAGGAGGAGAGAGAGTGTTTCTGATGGAGAGAGAGTGGGAGGGTGTTCCAGGTGGATGGACCGTAGATGGAGAAGGAGCGGGGGCCGAAAGTGCTGAGTTTGGTGCGGGGGATGAAGAGGCGGAGAGGGTCGGAGGCAGAGCGGAGGGAGTGGGAAGGAGTGTAGGGGTGAAGTAAGTTGGAGAGATAGGTAGGAGCGTAGTTGTTCAGGGATTTGTAGCAGAGAGACAGAATCTTGTATTGGATGCGTTGGGGGATGGGGAGCCAGTGAAGGAGCTTGAGCAGGGGAGTCATGTGGTCGGATTTTTTCTTTCTGAGGACGAGGCGGGCAGCATTGTTCTGGACACGCTGAAGAGTGAGAGTGGTAGAGTGAGGAAAGCCAGAAAGGAGAGAGTTGCAGTAGTCGATGCAAGATAAGATGAGAGAGACAACGAGTTTGGTGGCAGCTTCGGTAGTGAGGTATTTTCTGATCTGACTGATGCAGCGGAGGTGGAAATAACATGCCTGGGCCATGGCGGAGACGAAGCTGGTCATGGAAAGAGAGGAATCGAGGATAACGCCGAGGTTCTTGTCCGAGTCAGAGAGGGAGATGGGGGTGCTGTCGAATTGAAGGTGGAGAGAAGGGGGGAGCTGGGAAAGTTTCTGGCGAGTGCCTATCAGCATGGCTTCCGTTTTGTCGTCGTTCAGTTTGAGCTTGTTTGCTGTCATCCAGTTTTTCACGTCTTCGTAGCAGTCAGCCGTGCGAGTCAGTAGTGACTGAGTGTTGTCGAGTTTGTCTTTGTCTAGTAGTTGTGAGTCGTCAGTGTAGAGGTGGTGGTGTATGTGGTGAGACTGGATGATGTTGGACAGGGGAGAGGTGTAGAGTGTGAAAAGGACCAGACCCAGGACGGACCCCTGTGGAACGCCGCAGGAGAGCCTGACTGGGTTGGAGGAGACGCCATCAATGGTGACTGATTGCTGTCTGTCGGAGAGGTAGAGAAACCAGGAGTGAGCAGAGTCAGTGATGCCAAAGGAGTGGTGAAGGCGATGGAGGAGGATAGAGTGGTCTATGGTGTCGAAGGCGGCAGAGAGATCGAGTAGCGTAAGAAGGGAGATGTTGCCCGAGTCGGTGGAGATAAGCAGGTCGTTTAGGATATGTAGAAGGGCTGTTTCAGTGCTGTGATGTTTGCGATAGGCAGACTAGAAGGGACTGAGGAGGTTGTTGTCGGCGAGGTGGAGGTTGAGCTGGTTGAGGACAACCTTCTCAAGAAGCTTGGACAGGAAAGAGAGATTGGAGACTGGGCGGTAGTTCTTGAGATCGTTTGGGTCGAGGTTGTGTTTTTTTAGGAGAGGACGGACAATGGCGGACTTGAAGATATCGGGGACAGAGCCATTTTCTAGAGATGTGTTGATGATGTCGGTGATGAAGGGCAAAAGTTTTGGAAGGCCATCCCGGTAGAGAGAAGCTGGGAGGGGGTATAGTTCGCAGGTTTTGAAAGTCATGGACTTTATGGTTTTGAGGACTTCATCCTGAGAGACGGGGCGGAAGGACGAGAGGGGAGTGCCGGAAAAGGGGGGGTCAGGAAGGCAAGGTGGAGAAGGCAGAGTGTTGAGTGTGTTTCGCAGAGTTTGGATTTTGTCGGAGAAATAGGTGGAAAAAGCGGACGGGAGTTCTTCTTTGCTGTGTGTGTTGGGAAGAGGAGAGTCTTTAGAAGTGCCTAGGAGTGTGTTCATGGTAGCGTAGAGGGTTTTGGATGAAGTGGATTCCAGGATTTTGTTTTGAAGATGTTTACGTTTGGAGTCGGAGATCATTCTGCAGACTTTGGATCTGGTGGTTTGGAAGATCTGTCTGTGAACGGTGAGGTCAGATGAGCGCCAGCGGCGTTCCGCTTGTCGGCGCTCGCGCTTGGCATCAGCTATGTCGTGAGTGAGCCAGGGGGAGGGGAGTCGGTTGGGTATGGAGCAGGTGGTGACAGGGGCGTGGATGTCTAGAAGTTTTCGAAGGGAGGAATCGAAATGGGATGCAAGATCAGGAGGGGCGGCGGGGTCCAAGAGAAGGTCAACAGCTTCGTCGAAGAAGCTCTCTCGGTTGACAGATTTTAGTTTGTGACGAGAGACAAAGAACTTGGGTTTTTTCGGGGGAGGTAGGTTGAGGGCGACGAGAATAGCGAGGTGGTCAGATGGAAGCACAGAAAAGGTGTCAGAGTCGAGGAAGAGTTGATCGGAGGTGTGGGTGATGATCCAGTCGAGGGTGTGGCCGAGTCAGTGGGTGGGTTTAGTGATGTGTTGTGTAAGATTGTGGTTTAAAAGTGACGTGCAAAGGCGTTTTGTATCAGGGTGGTCGGGTTTGTCGAAGTGGAAGTTGAAGTCGCCAAGAAGGATGTGTTTTCCGGGTCGTGTGCTGTAGTGGTCAAGGAGGAGGTCAAACTCGGTGAGGAACATGGAGTTTGTGAGTTTGTTTTGAGAGCTTGGAGGAGGGCGATATATACATGAGAAGATGAGGGACTGGCCAGGGAGTGTTGCTACAGCCTCAACAGATTCAAAGGAGGGATGAGCAAAAGGTAGAGACTGAGAGAAGGAGAAGTGAGCAGAAAGACAGTCCCTGTAGATGATGGCAATGCCACCCCCTCTGGAAGCACGCGGGAAGGAGGACAGGCGGTAGCCACTTGGAGTGACGCTGACGATGATGGGTTCATCGCCAGCTGAGCGGAGCCACGTTTCGGTGATCACGACAACATCTAGGTCATTGTCTAGAATGAAATCTGAAATCACGTCGGCTTTGCCATCTTTGCAGACAGACTGTGCATTGAACAGACACAGTGGTTTTAGGTTGGATGAGCCAGAAGAGAAAGAGGGAGAATAAACGGACGAAGAAGAGGACAAAGGAAGAGGAGGGTGGGGAGGGAGGAAAGAGGATGGAGGGGGGAAGGAGGGGGAGGGTGAGAGTGGGGAGGAGGAAAGACTGGGAAGAAGAACCGGGCAAGAAAGAGGATGCGAGAGGAGGGGAGGGTGGAGGAGGAGGAAGATGAGTAGGAAAAGCTGAGGGAGGGGGAGGGCGAAGGGGATGAGAAAGGGGGAGAGGGGACGAGGAGGAAAAAGCAGGCGGAGGGGGTGAGGGGAGGAAGGGGCAGGAGGTTGGGGTGGGAGGGGGCGGCCGAGGAGAGCGAGGAGCGGTAGATGAGGAAGAGAGGAAAAGAAATGGGAGAAGAAGGAAGGGAAGTGGAGAAATCGAGGAGGCGGGGGGAGGTGGAAGGGCATAGAAAAAGGGGAAGAAGTGCGTGGTTGTGTTTGTTGTGGTGAGTCCCGCCTTTTGCTAATTCCGCCCCTGCGGCCTCTCTTTCACGATCGGATGCCGCGTAAGGCATCTGCAACACTGTCAGCGGAACCGGCGGCGCAGTAGGTGGTGTGGCGACGTAGAAATAGCAGTTGTTGGCGTGTGTATCTGATGAGCATGATTGTTTGTGAGTACAAGAAAGAGGAAGACGAGAAGAGGGTTCAGTAGGGTGTGTGTGTGTGCCGGTGTGGTAGGAGAGCGACCTGATTTCCAGTTGGTCAGCGGCGAGATCGTGCAATGGCGCCGAAAGTGGGGAGGGCGAGATGTCGACGGGAGAGCACACGTAAACCTATAGAACGGTAGGAACACAAACGAGTTTACAACAACCAAGCAACAGATGCAACCGCGGGTGGCAAACAGACTCACACAGTAAACACTTCACACACTAGCGCGCAGCACATGAAAAACAGGGCAGCGGAGAGACCCAGCGAAAACCCACGCTGCGGAAGAAGCAAAATGGCGACGTAAACAAAAATTCAAATGACAGACACAATTCAATACGATACCACTCAAACAGCAACCAGATCCAACGAAACACAAGCATACAATCCTCATCAGCGCACTCTTATACGATACTCAGCATACTTTCAGCACACGAAACACAGTACATCCAATGAAAAACCACCAAAACACTGGGAGAGAATAACACGTGGTAGGTCGCACAAACAAGATGGCACCCTTCTTGCACATGTTTTTGTTGCCGACTGGCAGCAAAAGCAGGTGCATGACCTGAAAGAAGATCTGCCATTAGGCTGGGCACTGGTCACTTGTGATTTTGCTGAGAATTTTCTCTGCAAATTCCAAGATGAACATCAGAGTGCCCATTGGGCATACAAACAGGTAACTCTTTTTCCTGCTGTGATTTATTACAGATGCCTGCATTGTCCAGAGCTCAAGAGGGACGAGATCGCCTTCTTCAGTGATCTTGTAAAAGATGCACACATATCCCAGGTCTGCATTGACAGAGTGGTAGAGATGCTGTCTGCAGACTTGGGGCCGGTTCTGAAGAAGGTGATCTTGGCCAGTGATGGATGTGCAGCACAATTCAAATCGAAGCTGCCATTCCTCTTGTTTTCAAGGATGTCTGTGCCTGGGGTATCCATTGAAAAGGTATTCTTTGGCTCCAGACACGGCAAGAATGACAGTGACTGGTCAGGCGATGCAATTAAGCGGGCAGTCACAAGAGACCTGGCCACGGGGCTGTTTGTGTGAGATCTGCAGCTGACATGTATCAGCACTGCGTGAAAACACTGTCTGTCTCTGGTACACAAGGTTCCTGTCAACATAAGACAAGGAAGTTTGTGTACCTGGGGGAGTCGGATGTTGTCCGCACTGTGAAGTCGAGCAGTGTTGCAACAGTTGCTGGCTGTAGAAAATGTCACCACATGTCAGCGTCTTGTTGTTTGTGCAGCCCAGGTTTCTTGGCTGTCCTGTTTTTGCACTCCGTGCAAGGCAGCACAACATGAATTGTGCAGGTCACCTGATGTCCATGAATGGAGGATTATCCAGATGAGGTTTGACAGCAAGGTGATGGAGCCTGAGTCAGAGTCGGAGGAGGATGGGGAGCTTGATGTCACCTTACGCTCTTCAGGCCTTGACTCTGACTTTGACAACACCATGGTTGTCGACTCCAGTGCAGAGAGCAGCAGTGACTCTGACATCGAGTCGATCCAGCCTGGTAACTCCTGTGCTGAACTGAACGAGGGTTTATTGGCTGACTTGTTGGTGACAGCTAGAATCTCAGTCAGTCAATAATTCCTGACGTTTTGTTGGACTTGGAGCGTTTGGATTTTTTTCATGAGGCAAGACTGTCTTTGGCCTCATGCCCCTCATAAGACGGCCTGCAGAAGAGATCGGCTAAGCTGAAATGGCAAAATGAAATGGCAAAGTTTCTGTTGCCTGAAAGCCATGACCAATTTCAGGACAAGGCAGAAGATTTCCGCTCTGTCCAGTTACTGCAGCCCGATATGAGGGGCAGGTGTCGTCCACTTGCTGTTGAAGGTGATGGAAATTGTTTTTTTCGGGCACTGAGTCTTTTACTGTTTGGCAATGAGGACCACCACACTGAACTCCGTGTCCGTGTGCTTGTCACCATGTGCCTACAGGAAAGATTATTCCTTGATGGCCAGAACTGGTGTGCACCATCAGACAACCTCACGGCAGAGCATGTGATCCATGTTGCAGTGCTGACATCTTCTACATCCAAGGCTACACCATAGGAAGCTTTCAGGAATGAATGCATGACAGTGGTTGGGAATGCTGTCTACACAGGTTTGTGGCCGTTTTTTGCTGCCTCCGTTGCCCTGAACAGGCCTGTGCAGCCAGTATTTCCATCACTTGGATGGCCAGTATATCAACAGGATCATCCGTGCGCCTTGCTTGTTGTAATATTGACACGCGACACTTTTTTTTAACATCATCTTTTTCTTCAAATATATTTCTTCTTTTTTGAATACTTACATAATATATAGCTTGTCTTGTTTTGTGTGTGTTCAATGTGCAAATGTGTTCTATTAGACGAAAAAGTGTGACTGGGCCTGATGGCAGATTGTTAACCTTTTGCCACCGTAGTCTGCCAGCTAGGTTTTTCCCCCTGAGCGTATGGCTTACTTTGGCTCACTTCCCTGCTACCGTAGTAATTTTGACACATTTCATTGGCCTTGTCTGTTGTAAAAATCTTATCATACCCCAACATATTTGGTATTAGTGGAAAAAGCAATTCAAGGTGAACTCATAGACACTATGCTGAAGAAAATATTTTGTATTGTTAAAATTTTACAGGTGTATAAAGAAGATGGGGTAAGAAGCCAAAAATCAAAAACAGATTTGCACTGGGTTCTGAAAACATGCTGTTAGTTATCCACAGTGTGAAAATTACAACTCACCTGGCATTCCAGAGACATTCTAGTGTGTCACCAGTAAATAATCCAGAAAGAAAGGCACAACAGAAAAGTTTCTTCACAAATAAACTTTTTTACACCAAAATCCGCCATTTTTTTCGCAGATGGGGATGTTTTGTTTTAGAGCTTCTGATTCGTTGGTTTCAGCCCATACAAACAAGAAAAGTCACTCAACCAGTACAGAAATGAGTGCTTCAAATATTATAGTAGGTTGCTTCCCTTAGACCACACTGCCGGTATTGCCCATTATACTGGTATCCAGCACACAGATGTGTGTGCCTCGTCGGCAATGGGAAACAAGGCCAGCGCACATATGTGTGCGTCCCGTCGGCAACGGAGCTTTGCTTCGCGCACACATATGTGCGTTCCGTCGTCAAAAGGTTAAACATCTGACTGGTGTTGTACGTCACACATTACAACATTACATGTCCATAAATTATGTTCAGGCTGTGACATTCAGAAAGAGATGATAGCATTACATTTAGGCATGCTACATGGATATAAAAAAACAGTATATGGGTCTACAGCTTTCTAAACAAGAAATCTTTTATGAGCATTTGTGTTGTAATGTTTGACACGCAACACTTTAGACATTCCAACATTAAAACGCAGATATTTCCTCAAAACCAAGCTCTTGATTATCTTTTGCTTTTACAGAATCATGCTTGGTATTGAGAGGTTTCAGACAGCACCAAAGAGATCTCTTTACTGCAGGCTTTATTTTTTTAACCCATTTTCCTATATCAGGGTCCCACCTTTTGGCACTTAGTCATATGCATCAGATAAGGGCACGCACACATTGTGATACATCTGGCACTGAAAACCAGTCTTTTTTTTTTACACACCCGCACTGTCTACTGCAGAAGGAAAGTTCCTCGAACTGCTCACATTTTAATCACGTAATAACCACAGAATTCAAAGATGATTTCAAAAGAAACTTACATGAGCTTGAAGAGGACATTTTTCACATATAGTATTGCATAATCATATTTATGATTGTAACGTTGTAGCCACGGTAATAATAAGTTATAAACAGACTAAACTGATCACCTGCCTGACAGCCTTCAACAAGGAACAAAGAGCGCTACGCTTCCCGCCTGCAGCTCGGAAGAGGCTGGCATCGCCCGCATCCGCTTATCAGTGATATGGGTCACGGCTGGTACACAGCCCAACTTAAAAGAGCAATTCAGAGACAGGTAAACTACCGTGGTTCCTGACATCTTCCTGGACTTGACCGCCCGCAAGAAGGACTGTACTCCACCAGCCATATACCAACAGAGCCTCAATGAACTCCTTTCAAGTTTTGCTTGGCTATTGTTGTATTTATATGGATGGGTCCAAGTCTGCGACTGCAGTGTCTTCTCGCCATCCTAGACGCCCATTTAAGCACCGCCTCCCTGACTGTATTTAGTGCAGAACAGCAAGCAATTCTGCTGGCACTCAGGCATGCCTATCAGTCTCGGGAAAGGAACTTCCTAATTCTGTCTGACTCTCTTTCTGCCCTGCAGGCCTTTCAGGGCTGGTGCAGAATCGAGAGCTTTACGCGGACTTGATGAAGGAATATTATGACATCATTTTTATTTGGGTCCCAGGGCATGTGGGCATCGAAGGCAACAGGATCGCAGATTCTGTTGCCAACAATACCCGCAATGACCCTGTCCCTGACACACAGACTGTTCACAGTGATTTTAAACCTGTGATTAGTGCGTGCATGAAGCTCTTCCTATGGTGCCTGAAGTCTACTTTATCGCTGTGGCAGCTGCCGTGAGGAGATTGTCCTTACTCAGCTCCACATCGGACACACGTATGTTACTCACACTTACTTACTAAAACAGGATGAGCGTCCATGGTGTTATTCCTGTGATGAGCAGTTTTCTGTTCAACACTTTTTGTTGTCATGTGCCGATTTAATTGACACAAGATATAAACACTTCACAGCAGACTCCTTAAAGGTTTTGTTCCGGGATGTTTCCCCGGACAAAATTTTCAATTTTTTGAGAGAATTCAATATTTTTAACAAGATCTGAGCATTTATAGACTGTGAATTTCACTATTTTGCCCTTTTTGAGAGTCTGTAGTCTGTTCTTTTAAAGACACTTTAGCATGACATATATTTACATCCTGTTTAAAGACCTTTCTTTTAGTCTGTCTGACCAGATTTTTACCCATCCCGCCATGAGATGGCCTTAGTCTCCTGCTTGGCGTTAAACCCCAATAATTAACTAGTATTAAAATTAATAACATTGTAAAGGCCGTCAAGGATGATTCTGAGTGCTCTTTGTTTGTTGACGACTTTGCTTTGTGCACACGAGGTTGAGGACTTGCGTCCCTTGAGAGGCACTTGCAACTGTTCGTTGATCGCATCCAGGGGTGGGTGTCTCTCAAAGGATTCAAGTTCTCACCCTCCAAGACAGTGTGTGTGCATTTTACTAACCAGAAGAATTTTTTTTCCAGAACCTAGCCTGAGCATTGCTGGAATGCCAATTAAGGTGGCTGAGGAGGGAAAGTTTCTGGTGGGTCAGCTTTGACAAAAGATTGACCTTCCGCAACCATATTACCTTAGAACCTCTTGTCAGAAGGCCCTCGATGTTCTTCGTGTCGTTGGTCGTACTGACTGGGGTGCAGACCACACCATCTTACTTCGACTGTACCGGGCCCTTGTTTGGTCCAAACTGGATTACAGCTCTGTGGTATATGGCTCGGCTTCCAAGTCTGTTCTACAGCGTCTGAACTCAATTCACCATCAAGGTCTGCGGATATGTCTGGGTGCCTTCAGGACGTCTCCAGTTCTTATTCTGTACTCCGAGGCAGGGGAGCCTTCTCTCAAGCTCCGCCGCATCCTACCTATGATTGTGTTTTTAAACCGCCGTTTGCAGAGATTTACGATACCCATCCGGGAGCTGTCCGTCCACTTTCCTTCCGTGTCCGACCTCATCTGCAGGCGGCCGGAGTGGACCTGGACAGAGTTTTGGAATCTCTGCAACACGTCACTCCACCCTGGCTATTACCAGTTCCTGACATCTTGCTGAACTTGACCGCCCACAAGAAGGACTCTACCCCACCAGCCATATACCAACAGAGTCTCAATGAACTCCTTTCAAGTTTTCCTGGCTATTGTCGTATATATACGGATGGGTCAAAGTCTGAGGATGGGAGAGTGGCTGCGGCCACAGTGTCTTCTCACCATCCTAGACGCCCATTTAAGCACCGCCTCCCAGACCATTCATCTGTATTTAGTGCAGAACTGCAGGCGGTTCTGCTGGCACTCAAGCATGCTTATCGGTCTAGGGAAAGGAACTTCCTGATTCTGTCCGATTCTCTTTATGCCCTGCAGCCCCTTCAGGGCGCAGGAACAGACCACCCACTGCTGGTGCAGATCAGAGAGCTCTACGCAGACTTGATGAAGGAATATTATGACATCATTTTTATTTGGGTCCCAGGGCATGTGGGCATCAAAGGCAACAGGATCGCAGATTCTGCTGCCAACAACGACCCTGTCCCTGACTGTTCATAGTGATTTTAGACCTGTGATTAGTGCATACATAGCCATGTGTGGCCGCTGTGAGGAGACTGTCCTTGCTCGGGCACACGTATGTTTCGCACTCTGGAACATCCATGGTGTTATGCCTGCGATGTTCAACACTTTTTTTTGTCTTGTGCCGATCTAATTGACACAAGGTATAAACATTTCACAGCAGACGTCTTGAAGGTTTTGTTCCGGGATGTACCCCCGGACAAAATCTTCAGTTTTCTGAGAGAGTGCAGTATTTTTAATAAGATTTGAGCTTTTGAGAGTCTGTAGACATTTCCTTTAATGACCTGTGTGACATTTTAGCATGAAATATTTTACACCTTGTCTTAAGACCTTTCTTTCAGTCTGGCTGGCCAGATTTTTATCCATCATGCCGTGAGATGGCCTTAGTTGCCTGCTCAGCATTAAACCCAAATAACTAACTAACCCACCCCTTAAGGAGGAGGGATTGGACTGAATTTAACGTGTCTGTCTATAGGTTTCTTTGTCCAGGCGATATCTCTGAAACTGTTAGACCGATTTTGTTAATTTAAATGATGTCTCTGTGATATTTATGTTAACAGCAAACGACGGAGCCCAACTACCCAGAGATTCTGCTGATCGCAATCAACAAAAATGGAGTCAACCTTATCCACCCACAAACTAAGGTAGCAACTCTTGTTTGCACTCATAGTATGTGCCTAGGTGTCATTTTGTTTCTATCAATTTGTCTCAGTGATTATTTATATTTATGCTACCAGATGACCACTATCGTAGTGCAGCGATTAGGAGAGGTCAAGAAATAAATAGAAAAACCCGTATTTGCTGAAAACAGGATGTCAGAGAGACTTTTGTGAAGTGTCAAGTCAGATTTGGCACAATTAAAACTTACATGAAAATATATTTTCTTGTACATGAAAATATATTTTCTTGTTACGTTCACATTTTCTTATCTGATCTAAAGGGCCAAGTCACAGAATGTCAGAAAAATTGTCAGAAAAATGATGTGATTTGTCATACATGTTATTCATAAGGGAGTTGCTGTTCTGCATGCTATTGTTTAGTCTAGCACACAGCCACAGACATAATGTCTGTGTTCAGTATCTGTGACAGGCCCATCAGAAGGTGTGAGCCAGTACAGCCCAGTGATCAGCAGGTCTTCAGGCATATGGCCGAAATTGGGCTGCACTGAGCTGAGCATGGGCCAACTATGGTCAGGGTAGGCCCAGGGGGCTCTTGCTTTCAGGAAGTCTGCTTCTAGACCTGTAATTAACGGATAGTAATATTGATCTGCTTGCATGTTTTTGTCAGGATATTCTAGCCACCCACCCGTTCACCAAAATCTCCAACTGGAGCAGTGGCAACACCTATTTCCACATGACTATTGGCAACCTCGTGCGTGGCTCCAAGCTCCTATGTGAGACCTCCTTGGTGAGTAACCTCTTGTGGACGTAGTTAACAACAGGTCCCTGGGCCAACATTGGCCGTATCTAGCCCATAATGCACAGATTCTCAAGCTAACACCAGACAGAGCTGGCCCACAAAAGCTTTGTGCAGGCCAGTTATGGTCAACGTTGGCCTTAGGACCCATTGCACACTGGCTAGCACCTTGTCACACAGTTCATTTGTGGTTTCCTGAGAGAGAAGTGAGATAGGACCAAATTAATTTGGACAAGCTTTTTATCATGCTGTATCAGGTTTTATGCGCCATCAGCCCACTACGGCACCGACCTCCACGTGGCATTGGTGGGTAGTCTCCTCAGTCATTAACTAAGTGGGCTAGCGAAGGGGTGCCATCATTGTCCAGGATTAGGACTTGCTGTCAGCAGATATGTTGTTCAGTCTTTTTCACTGGTCCGGGTTTTTAAGTAGCTGTGCTAACCCAGGTCTTACTATATTGGATTGGTCCTGAAAATTACTCAATAGTTTTTGGTTCATTGGATCCCAAATCTTTGCCATGCTTGGAGACCCGTGTCAGGGGAGAAGAGGATCCTGGTGGCTGAAACATTCCACTTTGGCCTTGACTCTACTTAAACGGGAGGCTAGGAGTAACTGGCCTAGTCAATCGGCTCTTGTCATGTTGAGCCCTATCCCACTGTTGACATAAAGGTTGATATACGTAGCACCATGCTATAGCCTCTGCTGCTGATTAGGTGTATTCCCCTGCATTCAACAATGTGATAGAAGGCGTTGGCTCAGACGGTACAATCGGGCTTAACCCCCCGAGTATATCTTTCGGGCAGTCTCCATCGTGCGTTGGCTGGAGACCCGCCGACAGATGCACTTTCCCTTGTTGGGCTCGGTGGTGGGTGAGGACCCCTGGAAGATGAATATCTCTACTTATATGGAAACAAAAAAACAAAACAAAAATGGCACAAAGGCGGCATTTATCCACCGACATAGTACTTGATAGTGACTCAGACTGTGGGGAAGCGACGCCTCAGGCATCAGCCATCTGGCCTCGCTTCCTCATTGTACATAGCAAAGTTCAAGAGAAGGCTGTTTGCAAGCTGTATCTTCCTGGTGGGGGAGACCCTCAGGAGCCGTGTTGGCAGGCCTGATGCCTATCGCCTCAGGTCTGATGACTTGCTGGTAGAGTGCCGCACCCGGGCACACTCCAACGGGCTACTGAGGCGCTCGGAGACACGCCAGTGAAGATCACACCCCACAAAACGATGAACTCTTCTAAAGGTGTGATAAAAGATCAAGCTTTGGCAGAACTGTCAGAAGATGAACTTGTATGGAACCTTAAGTTGCAGGGGGTGACTTACGTCAGACGCATCGCTTCCAAGCAAGGTGGTGGGGAGATCCGTCTCCCTACCATCATCCTGACGTTTAGCACCCCCACCCCTCCTACTACCATCTGGGGAGGTTATTACTCCTTCAAAGTGAAGAAGTATGTCCCCTCCCCCTCCGGTGCTTTAAGTGCCAAAAGTATGGCCATGGGCAGAGGCCTCATGCGCCCGTTGCACTAAGCCCAGACATTCTGCTGAGTCCTGCACAGCCACCCCCCTGTGTGTGAATTGCCAGGGGGCGCATATGGCTTCGGATAAGAAATGCCCTCATTGGATATCCGAGTGCAAGATTCAGCAGGTGCGTGTGGAAGGGGCTGTTCTTTGCAGACGCAAAAAAAAACGGTTGAAGGCCCTGGTGCACGCTGAGGCTGCTTCAAACGCTAGTAGCACCTCTGTCTTCACATTCAGTGCTGCACCAAAGACTTCTCATGTCAAACCCCCAACTTCTTGGTTGGGGGCGGAGCCTCGGATCCTCTTGCCCCTGGAGAGTAACCCTCCTCCAGTGGTGACGAGGAACCAGGGAACGCCCTCTGTTGCCCCTAAGTCTCAGCCCCCACGCAAGCCTGTCAGTCTGCCTGCTACAAGGGCTTCTGGCTCTGGTCAGCCTTCTAAGGCCGCTAACTATAGCAGCAGGAACACTGCCCAGAACCAGCAAGTCCAAGAAAGCTACGGGACCGCTGTGCTCATGGGCCCAGAAGGGGGACACTGATGTCCCCCTTCAAAATAAATTTGCTGCATTGGAGGAGCAGATGGAGGAAGAGGAATTTGTCATAGATGATGCTGTGGCAGCTCCACTCCCCTCATCTCCGAAGAACCAGAAGAGGCCCGGGAGCCAGCCCTCCTGTTTCTTCATCTCCTTCCAAAGCAAAGGAAAATGGGGGGGGGGGGGGGGGGAGTCGCTCTTCTCCCCCACATAAGACCTAATCATGTACTCATGCTTCAGTGCTTCAGTGGAATTGTAGTTTTCATGCTGACTTTGAGGAATTACGTCTTTTAGTTAAATTAGTTATATAACCCCTCAGTAATTTCTGACCCTGTCTCTTTTAATGGTTTTATTAGTTGCCTGCTCGGCGTTAAAACCAAATAACGAACTAACTAACTTTAATGGTTTTTAACGCTATCCATAAAGGCTCTGATTCGGAGAGGTGCTCGGGTGGAGTGGCTCTTCTCATTAGTAGCCAAATTTTATGTAGCGTCGACACCTGTCTTCAGGCTGTCGCAACTCGGGTTTATTTAGAGAAAACCATAACCATATGCAGTGTTTACCTGCCACCATCTCTGCGGGTCTGTAATAATGATATTTTTAACTTAGTAGATCAGCTGTCCCCACCCTTTAGTCTCATGGGGGATTTTAATGGTCACGTTCACCTGTGGGGTAGTGACCACTATGATGGCAGAGGTAAGATGTTAGAAGATGTTTTTTCTCAACTTAACTTATGTGTCTTTAACGATGGCTCACCTACCTACTAAAAGTAAAGGTTGAATTGGACGAACCGCCCACCGCTGAAGAGACCCTCACAGCCATCCACCAGCTCAAGAGTGGCAAAGCAGCAGGCATTGATGGAATACCGCCAGAGATCTGGAAACATGGAGGCACAGCACTGCACAACAAGCTCCATGACCTCTTTCTCTGCTGCTGGGAGGAAGGAACACTACCAAAAGATCTCCGTGATGCAGTCGTTATCACCCTGTACAAGAACAAAGGCGAGAAGTCTGACTGTTCCAACTATCGGGGAATTACCCTGCTGTCCATTGCTGGGAAAATCCTTGCAAGGCTGCTCCTGAATCGGCTGGTACCTGCCATCGCTGAAGACCAACTCCCAGAGGGCCAGTGTGGCTTCAGAGCAAACAGGAGCACCACCGATATGGTCTTTGTGCTGAGACAGCTACAGGAGAAGTGCCGCGAGCAGAACAAAGCGCTGTACGTAACATTTGTCGACCTAACAAAAGCGTTCGACACTGTGAGCAGGCAAGGCATGTGGCAGATCCTGGAGCGACTTGGCTGTCCCCCAAAGTTCCTCAACATGATTGTCCAGCTACACGAGGACCAGCAAGGCCAGGTCAGACTCAACAATGACCTCTCAGAACCATTCCCTATTCTCAACGGCGTAAAGCAGGGCTGCGTGCTGGCACCGACCCTCTTCACCATCTTTTTTAGCATGATGTTGAAGCAGGCCACAGTGGACCTCGATGATGACGATGCAGTGTACATCAGGTATCGTCTCGATGGCAGCCTGTTCAACCTCAGACGACTGCAGGCCCACACGAAAACCCTAGACCAACTGATTCGTGAGCTGCTTTTTGCTGATGATGCTGCCCTCGTTGCACACACAGAGAGAGCCCTGCAGCGCATCACGTCTTGCTTCGCAGATGCTGCCCAGCTCTTTGGACTCGAGGTCAGTCTGAAAAAGACAGAGGTCCTCCATCAGCCGGCACCCAAGACAGTGTATCGCCCTCCTCACATCACCATTGGCGAGTCTGAACTAAAGTCAGTGCACCAGTTTACTTACCTTGGCTGCATTATCACGTCGGACGCCAAGCTGGACAAGGAGCTTGACAGCAGGCTGGCAAAAGCGAACAGCGCTTTCGGGCGACTTTTCAAGCGGGTGTGGCACAATCAACAGCTGAAAACAGGCACCAAGATCAGCGTGTACAGAGCTGTGGTCCTCACCACCCTGCTGTATGGTTCCGAGTCCTGGGCCCTCTACCGCAGCCAACTACGACTCCTCGAACGCTTCCACCAGCGCTGCCTGCGTACCATCCTCAGCATTCACTGGAGTGACTATGTCACCAACGTCGAGGTCCTTGAACAGGCCGAAACTGTGAGCATCGAGGCTTTGCTGCTGCGGACACAGCTCCGCTGGGCGGGGCATGTCTCCAGGATGGAGGATCATCGCCTACCAAAGATCACCCTGTTCGGCGAGCTTGCTACTGGACACCGTGACAGAGGGGCACCAAAGAAGAGATACAAAGACTGTCTCAAGAAGTCACTTAGTGCCTGCCAAATCGACCACCACCAGTGGTCTTCGCTTGCTGCGGACCGTGACACCTGGCGCTCCACCATTTACAAGGCAGCTGTCTCCTTTGAGGACTCTCACAGAGCTAGCCTTAAGGACAAGCGGCTCAGGAGAAAAAACAGAGATGCCGCAACTCAGAACCCTGGCCATACCTTCCCCTGCAGCCACTGCGGTCGAACCTGCCTGTCTCGGATTGGCCTCCGCAGCCACGAACAAGCCTGCAGACGTCATGGGCAACTCCTATAAAATCTTCGTTCGCGAGGTCAAGCCGAGAGAGAGAGAGAGACCTACCTACTCTAACCCAGGTTCAGGATCTAGTTCTGTTCTAGACCTCGCTGTGTGTGATCCTTCTCTCATGCTGGACTTTGACTGGAAGGTTCACGACAACCTGGGTGGTAGTGACCATTTCCCAGTAGTCCTGTCATCGGTCAGCTGTGAGGAGGATCCACCAGTGAGTCGCTGGAATCTCAAAAAAAGCTAACTGGCCTCTGGTCGCCTCCCTCTGTCAATCTCATATTACGGAGGAGGTGGTCATGTCAGCTGAAGAACCTGTTTCTTGTTTTACTTATATTTTGTTGGACGTAGCAGGTGAAACCATCCCTAAAACTTCCACATCAGTCCCTCAGAAGCCGAGAGTACCATGGTTCAATGAAGAGTGCCGCAAGGCCCAAAAACACGCAAATCTGCTCAGCGACATGCATTTCGTAATCCGTCACAAGCCAATATTTTAACCTTTTAAAGACAGAGAGCCCATTTTTTAACGTGAACAGCGTGCTTCTTGGAGATGTTTTGTCTCATCTTTATCTTCTCAGACTCCGTCCCATAAAGTCTGGAAGGCTGTACGAAGAATTAGGGGTAGGAGTGACTTGGCTTCTGTCGGCCATCTTTGAGATGGTGCTAGTTTTTGGTCACAGATAAAAGGCTGTGGCCAATTTGCTTGCCTCCACCAATGCCCATAATTCTTCAACAGAGCATTATTCACCCTTCTTCCGGAGAGAGAAGGAGAAGCGGGAGTCTCGTATTTGTGATTTTAAATCAGATAACTCAGAAGACTATAATACCCCTTTTACATTATCAGAATTGCAGAAATGTAATGACTCTGCTGCTGGACTAGATACCATCCACTATCTGCTCCTAACACATCTGCCTGAGATGTCACTTCTCGTACTTCTCAAGGCCTTTAACTATATCTAGATAACTGGTCATTTTCTGTCATCTTGGTGCCAGGCTCTGGTTGTACCGATCCCCAAGCCGGGTAAGGATCCTTCCGACCCGGGCAACTACCGGCCAATCGCTTTGACATCATGTTTATGTGAAACTATGGAATGCCTGGTCAACGCCTGCCTGGTGTGGCATCTTGAGTCACAGGGTCTCATCACAGACCTCCAGTGCTGTTTCCAGCGCTTCCATAGTACAACTGACCATCTAGTCCGCTTTGAGTCGTTCATTTGAGATGCTTTTGTCAACAAGCAGCATGTCTATGCAATTTTCTTTGATCTTGAGAAGGCATATGACACTACTTGAAAGTATGGTATAATGTCTGACTTGTTGGACATGGGTTTTAAAGGGTACCTACGTGTTTTTATTAAAAAAATCTTGTCTAACCGGTTGTTCCATGTCTGTGTGGGCTCTATCCCCTTTGAACAGGAGATGGTTGTCCCGCAGGGCAGCATTCTGTCTCATGTTTTTATTTAGTATTAAAATCAATAACATCGTAAAGGCCATCAAGGATGATTCTGAATGCTCTTTGTTTGTTGACGACTTTCCTTTGTGCGCACGAGGTCGCGAGGACTTGCTTCCCTTGAGAGGCGCTTGCAAATGTGCGTTGATTGCATCCAGGGGTGGGTGTCTCTCAACGGATTGAGGTTCTCGCCCTCCAAGACAGTCTGTGTGCATTTTACTAACCAGACAAAAAAATTTCCCGAACCTAGCCTGAGCATTGCTAGAGCACCAATCAGATATGAGACCAGGTTGAGATCAAATCCTAGGAAAAGCAAAGAGTCCAGGACTCGCAATCAGTATATTTTCATGTGGGGGAACTTCATCTTATACTGTAAGTAATGAGTTCAAGAAAAATAAAAAGTGTTTTTGCTTTTTCTCAATGAATTTGCAAAGATCTCAAAAATAACCAAAATGCAGGAAAAAAATTCGGATTCCCGAAAAAATTCGGGAAAGTCCCATGTCTGGCCAATTAAGGTGGCCAAGGAGGCAAAGTTTGTGGGGGTCATCTTTGACAAAAGACTGACCTTCCGCAACCATATTAATTACCTTAGAACTTCTTGTCAGAAGGCTCTCGACGTTCACATCACTCCACCCTGGCTATTACCAGTTCCTGACATCTTGCTGGACTTGACCACCCACAAGAAGGACTCTCACCAGCCATATACCAACAGAGCCTCAATGAACTCCTTTCAAGTTGTCCTGGCTATTGTCGTATTTATACGGATGGGTCAAGGTCTGAGGATGGGAGGGTTTGTCCTCTCGCCATCCTAGACACCCATTTAAGCATCGCCTTCCAGACCATTCATCTGTATTTAGTGCAAAACTGCAGGCGGTTCTGCTCAAGCATGCTTATCGGTCTAGGGAAAGGAACTTCCTGATTCTGTCTCTCTTTCTGCCCTGCAGGCCCTTCAGGGCGCAGGAACAGACCACTCACTGCTGGTGCAGATCAGAGAGCTCTACGCAGACTTGATGAAGGAATATTATGACATCATGAGATGGCCTTAGTCGCCTGCTCGGCATTAAACCCAAATAACTATTTATGCACCATCAGCGGAACACGTTTCAACCATATAAAATCTTTGGAATGCAATCTACCCAAGAATCGTTGAGTAATATGAATTGACCCAGGGTATGGGTAAATGTACGGAGTCACATAATTACTGTGCATTTACATTTGAAATTAAATTGACAATGGCCATTGTGATGTTAGCTGTGTGCATGCAGTACTGACGGAAGGTGGTGCATGTTGCAGGGTTACAAGATGGATGACCTGCTGACCTCCTACATAAGTCTCATGCTGACCAACATGAACCGACAAAAGCGACAGTAGTCTGTTACTGCAGGAGGCACAGATGGCTGTCCTGCACATGCTGCACACTGACCTTGTAACTAGCAGAGACATTACCTATTACTGCAGGAGTAAGCCATGGGTCCAGTGTGGTTTCACTCTTTGAGAAAATAAGACTGCCACAAGGAATTCCATGATGCGGAGGGTGTTTTAACATGAACATCTGACCTTGTGTGGCCAGACCGGGTGAATTTAATGTATTATAGTTTTATAATAGCAAGGTGATTTGCATGGTTCTGCTAGTAATTGCTGGTTAGAGTGGAAGTATGGACTTAATGATTGATTTGGTTGTGCTGAGATTGTGCAGACAGTGTGTTGGTGAATGATTTGTCTATGGACAGGTTAACGTGTGTTTGCAACCCCCTTGTCCATGCAGCCTGTAAACAGTAGGAGTGGCTTCATGCACAAGAGGGTTAACAGTGTGCTGGTGGGTATTGGCACTGTCGGATTACTGTGGGCTGTTCTGCATGCTGGAGACAAGGAAGTTCAGTTACATATCCTACAGTCACTGGGCAACCTGTTTGCTTTTCAATATATGGAGTACACACCGATGTACACAGCAGTTATCCGACCACATGTGCATGTACATTTACTACTCTGTTCATGTGCATATAGATGATTTCAGATCAACTATTTTTTGCATTGTTTTTGTATAGCTGGGAAGGTAATGTCATTAGCTGTGACGGGACCTGTGGTATATACTTACACTGTCAGACTTTTCAACTTACATCAATGCACCCCTAGTAAATCCATGGTACAATGGTAGTGACCTCACACTGCCAGTTTGTTGCTTGTTGAGCTTGCACCATTTCTCTTTGCTCATTGTCTCAGTGCTCAGTCATTTATCACAAATGATCATTTGATTGCTCTTTATCTTACCCCCTGTGTGTTTTGGGAAGCTGGGAAATTCACCTGTATGTAGAGTCAATGTAAGTGCATATTAACCTTCCTTTATTCATGACCCAACCACCAACCCACCAACCCCACCCGGGTCTGCCCTGGGGGACTTGGGTGGGGTTAGGTATTTTTTAGTTCCCAGGGTCACCCTGGTCAGCCCCACAGGGTGGGTTTTTCTCTCTATTCTGGGCATTTGTTTCTGTCTACCCTTTGTCCATTCACCTGTATTGCCTTTTTAAACTCTCCCTACTGTCTGCACTGCCTGTAGCTCGTGATATTGGATGTGTGTTGCTAAATGGTCTTAGCTTTATTTAGGCCCCATGTGTTAGGATTATTTAATGTATTTGACCGGCTGGCGACATACATTCAATGTTCTGTTTATTTTTTTTTTCACAAGCAGTGCAGGCACGTCCTGAGAAAGCCTTGTTGCTGTCGGGACGTTAAGCAATGTACAATCAATCAATCAAAAACCAACCCACCATCTTTATTGTGCATACAAAGTGTGTTTGGATTTGTTTTGGTTTTTGGCTCACGTACGATAGCAGGTGAGTTTATGTAATGGGCCATCCGGTGTCTGTCATCAGTGGTAAACTTTAACGTTGGCATTTTCTCTAGAGATCATTGTGTGTTTGGAGACTTTTCAAGCCACAGTCTACAAACTGTGCCCAAGGATACTTTGTGGCAAGACCTTTCTGAACATACCAATTTGAGTGACTCCCTTAACGGTCAAGGTCACAGGGGATCAGGAAATAGGTAAACAAATTGCCATATTTTGACAAAACTGATTTTTTTTTTCTCAAACACTATTCACAATGTGGTAAACATCAACATTGGCATTTTCTTGGAGACTATCCAAGCCACAGTCTTCAATCTTGGCCCAAGAATACTTTGTGGCATGACCTTTCTAAGCATGCCAATTTGAGTGACCTCACAAAGGTCAAGGTCACAGGGGATCAGGAAATAGGTTTTTAAAAAAGCTATATTTTGACAAAAATGCATTTTTTCTCAAATCCTTTTTTCAACTTCAAAGCCAAACTTGGTACAAAGATACCTGATGGTAAGACCTTTCTAAGCATACTAATTTTGTTGACCCCTTGGAAAGGTCAAGGGTGACATTAGCTCAGAAAATAGGTCCAAAATAGCCATATTTTGACAAAAGATTTTGTTTTTTCATATACTATTCACAACTTCAAACCCAAACTTTACAGAGATCTAATCTATATTAATTTGGATGAGCCCTCGGAAAGATCAAAGGTCACAAGAGGTGGTCAGATGTGTGCCAATTTTGGATAGAATTATAGTTATTAATATTTTGCAAACTTTTCAATCAAATTTGGCACAAAGGTAGCCCTTTACTTGTCACACATACGTAGATCGGTCATACACATGAGCCGTAAGGGCTTTGCTTTTCTTGTTATCAATGTTTTTGCAAAATTTTCATTCAAACAAGACATAAAGATAGCTGATGATAACACCTTTCTATGCATGCTAATTTAGTCGCCCTCTCACAAAGGTCAAGGGTCACGGAGGGTTGACAAATTTGTGAAAAATGCATACACTGGTGCAAAAGCCAACCCTTTACACTTGCTTATTTCAGTGACCTTTTGGGAAAGGTCAAGGTCACACTTATGTGGATTGGTCATAGTTGTGAGCCATAAGGGCTTAGTCTTTCTTTTTCATCATCACATGGGAAAAAAACAAACACCTGAACTGGTTGTACTGGGTGCCCACTTTTCTGCCATTGTACAACTTGTATGAAGGGATCAAGCTCAAGGAGTTGTAATGAATGGTGAGAGAGGATATTCAGTTGTGTAAGGAGTTCTGTAGAAGACAACACTTTGTGGACTGGCCACGTGTAACTGGTGGTGTTGCTAGTGTCAGGCTACACTACAGCTTCAATTATTTTCACAAGTCACATTTCCCATGGGTCATATTTCACTGAACAGTACACAGAGCTGTTAAACTTTGAAGTTAACATGCTGTGTTTTCCAGTTTATTATTGTTTTACTGCTTTGGGGTTATTGCTCCTTAGTGCTGTTTTCTGTGTTATTATTCTTTTCTGTATTTCAGCACTGACATAGCCATGTCAGTGCCAGTGGATGTCTGAATGGCTTTTGAACAGTTTGCCCTTTTAACTCTGTGTGTGTGGGTGGGTTTCCACTGTTTAAAGTGACATGCAGTTGGGTTGTAGGTTGAGATGATTATTATCAGTATATTATTTTTTGTTTAGTGACTGTGATATGTATCACAGCTGACTAAACCTATATACTGTTAACTTATTGGGGAGTGGGTGACGCATGTGGTAGATTGAACGTTCGACTCTCATCTGAAAGGTTGCAGGTTTGAATCCAGCTGGAGTAAAACTTTTTCAGACCCTATTTCCAGCTGGAGTAAAACTTTTTTCAGACCCTATTCGGTGCTCCATCTTTGAAATCACCTTTATGATGGACAATATATGTTAAGCTCTAGACATGTTGTTAACTTATTGCTGTGGGATGTGGGAGTGTCGGGGGCCCACAAGACAGGGACTGGCGGTGTTACAGGCCAACCCCATGTCTCTTGCAGGTCTGTGGCTGTTTTGCCTAGTAGCAGTCACACATAACTTCTATGCATGCAGTCACCCGTACTGTTTACAGTGTAACATGCACGCACACTGTTGCCCCCACCCGGGTGTGCCCTGGGGACTGGGTGGGTTAACTACTTTTTAGTTCCCAGGGTCACCCTGGTCAGCCCCACAGGGGTTTTCCCCTCTATTCTGGGGCATGTGTTTCTGTCTACCCTTGGTCCATTCACCTGTATTTTCCTTTTTTAAACTCTCCCTACTGTCTGCCATGCCTGTAGTTCTTGATATTGGATGTGTGTTGCTAAATGGTCTTAGGTTTATTTAGCATAGCTGGCGACATACGTTCAATATTCTGTTTAGTTTTTTTTTCACAAGCAGTGCAGGCACGTCCTGAGAAAGTCTTGTTGCTGTCGGGACGTTAAGCAATGTACAACCAACCAACCACGCACACTGTTTACAATACTGATGGCAGCATGCACATGGGAGTTCATATTCTTCTGATGCTGTTGTAATAGAAACAAGGTAGCTGTGTACAGTACATGTTTATATTATCACAGTATATCGCTGTAGGCATGCAACTGCATGCTCATTACTTTCATGTCTCTTGCGACCTATGTCTCTGGGTATAGCGAGGGTGAGAGAAGCATCAGTATATATATTTTGTGATTGCTACTTACAGTGTGTGAAACCACAAATGTTGGTTCATTTATTTTGTTTTCTACAAAGAGTTTTTACATTCCATTCTTTTAGGTTGTGGCACTTTGGGTGTTCTTTTTAACACCTGCAGTGTGTTCTTGATTATTTAAGGAACATTTTTACACATATGTACAAGTATCTGTATTCATATGACCACTGTACAATGTACTTGTAATGTTCTAATGCCAGTACCAGTACTTACCCTCTAATAACACTGGTTGATCATCATCCTAAGGGAGTGGTATCTGTTTACCTTCATTATAGTGTAAGAAAGATAGTGCAGCATGTACAATTATTACTGTCATTGTTATCATTATCTTTATGGTATTCATTACAGTTATTATTACAATTATAACTTTTCTCTGTCAAGCCCAAGTGAGGGAAGTAACTGCCTGCTCAGTGTGCAGAAAGGTCACAGTTTGTTGTTGCATGCATGATCAAGTCAGCACAACTGACAGTCCCACCAACCTACACACGTTCCGAAACTTTAATAGGAAACATGTTTAATCGTTCAAGTTCAGTTGGAGTCAATGTAAGACACACTTTAAAAATGCAGGTATGTGTAATTGGAAGTTTTCTAGTACATGTACATTAACGATTGACTGGTGTTTGAGTAACAGATCGCTTTGCTTAAATTTTAACATGTTTTGCTGCCCAGAATGATTCATGATTCTGGTGCCTTTTTAATTTTTAAGTCCTTTCTATTTTTAGTTTGGGTTGCGTGGAGCAAATTCAATAGCATGCCCATGATGTCATAGGTGTGCAGGCACCAACCTCTGATAGCTGAAGTAACATGATAAAAATTGTCATGTGTAGTTGCGCTAACATTGCTGCGAAGCGCCGTCTGTAAACATGAAAATCTCTGATGTCTGTGTACATACAAGCTTGAAATTTCAGGACATGCTTTATTCAAAAGGGTGCCTCCAAATGTATTAAAATTGGATGTCTCACTGAATAGCCTATAGAAAATCAGTTGACCAACATTAGAGTTTGCAATTTTTGTCATATACACTTTATATTTTAGATCTAGCTAGCTTGGAGAAAGACATTGGATGAGTTCATTAGCCAGCTTTGTACCTTTTCAACTTTTTCAGTAAAAGGCCTCAACTTCTGGAGAAAATCAGACAGTGAGGGTGGTGTTAAAGCAGTGACTTTGTCACCACGCAGACACTGATGCAATACTCCAGCTATGACATTCTCTCTCTCTCTCTCTCTCTCTCTCTCTCTCTCTCTCACACACACACACACACACACACACACACACACACACACACACACACAAACAGACCCGAGCTCACACACACACACACACACACACACACACACACACACACACACACACACACACAGTCATCAACTCACTGACAGAAGACTATGCATGTTTACAGTAAAGTCAACACAAATTACAGCAAGACTAAAATTGTACCGTGAAATTCTAGTTTTGTTACCATCTGTCTCAAGTCTTAGAAGCGAAACTGAAACACATATTACATAAACTCTGATATTACATTAAAATAAAATTACGTCATGACAAATGACGTTTTTCAAACCAGTGACACATAGGCAACTGTGCCTCTTATAAAGATCACCGAGGCATTGGTAAATCTACAAGGCTTTATCAATAGGAGTTATTTTTATATCCGTCAGTCAGGTCAGTGACAACAGACAGACCCTTGACAGTGAGGACAGCTCTCATAGAATGGACTTTGTGGGTTATGGGTCATTCCATTCTTTTCTGTGTACACCGAGTCAGATAAATTCTCTGCATCTGTTATAGCTATATGTATTGTGGATCAAAACTTGTTCAGTCAGGCAGTGCCTGATCATTGGACAGGTCTCCATAATGATATTTCATATAGCTTTTAGATGAACCATTAGCTGCTGTATATGTGTGTAAGTGTCTATTAGTCACGATCTTCGTACCTTGCATCTCACCACATGCTGCTTCACCATTTTTCACTCACTTCCAGAGGAGCACATTAAGTTATTATAATTATAATTTATATAGTGCTGAGCTGCCAGAATACCTGAATTAAAAGAAATGATAAACACTGAAGTGTTTGAAGGTGTAATCATCCAGCCATCGGCAGAAAGCCTCTCTTTGTTGCTAGTACATAAAAAAGCAATGCAAGAGCGAGAGCAGAATGTGTACTGCTTGGCGAACTAGCCAGTTGCTCATGTGCTGTGGCATGACAAAAGTTTGTCATAAATATTGTACCCAAACTCACAGTGAAACAGAATGTGAATTTTCAACCTCCTTGAATCAGCTTCATTGCCTGTCCACTGACCAAATTTCACAAAACTATGCCTAAAAACTGTCATCTGCTTCACTTATTGAACCCCACCCAGTAATTACCGGTACTAATTGGCTCATATGCGAAGCAAAAAGTGAGTGTGTTTTGGGCCAGTGGTCGTCTGTCAGTTGTCCAGTGTCCGTTATAAGACCTTTATGCTAATTTGGATGACCCCTCGAAAAGTCAAGGGTCACAAGGCATCAGGAAATGGGTAAAAACTAGCCATATTTTGATGACATGTTTTTGCTCAAATACTTTTGCTCATAACTTGGTACAAAGATGCCTGATTGTAAGACCTACCTATGCATACTAATTTGGATGACCCCTCAGAAAAGACAAGGGTCACAAGAGATCAGGAAATAGGTCACATATAGCTGTTTCTTGACTAATTTCTTTTTCTCCAATGCTATTTATAACTTCAAACCCAAACTTCGCATGCATGCTAATTTGAATGACCCCATGGAGAGGTCAAGGGTAAAGCAATGACGTGAAAAAAAGTAGAATTTTAGCTGTGATAAGTGTTTATCAGCACTTTTGCAAAACTTTTTAACCAAATTTGGCAGAAACAAAAGCTGATAAGACCTTTCTATGCATACTATTTTGGTTCACTAGTTCAAGGATCATGGGAGATTGACAAAAGTGAGAAAAATACATAAATCACAAGTAAAAAAAGCCAACCATTACATTGGAACTGGATCATTCATGCATGTGAGCCTTAAGGGTTTTGCCATTCTTGTTAACATTTTAGATCTCAGGGTTGCCCTGGTCAGCCCCACCGTGTGAGTTTTCCTTCTTTCTGAGGATTTTCTTATAAATAAACTACATGTGACTTTTTCTAACACATATTTATGGCTCCCAATCCGACCACGTGACCTGCGCAACTAAACCAGTGTTTTGAAAATGTATTCCAGTGGCATGGCTAATTGGGGGCATAATTCACCATTTAAAAAAAATAAAAACTCAACAATTTCAATTGAAATCTCAATAGCCATTTATTTTTTTGCAGCATATAACAAGAGAGAACAAGATTACAATGCTACCCATTTAACTCCACAGCCACATTTCCCAAATTTAGTTGGTGACCCCAAACGACTGTACTAGTTGCAGGAGATGGATTGACCATGATAATTCAAGGGTAGAGCCAGAATAGCATGGCGCCAGATGGTGTCAAGTTAATCTGGCACTATCCTTGAATTGTCATGGCCTATTCATCTCCTAGGTAGAGCATTAGGGCTAAATGGGTTAATATTCCAAAGGGTAGTTCGTGTGGGCATGAAATATTATAAGTTATTGGTAGCAGGAGTTTGCTACACGGATCCTTGTAGGCCTGAGGGGTACAATGGTTCCTTTGACCTCCCGAAGGCCTACAAGAGTCCGTGCAGCAAGCCCCTGCTACCAATAATGTATTTGTTTTCATTCCTCCACAATTTTCGTAAAAGAAATCTTCCGACCTGGATCACTCCAGACATGACTGACATCAAAGGAATATAATTTATACATAATAGACTTGTGACATAATTTAAAATATTTCAGGACGTTGCCATCTCCAGTAGTGTGCTTCTTGTTTCAAACAACACTAAGTAACTTTTACTTGAGAACGTATTGGTGATCTTTTATAGAGCAAAACTCGCATCCAAGATGTGTCACAAAGAGGGCTACAATAAGTCCGCCATTTTTCGCTACAAGGGTTTTTGTAAGCTCGGTCATGTGGTACAGTTTGCGCTAAAGACATTGGTCATGTGACGTAGAGATGAAAACCAAGGCCTTTGTTTTCATCCATTGTTTTCATCCCGACGTCACACGACCAATCCCTTTAGCGCAAACCGACCCATGTGACCGAGCTACAAAAACCCTTGTAGCGACTAATGACGGACTTTTTGTAGCCCTCTTTCAGGCGTGTCTTGGATGCCAGTTTTGTTCTATAAAAGATCACCAAAACTTTAAGTACAACATTACTAAGTGTTGTTCGAAACAACAGAGACGGCAACGTCATGAAAGATTTTGATGTTAAATTACGTCACAAGTCTATTATGTATAAATGTATGTACCCACTCCATAAAATTTCCCCTTCTTTGACACATGTACTGATATATTGTATAACAAGCAAATTAATATTCATGAATTTGCTTGATATATTCCTTGCCATAATCCCTTGCAGACCAGAAAGACTCGATCTTGATGCTTGCCTCTGTCCGCAATGCAAAAATGATAAATATGCGCATACTGTTTCACATTAGGAGTGCTCACTAGTAATGAAATACTTCTTAGTGTGGACGTACGCTCAAAATTTCTTTCCCATACACATACATAAATGGATAATAGACATGTGCGAACACACGAATCAAATCGCCATACTATTGAGATTGACGACACCGATGTCTGCTAGTGACAGTGACAGTGACAACCTTAGAAAAGGACTAAATAAACAAACCTGCTGGCATTTTCCGTCATTATCCATGTTCTAATTACAAGTAGAAATTACTCAACAACATGCACGATTATAGAAAGCACTGATGTCTACACAGTCAAATTAAATCTCCGCGCTGAGTCAGCCGACAGTCCAATACATGGCACACAACAGGTCACCTTTTGGACAGAGGCAAACACACACCCAGGTTCATAAATAAACATAGTTATTCATAAATAGACATAGTTATTAATGTCTGTGGCCACACCTAAGGAGGCTTGAGAGAGGGAATTTGTGCGATGAAACATGTTCAGCAGTGTCAGATTTGCTGGGTTCTGTATGTTTTGGTGTTGGACGGTAAAGTTCTCTTCAGCCTATGTGTATGTAAACTTTACATCATGTTGCCTCCTTTGCAACGTTTCAGAAATGTCCGACGTGAACTTCAGACTATGCGGGCCCTAGATTGTGACGTTAAAGTGTTTTGTGGTGATGTGATTTTTCTAGTACGTGTAGTACACATCAGTAGACATCAGTGGCGCTGAAGGGGTAAGTTTGTTATATTTTAGCGCAAATCTAAAAAAAAAGTTAAAATATCCAGCGATAATCAGCACAGCCTGAATGAACCTGGGCGTAAATCTACAACTACCTAGTGTAAATGTGTGCTGTCGCTATTCCATCGAGATATTTTTTATTGAAGTAAATTCAAGCCATTGTTGAATCATGCTATGAAGATTCACACTGAGTTTATTTAGTTCTATTTAGTTCTGTTTATTTAGTTCTAAAAATAAATGGAAAATCAGAGGAACACATTTGCACTGGGTAGATGTACGCCTGGGTGGATTTGCGCCGAGCACATTTCAGTTAGTAGTGTCAAGCTGGGAAGTTTTATGTCCAAATATAGCGAAATTGACCACTTCAGCACTAATGGTGGTAATCGGAAGGATTCTGGTAAAGTTTTGTTTTGCGCAGGGTACATACATTATGTTGAGCAACATTTTGCTTGATACAGTGCCAATAAACAGATGTGATTACTTGACCCGATCAAAATGTCCTCGTCTTGGACATTTTGATTCAGGTCTCGTAATCACATATGCCTGTTATCAGCACTATATCAAGCAAAATGTTGCTCCGTATAATATAATATTCATTTGACGTCGGTCATGTCTGGCATGATCCAGGTTGGCAGATTTCTTCCTGATTTCTTTATGAAAATAGCAGAGGACTGAAAACAAATACGTTGTTGGTAGCAGGGGCTTGCTGCACGGACCCTTGTAGGCCTGCAACGGTTCCTTTGACCTCCCTCCGGCCTACAAGGATCAGTGTAGCAAACCCCTGCTACCAATAACTTATAATGTACCCACTCCATAAAGTTTTTCCTTATTAGACACATGTATTGATATTTTGTATAACAAGCAAATGAACATTCATGAATTTGCTTGATATACTTTTCTTCCCCAAATCCACTTTTTGCTGTCTTGTGCTGATCTAATTGACACAAGATATAAACACTTCACAGCAGACTCCTTGAAGGTTTTGTTCCAGGATGTTCCCCCGGACAAAATCTTCAATTTCTTGAGAGAATGCAATATTTTTAACAAGATCTGAGCATTCATAGACTATGTGAATTTCCTTATTTTGCCCCTTTTTGAGAGTCTGTAGACGGTTTTTTTAAAGACTTGTGCAACATTTTAGTCCGACATATTTTTATGGTATATTTACATCTTGTCTTAAGACCCTTCTTTTAGTCTGGCTGACCAGATTTTTACCCATCCCGCCGTGAGCTGGCCTTAGTCGCCTGCTCGGCGTTAAGCCCCAATAACTAACTAATCTTCCCCAAATCCCTTACACACCAAGAAGATTCAGTCTTGATGATACTTCCATTTTTCAAAACGGAAACACAAAATATGCTCATACTGCAACATTAACAAGCTCCTTATGTGTAGTAGTATTTAAATACTTTTTAGTGTGTATGAACACTCAAACTTTACATCCTAGACATGCACACAAACGGAGAACAGACACGAGCAAACGTGCGAGTTGTTTTACTAGTGAAAGTGACAAGATGTCAGCTGGCGACAACCTGAGAAAAGAACTAAATAAACAAACCTGCTGGCATTTTCCACAATTATGTGTGATCACAAGTAGAATTTACTCAGTAAGACACATGGTTATGCAAAGCACTGATGTCTTCATAGTCAGACAAAATCTAAGCGCTGAGTTGCAGTCATGTTTTGTCTGAACACTGCAATCAGCCACAAAATGAATGATGTGAGGCACAGTTTTGTTCTGGTACATAAATTATATTGAGCAACTTTTTGCTCGATATAGTGCCGATTACTTGACCTGAATCAAAATGTCTTCATCTGATGACTAAGACATTTTGATTCGGGTCTCCTAATCACTTCTGCCTGTTATCTGCACTATATGTTGCTCAATATTACATTGTATTGAGCAAAATGTCCGACATCACAGTCTAGGGTGCGCATAGTCTGGAGTTCACATCAGATTTTTCTGAAATGTTGCAAAGGAGGTAACATGACGTACAGTTTACAGATACATAGGCGGAAGAGAACTTTACCGTCCAACACCAAATGTACGCTTCAAACATACAAGAACCCAGTAGAAACTGCTGAACATGTTTCATGGCGCAAATTCCCTCAGTAGCTGAACTGACCCTTCACACCACGTGAATGTTTGTTTTGTACTGTGTTTGTCTTCAGAGTGAATGCGTGTGTGTCAGGTGCAGTTCGCAGCGCTTTGAGCCAATTCACAGAATTGGGAAAAAGTGCCTATATAATAACCGGTATTATTATAGCTCGCCTCTGATGTTGGAGAAAACAGGCAGATAAGCTGCCTTAGATGCAACCACGGACATTAATAACTATGTCTATTTATGAACCTGGGTGTGATACTTCCAATGTGTGTTTGTCTCTGCCCATGTGGTGACCTATGTTGTGTGCCATGTATTGGACTGTCGATTGACTCGGCGCAGAGATTTCGTTTGACTGTGTAGACATCAGTGCTTTCTATAATCATACATGTTGTTGAGTAAAGTCTACTTGTAATTAGAACACGGATAATGATGGAAAGTGCCAGCAGGTTTGCTTATTTAGTCCTTTTCTAAGGTTGTCACTATCGGTAGTCGTCAATCTCAATAGTATGATGATTCGCTTTGCATGTTTGCTGCAGTCTGCTATCCGTTTATGTGTGTGTATGAGAAATAAATTTTGAGCGTACGTACACACTAAGAAGTATTGCATTACTAGTGCGCATAGGGAGCTTGCTAATGTGACCGTATGAGCTTATTTAGTGTTTTTGTTTTGACACTGTGGCATGCATAAAGATTAAATCTTTCTGATTTTGGGGGGGGGGGGGGGGGGGGGGGGGGTTATGGGAAGGAAAGTGCATCAAGCAAGTTCATGAATATTAATTTGCTTTTTATACAATATATCAATCAGTACATGTGTCAAAGAAGAGGAAATTGTATGGAGTGGGTACATAATATAATAGACATGTACTGTGATTTAGGGACTTTTTAAAAAGCCAGTTTTTGTTAGTTTGTTGTTCCATCAAAAGTTGTTATAGGTTAAGTATTTTGCTTAAAAAGTGTAATTGGGACATAGGAAAAAGCATTGTTCTATCCAAACTTGTTACATATAAGCAAAGTTTACTGTATATGTCAGTTGAAATTGATGTGCCGAAGGCAAGCAAACATTTTACGGGCTCAGATATGTGCGTATGTGGAGAGTTTAGATTTTCCTTCTCTGTGCATACTTCATTTACAGGAAAATCATGACTTGTGTTCAGCTAAGTCAATAAAGTTTGCATGCACTCTGTTTTTAGGGCTGCATGCATGGAACCAAATATAGCTACTCCCTGTCTTTACATTGCATCCACTTAAGTTGCTTGTGTGTGGATTAATTACACTGTAATTCCTAATTCTTGAAAAACCCCACAGGGTCTGCTCTGGGGGATTTTGGTGGGGTAAATTCCTTTTTAGTTCCCAGGGTCATCCTGGGTTTTTTTGTTTGTTTTTTCTGGGGCATTTGTTTCTGTCTGCCCTTGGTCCATTTACCTGTATTTTCCTTCTTTAAATTCTCCCTTCTTTAAAACTGCGCTGCCTGTATCTTGATACTGGATGTGTGTTACTAAAATAGTCTACTTGCGGTCAATGCATTTGTTATATGTCATTTCCTTGTACACATTTTGTACTTGCATTGATTTTCTACTGTTTTTTGTTGTTGTTTTTTTTTTTTCTTGTTTTTTCTACCCCACCCGGGTCTGCCCTGGGGGACTTGGGTGGGGTTAGGTATTTTTTAGTTCCCAGGGTCACCCTGGTCAGCCCCACAGGGTGGGTTTTTCTCTCTATTCTGGGGCATGTGTTTCTGTCTACCCTTTGTCCATTCACCTGTATTTGCCTTTTTAAAACTCTCCCTACTGTCTGCACTGCCTGTAGCTCTTGATATTGGATGTGTGTTGCTAAATGGTCTTAGCTTTATTTAGGCCCCATGTGGTAGGTTTATTTAACGTATTTGACCGGCTGGCGACATACATTCAATGTTCTGTTTTTTTGGGTTTTTTTTTTTTTTCACAAGCAGTGCAGGCACGTCCTGAGAAAGCCTTGTTGCTGTCGGGACGTTAAGCAATGTACAATCATTCTTGTTTTTTCTACCATATTGAAAGTACAGTAGACTTTTGAGATGGGGCTAGTCGAAGCCGTTCAGTAGCATGCAAATGACATAACAAGCAGGCGGGTCTCATAGTCTGGCAAAGAAGTAACAAAATAAAATTGATGTCACATCTAGCTACTCTAACCTTGCGGTTGAACGTAGTTTTGGCGCAAAGCGCCATATGTTTGCATATGTACGTAAATACAAAACTCTCCGACTTTTGTGTATGTACAAGCTTAAAAATAAAGGAAATGCTTTATTCAAAGGGTGTCAAGGAGCATTTTCAGGGATATTGAAATTAGATGTCTCATTAAAGAGTTAAATAACTGTTTATAGAAAGTTGGTTGACCTACATTAGAGACCATAATTTTGATTATGTGCACTTTGAAATTTTGGATATAGCTAGTTCGGAGAAAGACATTGGATGAGTTCATTAGCCAGCTTTGAACCTCTTCAACTTTTTTCTAAAATAAAAATTCAGTGCAGAAAAAAATGACAAAAGTACAAATCCTCAACTTTTTTCATTAGAAGAATCGGAGTGATGGTGACGTAAAAGCATCAAACACGTTGGTGTTATACAGTGTTTCTAATTGATGCAAAGCACCAGCACACATGTGTATGAGCTGACGCAATTCTCTTTCCCTCTGATGTGATTTAGGAAGACAATCTCTCTATTTTTGCTATGATGTCTGCAAACTTATTATGGAAAAGGTGGAAAATGCATGCAAGCTCACATAGAAAAGGCTTTGTGGGCATGGGTCATCCCATCTTGTTCTTCTTCAGAATGCCAGCCCACAGAACATATAACTGGTACGAAGTGCCATGTGTCTGTCAGTTGTTTGTGTGTGCCATTGCTGTGCAGATCGGGGTTTAGGTGGAGAGAGATGAATCAGGATGAAGCTTAAAAACGGGAACAAACTCTGAATGTCAGAAAGAAAAACGCATGGGAGCTCAAAACAATATGGTACACTTTGGGATGAAATCCTCATCTTGTTGTAAACTAGGGTACAATAAATTAACATGAAGGTGCAGCGTCCCTAAGCACGTGTTAGGTTTATTTAGCATATTCTGTTTGTTTTGGGGGTTTTTCACAAGCAGTGCAGGAACGCCCTGAGAAAGTCTTGTGTGCTGTCAGGACGTTAAGCAATGTACAACCAACCAACCACCCTTATTGTTGAAAAGAATGTATGTAAACATTTATTCTCATTTGAATGATGAAACTGAAGGGTTAACATGCATATAAATTCACAGCAGCAAGTGTTCTCGCTGTATTTGCTCATATAGTATTTACTTGCATAGACCTGTTGTCAAAATGTATGATAACTTCAATGTTATTTTAATTAATCATAGTCTTTCTCTGATATATGAACATGTATGCACAGAGCCAGTTTATTTATGTAGATGAACTGTAGTATTTTATTTATTTACAGGTAAAAATAAATAAATATGATGGAAAAAAAACACCCACATGATTGTAACTGCTTTCTTTGGTTACTTCTTACCACTTAAAGAACAGGCTTAAAGAATAGTGTTGTTCATTGAATAATGGCCACATTATGCAGTTGGTGTTTCATTCAGTTTATTTAGCATATATTCAATATTCTGTTTGTTTGTTTTTTCACGTGCAGCGCAGTCACGTCCTGAGAAAGTCTTGTTGCTGTCGGGACGTTTAGCAATATACAACCAATCTCTCGCACACACATCAACGCACTGACAGAAAGCCATGCGCGTCTACAGTAGTATATCATGTATCTAGGTAAAGTCAACATAGCGGCAATGGATTTGGGATGGTTTGATCTTCATCTCTATACCAACGATTGGAGCATAAAAAATGACTTTAAAATAATTCACAATCAAGGGGGGATAACTCGACAGTGAAGGCAGCTTAGACACTAATTATTTAAAATGGACGGCAAACTTCTTCACAACAATTAAGTTTGAAAGTTATTGCCCTTGGCTGTCATGTTTAACTCTGGGTTTCTTTTATGGTTTACATGAGCGAAACTGAAACGGGGAAACAAGTGAGTTCTAGACCATTTCTAAAGAAATTTGAATGAATAATAAATATGATTGTGTGCAATGTGTGTGTTCTTTATTTGGCTGGCATTGACAAACGAAAAGTAGTTGTGATTTCAGCTGTGTCTTTGCAGATGCTTCACATTGCACTTTGCATGTCCCGTAATTGTAAGGCCCCTGATAATGTCCTAAGCCATCAACATGAGATTTTTAAGGCTTGTAAACAGTCTTCTTAACATTCTCTAGCATGTGATGCCAAAATAACCCAGAACAAAAACATATCTACTAGGCACACAGCATCAATATGCTCCATTGAAAATTTGCGTTTTCCTTTACCAGTCAGTTTACATCATGTTTTCCTGCAAAGAATTGCACTTTGTCTATGAACATTATACATACTTTAAATTAAAAAATAGTGATCTCATGCTATTTTGGATGTACTATCTATAGACAACGTTCTTAGCTGGGAGCAAAATAAAGTCCATTACTTTGATCTGTAGTGAGTTCCAAGAGACGCCAAACAGTAGTGTCTTTACACAGTGTGAACCTATCGGGTTGTGGGCATATATTGTGTACATTTACCACAAATGTATCCCATCCCCCCCCCCCCCCCCCCCCCCCCACCTGGGTGTACGCTTGGGGACTGGGTGGGTATAACTACGTTTTAGTTCCCAGGGTCACCCTGGTCAGCCCCACAGGGTGGGATTTACTCTTTTTCTGGGGCATATGTTTCTGTCTAACCTTGCTCCGTTCACCTGTATTTTCCTTTTTAACACTCTCTCCCTTCTGTCTGCATTGATACTGGATGTGTTGCTAAATGGTCTGCTGCACCCAAGAGATGATACATTGTGTTTGCGGTTAATGCAATTTTTATCTGTAATATTTTGTAATTGTAACGATTTTCTGCTCTCTTTTTGTAAACTAGGGTACTATGAATTAGCATGAAGGTGCAGCATCCCTAGCATGTCTTAGGTTTGTTTAGCATATTAGGCTGGCTGGCGACATACATTCTGTTTATTTCTTTCACACGCAGCACAGGTACTTCCTGAGAAAGTCTTGTTGCTATCGGGATGTTAAGCAATGTACAGCCAATCAAATATATCTCAAAACCTTTTGACAGCAGCACAGTACAAAGGTGTACAAGGGTTTGTTCTTTATGTTTACAAAAATTACAAGTAGGCGAGTCGACCATTAAATGTCATTTGCAAGTACTTTTGTGTTAGCAAAATGTGATGCAGGGGCCTGGTTTGTCAGGCTAACTTCGTAAACATGGCTGCATGAATACTGTACAGTAGGTAAGGGTGAAAGATTCAGGTTAAAGCTTACATTAATTCCAGCGAACTGTTTGTATTTCATTCATACAAGATTGCTATCTTAGGGTTTTGTAAAGAGTTTTGTGTATCTTTTGGCAATAAAATATTCAGATATTTGTGTGGTGTGGGTTTCTGTTGTTTTCCTATCTTTGTTAGATCAATAACAAGTTATTAATAACTGATTATTTGTATACTGTCGCATGCCTGTACTGGCAGTGAGGAGCGATGACTGAGCATTATTACCGATGTGAGATGACCACGAAAACAGAATGGAGGCTACACAAGGTATATATCGCTGAAGGGGTCATTGTCGTATACATTTTAGGACACTGTATGTGACATACACGGTCTCGTTTTATACTGTTGTGACACAAGCAGATACACTGCAGCTTCATCAAAGTGGAATTTCTTTTCAATGAGAGATTTTAACATTTATAGAAAGGGTTGAAACTAAAACAATGTACTTGTATATTATTGTTCCAAATATTGAATTGAATAAACTTTATTGTCCATTAAACAACAAGTATAAATGGAAAATTTTCTTTGGCTCAGAGAAACATAAAACACACAAGTAAGACATGACAAACTAAGAGAAACTGAAGATACTACTAAAACATGAAAAATTATTGAAACATATTGTGGATTTGGATATTGGATTTTGTCCTGAGAAAATAATCAACAAAGACTAAAAATCTAAGTAATTTACTAATGAGGCCATATTGACCTGATTGGTTTCCTCTTGAAGTGCCGCCATGAGAGAGAGAAGAATAGAGATCCGAAAGACAATGAAATCAATAATGCCGCATCGATCATTAAATTTCATCATTTTAAATAATAAAATTATTGGCCCCCCATTACGACCCCATAATTACCGAATCAACCTGTTTTTTTTTTTATTATAAAATGGCGATCATGATCGATGCGACATTATTGATCTGATTATCTTTCGTAACTCTATTCTTCTCTCTCTATAACTATTGTCTCTGTTAACACCTAATCATTTAACTGACTAAGTGATTCCAAGTAGAACTTTATACGTTACAAGTTGCAACTAACTTTTAAGAACCCGCAGAGGTAACCTTAAAGTTAGTTGTCATAAGAACTTATTAATTACTTACCATAAGAACTTATTAATTACTTAGTGTAAGTTCTTATAAGTTCTTACAAGAACTTGACTTAAGTCCCAAGATACTGAGACAAATTTGACAAGATACAAGGACAAAAAAATAACTTTTTTTTCAGTAGTACTCTGGTGGTGGAGTGGATGGGGCTAAATAATCAGGCACAAGTGGTGTAAATGACGTGTCATCTCTCTGCGAAGCATATGACAAAAATATTGATTGATTACCAAATCTGATTTTTATTTGTTTAAAAGATTGTGTAGTTTTTCTGTGATTTCCTGAACACCGATCTTTTTTCCTTCCGCTAAAATACTAGCTTTTAGTTCTTCAACATTCACGGGAGATTGACTACGCATCTTATTCTGTATTTCGGACTTCTGTTTCTTGTAATTGTTCAAATCATCCTGTATTCTCTTAAATTCAATGTCATCAATAAAATTATCGTCCAAAGCTTTACTGATAATAAGTTTCATACTGCTCAACTTTGCACCAGCCAGCGTACTCAATGCTTCATGTTTCTGTAACTTCGTATGAAATCTCTCTGTTTTTTCTCCTGAGCCGCTTGTCCTTAAGGCTAGCTCTGCGAGAGTCCTCAAAGGAGACAGCTGCCTTGTAAATGGTGGAGCGCCAGGTGTCACGGTACGCAGCAAGTGAAGACCACTGGTGGTGGTCGATTTGGCAGGCACTAAGTGACTTCTTGAGACAGTCTTTGTATCTCTTCTTTGGTGCCCCTCTGTCACGGTGTCCAGTAGCAAGCTCGCCGAACAGTGGGATCTTTGGTAGGCGATGATCCTCCATCCTGGAGACATGCCCCGCCCAGCGGAGCTGTGTCCGCAGCAGCAAAGCCTCGATGCTCACAGTTTCAGCCTGTTCAAGGACCTCGACGTTGGTGACATAGTCACTCCAGTGAATGCCCAGGATGGTACGCAGGCAGCGCTGGTGGAAGCGTTCGAGGAGTCGTATTTGGCTGCGGTAGAGGGCCCAGGACTCGGAACCATACAGCAGGGTGGTGAGGACCACAGCTCTGTACACGCTGATCTTGGTGCCTGTTTTCAGCTGTTGATTGTGCCACACCCGCTTGAAAAGTCGCCCAAAAGCGCTGTTCGCTTTTGCCAGCCTGCTGTCAAGCTCCTTGTCCAGCTTGGCGTCCGACGTGATAATGCAGCCAAGGTAGGTAAACTGGTGCACTGACTTTAGTTCAGACTCGCCAATGGTGATGTGAGGAGGGCGATACACTGTCTTGGGTGCCGGCTGATGGAGGACCTCTGTCTTTTTCAGACTGACCTCGAGTCCAAAGAGCTGGGCAGCATCTGCGAAGCAAGACGTGATGCGCTGCAGGGCTCTCTCTGTGTGTGCAACGAGGGCAGCATCATCAGCAAAAAGCAGCTCACGAATCAGTTGGTCTAGGGATTTCGTGTGGGCCTGCAGTCGTCTGAGGTTGAACAGGCTGCCATTGAGACGATACCTGATGTACACTGCATCGTCATCATCGAGGTCCACTGTGGCCTGCTTCAACATCATGCTAAAAAAGATGGTGAAGAGGGTCGGTGCCAGCACGCAGCCCTGCTTTACGCCGTTGAGAATAGGGAATGGTTCTGAGAGGTCATTGTTGAGTCTGACCTGGCCTTGCTGGTCCTCGTGTAGCTGGACAATCATGTTGAGGAACTTTGGGGGACAGCCAAGTCGCTCCAGGATCTGCCACATGCCTTGCCTGCTCACAATGTCGAACGCTTTTGTTAGGTCGACAAATGTTACGTACAGCCCTTTGTTCTGCTCGCGGCACTTCTCCTGTAGCTGTCTCAGCACAAAGACCATATCGGTGGTGCTCCTGTTTGCTCTGAAGCCACACTGGCCCTCTGGGAGGTGGTCTTCAGCGATGGCAGGTACCAGCCGATTCAGGAGCAGCCTTGCAAGAATTTTCCCAGCAATGGACAGCAGGGTAATTCCCCGATAGTTGGAACAGTCAGACTTCTCGCCTTTGTTCTTGTACAGGTTGATAACGACTGCATCACGGAGATCTTTTGGTAGTGTTCCTTCCTCCCAGCAGCAGAGAAAGAGGTCATGGAGCTTGTTGTGCAGTGCTGTGCCTCCATGTTTCCAGATCTCTGGCGGTATTCCATCAATGCCTGCTGCTTTGCCACTCTTGAGCTGGTGGATGGCTGTGAGGGTCTCTTCAGCGGTGGGCGGTTCGTCCAATTCAACCTTTACTGGGAGGTGTGGGATTTGTAGGACGACTGCTTCTTGAACAGTGCGCTCAGCGCTGAAGAGGCTCTGAGAGTATTCCGACCAGCGGTTCAAGATGGAGGTATTATCTGTGAGGAGTGCCTGGCCATTCGCGCTTCGCAGAGGACTTTGTACCAGGTGCCTGGGGCCATACACTGCTTTCAGTGCTTCGTAGAAGCCCCTGTAGTCACCATTGTCAGCGCAAAGCTGGGTCCTCTGTGCAAGTCTGGTCCACCACTCATTCTGGAGATCTCTGAGCTTGCGCTGGAGACTGCTGCAGACGAGGCGGAAGGCAGACTTCTTCACAGGGCAGGAAGGACGGACCATGACACTGACCATTCCAAGTCCTGTAGCGACGGGCGAGGGGCGAAACGGCAGGTGAAAGATGTCACTGGAAGCCGCAGTCTCAAACCTGCATACAGGCGGTTCAGGATATTGGTCGCCTGATGTTGACCTGGGGATGACAACATCACTCGGCACACCCTGAACGAACAAGCAGCCTTCTCTATGGACAGCACTGCTTGCTCCACACGGAGAGGGGCCTAGAAAAGGTGGCCTAACCAAAGCTCGTCCCCTCGCAACCCCAGTTGGCTAGCCGCGGTCAACGGGCATCTTCTCCTGCGGTCAAAAAACAAGAAAGAATAACGGATCCACTCTCATGACGACCACGACCGGACTAAACGTAGCATGCTGGAACGTCCGAACCATGCACGACAAAGCAGACAGCGGGCGCCCTGAACGTCGCTCCGCCCTCATTGCCCATGAATTGCGGAGGTTAAACATCGACATCGCCGCGCTCAGCGAAGTACGCCTTCCGGACGAAGGCAGCCTCCAAGAACTTGGTGCTGGGTACACCCTCTACTGGTCAGGCAGGCCTGCATCAGAAAGACGGCTCTCAGGCGTGGGTTTCATGGTCAAGACATCCATTGCGACTAAGCTGGAAAACCTACCAACGGGCCACTCAGACCGCATCATGTCCATGCGCCTCCCACTGAGACACCAGCAACACGTCACCCTTGTCAGTGTGTACTCCCCAACCCTCCTGGCAGAGCCTGCTGAAAAGGACAAGTTTTACACTGACCTGCGCAGCCTCCTACAGAGTACCCCTGCAGACGACAAAGTCATCATCCTTGGCGACTTCAACGCCAGAGTGGGCCAGGACTCTGAAGCCTGGAAAGGAGTCGTCAGCAAGCATGGCGTGGGGAACTGCAATGACAATGGCCGCCTACTGTTGGAGTTCTGTGCGGAGCAGCAACTGGTCATCACCAACACTACTTTTCAGCAAAAGGACAGTCGAAAGACCACCTGGATGCATCCTCGCTCCAAACACTGGCACCTTATCGACTATGTCCTAGTGCGTCAGAGGGACCGCAGTGACATCCTCACCAGAGTGATGCCCAGCACAGAGTGCCACACTGACCACCGCCTTGTCCGCTGCAAACTCAGGCTCCACTTCAAGCCAAAACCCAAGAAATGGGGGCCCCCCCAAGAAAAAGCTTGATGTTGCCAGCCTTCAGCGTGACGATGTGAAAGCTGCCTTTCAGACAGATTTACAGTGCAGGCTCAAAGACACAGCGGACCCAGTAGACTCCTCCCCTGAAACACTTTGGGAACAACTGAAAACTGCTATTGCAAAATCCTCTGCAAAAGTCTTGGGTTTCGCCAGAAAGAAGAACAAAGACTGGTTTGACGAAAACGATGTAGAGATCCAGGAACACCTAGCAAAAAAAAAGAGCCGCCCATCAGGCCCACCTAGCCCAGCCATATCGTCTTTTACACCTGGAGTATCTCGCCTCTTCACTTTCCAAATATTTAATTGCTTCTGTAATATTCATTAAACGGAATGCGTCTGCCTGTAATGTTTTATCTGATGCAATTGGCACAGTTGCCACATGCGGATCAGGCGTCAGTCTCAGTCGTCAGTAGTTGTGGATACAAGTTCACCATTTTTTTATTGACAAATATTTTTTTATTTAATCAGTGATTACATTTTGCAACTCGTCAAAAGTATACAATTTGCTGGCGTAATAAAACGAAACAAGATCTATGTGTTCTAGTTTTATGTAATTTAGATAAACAAAAGTTGTTTTGTCGACCAATATCTTGACAGCTGGAATACTGCTTGAAACTTCAAAAACATCAACATTTTTTCTAATAGAAATAAAAACTTTTGTTGACTCTGTCAATGTTTCATCCCACGTAAGTTTGATTCCCTGCACAGAATATATCTCTTTGGCAGAAGAAACAGATCTCATGATAATTTCAAATACTATTGTCGCTTCTCTTGCAATGGTAAAGTTTGATGGTACAAACACGACCAATGCATCTGATCTGCCCTTCCTATGCGTAAGAAGATACCTCCGTTTCTCATACAGAAGCACTTGTAGTTTATCTCTGCTAATGTTGTCTGGGGCAAAGCTTGGAACAAGACTTACAATCAATGGCCCAGAGTTAACAATTTTCCTAAACACTAAGGCTCCTTCGTCATCACTATATACATAAGGACTAATAAATTAAAACTTTATGTCCCAGTCAATTGTTGGTGGCGGTGCAGGCACAGGCGGCACAGGTGAAACTACCCACTTATTACCCACATGTATTAAGTTGTAGTACGCATTATTTACAGGAGGAGTAGGTACAGTAACAGCACGCAGCTGACCAAGTTTAGGAATCTGTCTTTCACCGTCTTTCATGTCATCTATTACTTTTCTCTTGTACATGCCAAAAGAATCAAGTTCAAAACCATACACCTCTCCGATTTCCCCCTCTTTTTCAAAATCTTGTACGTCAGCCAAATCTTTCAACTCCGTTACCGGACACGCAACTGGTATGATTCTCGACTTTGGACCAGCACTCATTTTATAAACAAAAATAAAATTATTTAACTTCCAACACAACACTAAAATCGTGCATCACAACTGGTTTGTCATCTTGATTAGTTACAGATATACACAGTGACTCAAAGAAACTGGAACCTAATTTCTTAAACTGTAAATTAGGAAATCTAACAGCAACACTTTCACAATAGGGGGCAGTTCCAGTTGTCACACATCTTAACAAAGTTGATGGCTTTCCATTGTGTACATTTTAAGTTGTGTTTAATTCTTTTAAGTGAACATTTAGCACTGTGTGTACTGACAAATGAACAGGATATATTCCAGTTACTTTATCTTTTCTTGGTGTAAATAGTTGATGCTCATCTGTTGGTCTTAACCAATCTACATCTGGGAAATAAAATTTTTGGCCATAAAACCCCAAGTAACTTTACAAGACTTGATGATAATGAATACTCAATATCTTTCGGAAATTCCAATGTAACAAGTAAGTTAGCCGGATTTAAAGTTGCTTTAATTTTAAATTTATTTTGTAGCCATTCAGCTAAAGTACAAAAGTCATAATACCCAGCTCGTAAAACATTAGCTCCCTCAGTACTTACTTACTTTTACTTACGCCTGTCACCCCTACCCGGGTATAGGCCGTCGACGAGAGACCTCCAGCGACTCCTGTCCTGTGCTTCTCCTTCGATTTTACTCCAGGTGGTTCCCATTCTCTTGATGTCTGCTTGGAGGTCTCGACGCCAGGAGTTTCTTGGCCTACCTCTCTTCCTCTTTCCCTGGGGATTCCATGACAATGCCTGCCTAGTAATACTGGAAGCTGGCTTTCTCAGACTGTGACCAATCCATCCCCATCTTCTTCGCCCAATTTCATTCTCTGCTGTTATCTGCTCTGTTCTCTCCCAGAGTCTGATGTTGCTGATCTTCTCTGGCCAGTGGATTTTCAAAATTCTTCTAAGGCAACTGTTTATGAAGATCTGTACTCTGTTGACAGTGGTTTTTGTCAATCTCCAAGTCTCTGCTCCATATAGGAGAACTGCTTTTACGTTGGAGTTGAAAATCCGGACTTTGGTGTTTTGTGACAGCTCTCTGGAACTCCACACTTTTTTCAACTGGAGAAAGGCTGCTCTGGCTTTACCGATTCGTGCTCTGACATCTGCATCAGTGCCGGCTTTTTTGTCTATGATGCTTCCGAGATAGGTGAAGGACTCCACCTCCTCCAATGGGGTGCCAGCAAGCAAGACTGGTTCTTCCCTGGTTGCTTTCAGCCTCATTGTCTTTGTTTTCTGTTTGTGGATGGTGAGGCCCACTTGGGACGAGATGTCAGCAAGCCTCGTGGTCTTGTCCTGCATTTGTTGATGAGTGTGGGACAGTAATGCCAAGTCATCTGCAAAATCGAGGTCGTCAAGCTGTGTCCACAGTGTCCACTGTATTCCGCTTCTTCTCTGCTCATGACCCAGTCTATGGCCAGTAGGAAGAGGAACGGAGACAGCAGACACCCCTGCCTGACACTGGTTCTGACCTGGAGCTCCCTGGTGAACTGCCCTTCGTGGATCACGCGACATGTCATGCCATCGTAGCTGCTCTTGATCAGGCGGACGAGCTTTGTGGGTACACCGTAGTGTCGTAGGAGTTTCCACAGAGTCTCTCGGTCCACGCTGTCAAATGCTTTCTCGTAATCCACAAAGTTGACGTACAGCGGGGAGCTCCACTCCAGAGACTGTTCCACGATGATGCGGAGAGTGGCAATCTGGTCTGTACATGATCGGTTTTAACTGAATCCTGCTTGCTGGTCTCTCAGGAGCTCTTCATTCTCTCCAGGATGATCCTGTTGAAGACCTTTCCTGGTACTGACAGCAAGGTGATTCCTCTATAGTTGGAACACTTGCTGAGGTCACCTTTCTTGGGAAGCTTGATTAGGTACCCCTCCTTCCAGTCAGCCGGCATCACCTCCTCTTCCCAGATCTTTCCAAACAGTGGGTACAACATCTCTACTGTTGTCTCTAGGTCCGCTTTCAGAGACTCCGCTGGGATGCCATCTGGCCCTGCTGCTTTGCCGTTCTTCAAAAATGCCACTGCTCTTCTGATCTCTTTCCGGCTGGGTCTGTCACAGCTGATGGGTAGGTCGGTCTCTGCTGGCTGGATGTCTGGGGGGTCGGGTGGGCTGGGTCTGTTCAGCAACTCTTCAAAATACTCGGCCCATCTGTCGAGTTGGCCTGCTCTGTCTGCAATAGGCTTGCCTTCCTTGTCTTTTACTGGTCTTTCTGTATGTCCATACTTGCCCGATAATCTTCTGGTAATGTCGTAGAGCTGTTTCATGTTGCCGCTGCCTGTTGCCTTTTCTGCCTCTGCTGCCAGGCTGTCTGTGTAGGCCCTCTTGTCTGCCCTGATACTCCTCTTCACCTCGCGGTTGGCTTCCGAGTATTCCTCCTGTGCCCTTGCTTTGGCTGCTCTCGTGCGACTGTTGTTGACAATTGCTTTCTTCTGCTTCCTCACTTCTACCTTCTTCAGGGTCTGTGCCGACAGCCAGTCCTTGTGATGGTGTTTCCTGAACCCTACAGTGTCTTTGCAGGTTGAGTTCAGCGCCTCTCTAACTGCCTTCCACTGCTGCTCTGTGGTGACCGCCTCCTCTTCATTTACTAGCTCCTGTAGCGCTTGAAACCGGTTGGACAGCACCAGTTTGAACTCTTCTCTCACTCCAGTCTCTCTCAGGAGGCCTACATTATAGCGCTGTCTTCTTGTTGTATCTGTGCGGCTTTTCTTTAACTTGAGCTTTATTCTTAAGGTGAGCAGATGGTGGTCTGAGGCGATATCTGCTCCCCTCCTCACTCGAACATCTTGAAGGGATCTTCTAAATTTCTTGCTAATGCAGATATGGTCTATTTGGTTCTCTGTAGTATGGTCAGGTGAGACCCAAGTTGCTTTGTGTATTCTTCTGTGTGGGAAGATGCTGCCTCCAATGACAAGTCTGTTTAGAGCACAAGTCTACAAACCTCTCCCCGTTCTCACTCATCTCCCCTAGTCTCTGTCTCCCCATCACCTCTTCGTATCCGGTGTTGTCCTCCCCTATTTTGGCATTAAAATCGCCCATGATGATGGTGATGTCTCGCTCCGCACATTTGTCCACAGCACTCTGGAGTCGGTCGTAGAACTCTTGTTTCTCTTCCTCGTCACTGTCATTAGTGGGCGCATAACACTGGATGACGTTCAGCTTGAGCTTTTTCTTGGTTCTAAAGGCTGCTGTGATAATTCTTGGCCCAAGAGGTTCCCAGCCCATCAACGCTCTCTGTGCCTCCCTCAGTACTAGCAAGCTTAATTCCAGCTACATGTTCTACATAATAATTTTTATCATCTGTTACATTAAACCACTTTACAGTGTAAAACATTTCATGGATAGCTACAGCCTTGCTACCATCACGATTATCAATTCCATTAGGTAACCACACGGGTTTGCTTGTGTCAAGATTTGTTAAGGTAATAAACATTTTTATTATCTCATAAAAAAGAATGATGGAATTTAAATCACCAACCATTACCACTACAAACGCATTTCAATTTAATGTGGATGCTAAGTATAATGTTGCACCAACTTATGAACAGAAAATAATTCAACTAAATCAGCTCGACATAGCTGTGTCTGAACAAGATTTATTTCAAGTCAAAATACCCAACCCCGTTGACCATTACCTAAACCCTCCAATTACAGATGATGCAACTGCAAAAAAAGTGGTCTTCAAGCCCACTACAGATGTTCCAAAACCAACTTAACTTTGCTATTCTATGTTCTACTACAGGCTGTGGTGTTTCTTTTACAGACCACATCTGTTAAATATTTTGCAAAGAAAAACCCTGTGTCAGAACCAGTACCGAAGCAACTGGCAGTCAAAATGCAGAAAGCGTGGGTGGCAAATGATGAGAGAAAGGAAAGCAAGAGAGATGCAGAGATGCACAGAAAAGTCATACTTGGTGCTCCAGTCCAGAAGCCTGCAACGAAAACAGCAGAGAAAAAGAAAATCCTTGCAGAGGGACAGCAGAAGGAAACCAAGAGTACAAAACAACCTGCATCCAGTGTTGCAGAGTCTCCTGTCATTGAAGTTCTGCAACCTACCCCTGAGAAAGTGCAGAACACAGCTGAGAAAATCCTTGGAGAGGGTCAGCAGAAGGAAAACAGCAGTAAAAAACGACATGTGTCCAGTGTTCTAGAGACCCCTGACATTGAAGTTCTGCAGCCTACCCCTAAGAAAAAGCAGATAACCCTGGGACCATTCTTTCTGAAAAAGCTGTAATGTCAAGATCCACTTGTGTGTGTACAGAGTACATATGTTATCTCTCTTCTGTAGTAATGAAAAACATTTTGGATTATTGGGAGTGTACATTGTCCCCTTGACTCATTTTCTTCAGTTTCTTCAGGGGACTTTGAAGTATCTTAGAGTCAAAACCTGTACAGCATTGCAGAGGTTTTTTCCCCCACTGGATTCTTCATGAGGACTGAGGGACATTTTGGACTTTTGATATTAGTGAGCTGGATTTGTAGTGTACATTTTTCACTGGACTTGTTCACTATATGTATATATATATACTTCATGAGCACTGAGGAATATTTCAGAATTTTCTTGGAGTTGGACCTGTACATATTTTTTTTCTCTGTGCTCTTCACAATTACTGAATGACATTTTGGATGGTGTAGGAGTTGTACTGTACTGAACTGCTGTGCTGTTTGAAAAGGGAAGAAGTGTTTGGAGGTGAGTTTCCCCTGTTTGTATGTGTTGTAACTTTCTTGCTGAGATATTTCAGATATTAATAAAACCATAAGAGAGTACCACAGTTTGATTATGATTGACCCCAGAATGGATGTTTAACACTAAAAAAAAGGCCTGAAACTGATCATTTATTCACTTTTTATTGTCTTTGGAAACGCCTCCAGAACACGCCAGATTGCACAGATTTTAATATAGATTTAAAAATTTCCCGGGGGGGGGGGGGGGGGGGGGGGGGGGGGGGGGCATGCCCCCGGACCCCCCTAGTTTCAGACTTTTTTCACTTTTCTAATTCCCATGCCTGATACTAGGGGCACAATCACTAACAAAATCAAACATTTTAAACGGGAGTGGAAAATTTGAAGCACAAAAATAGTTTCTTGCAAATCTGGAAGACTCGATCAATTAAACAGTAGATCTCCCATCTAGCAAACAACGATACCAAGATGTACTTAGATATGCCAGATCAAAAGTTGACTTTGTAGTTGGCATTGGGTTATACATGCTACCATCAGGCCTTCAACTCCAAATGGGTACAATAACAAATTATAATAATGAAATCATTGTTGCAGGTGTTGGTCAGAAATTAGGACTCAACCAATCTGTGAACTTAGGCCTAACAACCACACATGTACAGACATCAAAACCATTACAGACTGTATCAACCCCGGCCCCACCCCCGGCACCCATACAGCCAGTACAGTCAACCCCGGATCCAACACCATCACTAAACACACATGAGTCAGAAAGAACTGCATTGGTAATAGGCCTTACTGGATTAGGGTTATTACTTCTTTACCTGTTTCATTAAATAACCCACCATTAATCCTCCTACTGTTACCAAAAAGACCCACACATGTTCTGCCATAAACCCAACTACCTTCGCTGCTGTACTAATAAGCCAACTGACAACTGTGCCAATTATGCCAGGCAAAGCATCCATTGCTTTTACAGCCAATTTCTTAAGCAAGTCTGATATGTGTGACAACTGTTTTTTTACCCCTGACTGTAAATCTTTTGGGTCAGTGGGGGCTGGTGGACCAGGTGGTGCTGGACCACTACCACCACCACCTCCACCAGAGACAGCCAACACAACAGTACTGATAATAAACCCAAGAGCAGTAATTGAACTTGCAATTGTAATACCCTGTTCTCTGAAAAGTGTTTTCAATCTCTCTGCCAAAGTTGTGTCTTCGTGAAGTATTTTCTGAATAGTTTCTCTAATCCTGTTGACCTGTGTTTTCAGTTTTTCTCTTCCAATACTAATCGTTTCTAATCGCCCTGATCGTTCTATCTGCAAATCATTTAATCTGTGTTGTATTCTTTCTTTCATTTCTGTGTCAAGATTCCCATTGTCTTCGGTAGCCAGTTTCTCTTTTTCTCATTCTATGTGTTTATCAAGCTCACCTAGTTTGGCAACATTATTTACCATTTCACCTCTTATTGACTGCAGTGATTTATTTAAGCCCATTAAATCTCGCAAGGGTAAAGGAGGGTCTTCTATTGTTTTCATTACTTCATCAGTAAATGAGGTTTCTTGTTCTACATTGTTTGCTATTTCTGGCAGTCTTTTTACTTCCGTCATTTCAATTTCTTGTCCTGTTGGTAATCTTGTTTGCATGTCATGAAGGGAACTAACAAGTCGAGGCGCAAGTGGTGGCACGGCAGACCCCCCCAATACCACGGTACCTTGCCAACCCGGTATTACACCGACTTCACCTTTAATTGTACTTAAAGCTCTAAACTTAGAAGGGTTATTTCTATGGGTTAAAAACACTTTACCCCTGTCTGTATTTACAAATAAGTGCCCTTTATCATATTCAAACTGATTAGGATCTATTACATCTGGGCGAGCACCAACACTGTCATAAAATGAGTTTACTTTGTCTTTTAACAGTTCGTGATACATAGGAGAAGTATTTACCATTCCAGCCATATCTGTCATATCTGTGATACTAGTATCTGAGACATCCATTTCAAAATCTTCATGATTACATCCTCCCGCTGCCATTGTTTTTATTAATTTAATATTTTTGATTTTTGCATAATAAAATGACATCATCTTACGGATCAAAGTTAGACCCATATAGAAAACTATGTGAGCCTCTTGGTGTTAAGGGCATTAGGCAATCAATCGTCATGTCAAACAATCCAAGTACTATAGACCAGAACCAAACACTTGCAGTTAAATTTCCAAACCTAGGTCCCAGTGACATTATTGTTCCTGGCACTGCACGCCTTGCATTTAATAATAATAATAATAATGGGTACTTATATAGCGCTTAATCTTACTCAAAAGCTCTAAGCGCTTTACAATCTGTACACAAAAATAAAATACAATGACATATGCACATAACAAACAAAGCACAATGCCCGAACACACCATTTTTACAATAAACTAAACAACAATACATACATAATAATTTATTATTTAATATTGAACTATCATCAGATGCAGATGTAAACAGAACACTAGTTAACAATCTTGGCAGAGCAATTATTAGAACTATTAAAGTAAAACTTGAAGGACAGGAAGTGTTTAGTCTTGATGATGCTGATGTGTTATACTGTTACAAAGATCTTTGGCTTACAAGAGAAGAAAGAGAAGACCGTATTTATCAAGGCATACAGTCAGATAACATTACTAAACTTCGAATCGAAGCAGCAGATAAATCATCCACAGCAGCCAAGGATGTTATTATGGCCGAAACATACGGAACCAGGTTTTTCATTCCACTTGAATTTGAAATCCCGACAGCTCATTTGCCTTATTACCAAGGAGCACTGAATGACCGTCTGAGTTTTGAACTAACCTTCAATGACTACTCCAAAGTTATTAAATCATCTGATCTCAGTGCAACATATAAGATCTCTAACATCTCTTTGGAATATGAAATTGTTACACACACTGATCTAGCCAGACTCATTCAAAATCAGTACCAGTCAAGACTTCCAATTTATTATGACAGGGTGATTAGACATAGTTTAATGCATAAAGACAAAAGCGACCCGATGTGAAACATAAACTTGAACACACCTGCCAGATCACTGAAAGGTATACTCATGTTGTTTGTTGAACCGGCGAGTCCATACAAACGGGATTCAGAAAAATTCTACAATCCAAAGATAACACATTTGTCTTGTACAATCGAAGGCCGTCCAAACCAAGTGTATGCTTCTGGAATGCTACCTTACCAGCACTACGATGAGATCACAAAGTATTTTGCTGGTGGGAGGATTAGAGATAAACCTGCAAACATTGCGTGTAAAGATCTACATCTGTATGACATAAGAATCGGTCAATACCTGACAAATAAATATGCTCTGTGGTTAGACCTGCGTAGTACAGATGACGACTACCTTCATGGGTCAGGTCGAACTGTTGAAAACGGCAGTGATGGAATTACAATTCAGATACAAAAAAAGGTTGAAACCGCTGCAGCAATAAACATATATTTGTATCTGATTTATGACGCTCAACTCAATATTGCAGAAAGCAGACTAAGTGGACACTTGTATTAAAATTATATTGTATATTAAAATGAACTTGCTGACACTTGACCCACACTGTGGCTTATTTTGTGGTGCCACAGGGTGTGGAAAAACTGAATTTGTACTTAATCTATTACAAACAATATACATACATCATTTTGAAAACATAGTAATATTTTGTCCTACGATAAAACACAACAAAGCTTATCACAACCGATTATTCATTTGGACTGACAGCAACATTTACTTAGTTGACCCTGAGAAAAAACTAAATGACTACCTACAGTATTTTTACAAGCAGTTTGAAGGACAGCCAACTTTGTTTATTGTTGATGACTGTTCTGCAGAGAAAGACATTGTCAAGAAGAGAAACACTTTAGCAGAACTTGCCTTCAGTGGCAGACACGCAAATGTCAGTGTATGGATTCTCACTCAAAAATATAATGCTGTACTGAAGATTTTTGAGAACAGTTAAAGTTTATCTGTTTGTTTTACTGTAAGGATCGTGACAGCTTTGAAGACTGTCTCAGAGAGAACGATGTAATACCAAATAAGCATGAACGGGATGATGTGAAGAACAAACTGAAATCAACTAAGCATCTAAAGCTTATTTTAAAGACAGATCAGCCCACAGGGTATGGGTTAGTGAATTAATTTATACATTTGTTTTGTCCAATAAAAATGATAGATGGACAAACCCACACAGTTGATGTTTCAGACTGCTTCAAAGATGTTAAGTGTTTTTATGACTTAAAAACACGTGTGTTTGAACCCAGCTTTAAACTCTCAACACCGCCAATGAAGATATACATGTCATACAATGTTACTTTGGAATATTCTGATGGATCACCACGTTATGATTACGAGACTGTTGATCTTAAGACAAATGCTTTTAAAATTTATGATGCTAACCGCTTGCGCAGTGGCTGGTTTGAGGCACTGTGTAAAGACATATTTGATCAACTAAGAAAACTACATTGTTATATTGAAAGTGTTACATTCAATAAAGTGATATTACACCTGCAGGACAAGACCTTAAGACACTCACCAGGGAAGTGGTTGATTTGTTTTGGTGACTAAACTAAATTTGTTTATTGTAGCTACAGCTAATAAAGTGGTATTACATAAAGTGGTTCCCCCCCCCCCCCCCCCCCCCCCCATTTATTATTTTGTCGGTCAAATAAAAATGACGGACAATACACAAAGCCCATCAAGCTCATCTGGCTTAAGAAACGTGTTTCACACAACAGACTTGCCTATATTTAATAGTAACAATGTTTATGAATTGATAGAAAACTCTTTTTTGTCATACAAGATAATCTTCTTACAGGCAGTGTAAAGATCCAGATTGTTGCCAAAATAGAATTTACTACAGTAGACGGTGAAGTGATTGTATCGTATATATCAACAAGACAACATACAGTTAACACAAGAAGAGAACTAGAGAACGTGTTTAGAGAAAGACTATTGCCTTACTTTCTTGAAGCAATTGACAGAGCAAAAACGAAGGGGAAAAATGACGGACAATACACAAAGCCCATCAAGCTCATCTGGCTTAAGAAACGTGTTTCACACAACAGACTTGCCTATATCTAATAGTAACAATGTTTATGAATCGATAGAAAACTCTTTTTTGTCATACAAGATAATCTTCTTACAGGCAGTGTAAAGATCCAGATTGTTGCCAAAATAAAATTTATTACAGTAGAAGGTGAAGTGATTGTATCGTATATATCAACAAGACAACATACAGTTAACACAAGAAGAGAACTAGAGACAGTTAAGGCCTATATTAGGTAAATCATGGTTGCCACTGCCAACAGAGGTTGCAAACAAGGAGGCTGTTGTCAATATACAGAACAATGACCACCATTGTTTCATGTGGTGTGTGCTTGCTAAACTACACTTTGTAAAAACAAGACCTGTAAGAATTTGTAAACAAACTCAACTTCAGTGGTATAGATTTTCCTCTTAAAATAGAAGACATAGACTTGTTTGAAAAAATGTGTATGTATGGGATAATGAGTCTGTTGACAAGTTACAACCCATTAGAGTATCACCACTTGCTCCAACCTATAATCAGTGAGAAGATAAACATGTTGACATGTTATTAATCGGTGATGACAATAACTTTCACTACACAATTATCAGAAATATGTCATGACTAATTCATGGGCATACAACAAAACACAATGGCAAACAGGAAGTGTGTAAAAGATGTTTACAAAGGTTCTCCTCTATTTCAGTGCGCATAAACATGTTTTGCATTGTAGGTCAGCTGATGACATACAAACTGTACTTAAGTATCCAGATCCTGGTAGTCAAGTATATTTTAAGAACTATGGGAATCAGCAAAAGCTGCCGTTTGTAGTGTATGCTGATTCTGAATCACTGGTTGTACCATATGAAGGTCCTGTTCCCGAATCATTATCAAAGACTATAAAGTTGAGTGACCAAGTGGTGTGTTCTTTTGGATACATTATTGTTAGGTCAGACAGACAGCATTCAGAACCTGTTATCTACAGAGGGGAAAATGCAGCATGTCTGTTTTTAACAGAAATGAGACATCTGTATAGCAAGGTAGTACAGTATCTCACAACATGTCAGATGCCTTTGGTGATGACAGAAGAAGACAAACTAAATTTTAATACAGCTGTGACATGTTGGATTTGTGAACAACCTCTCCAGGGTGATAAAGTTCGTGACCATGACCACATAACTGGACGCTACAGAGGTGCTGCACATAACAATTGTAAATTGTTATTAAAACAGATCCTAAGACATATAAGTTACCAATCTTTTTTCACAATCTTAAAGGTTATGATTCACACATTATCATGCGTGCCGTAGATGAGTCTTACAGAAACATAAGTTGTATTGCCCAGACAACTGAGAAATACTTAACTTTTAGGCTGGACAACAAATTAGTGTTTTATGACTCGATGCAACATTTGTCTGAGTATCCAATAACAAGTAAATATTTTGAGCCTGAGTTAATTAAGATAGGTATCTACCCATACAAGTATATTGATCACTGGGTTGTGTTTGAGGAAAGGAGACTGCTACCAAAAGAGAAATTGTATTCCACACTTAATGGAAAAGGTATTTATGACTCTGATTACCAGCACACTCTTGATGTATGGGGTAAATTAAGGTGTCAGACAATTGGTGACTATCATGACCAGTACTTGAAAGCTGACATTTGCTTGCTAGCAGAAGTATTTGAAAGTTACCGTGAAAAGGGTTTGTTACATTACAGTCTTGACCCGGCCTGTTACATAACTAGTCCTGGCATGACATGGGATGCATTTGTAAAATCCAGTAAGATATTTATAGACCTGCTGTCTGATCGCACGATGGGTGAAATGGTGGAACTTGGATTGAGGGGAGGCATTAGTATAGCAGCAAACAATTATGCCAAAGCCAACAACAAATATCTGGACGACCTTGACTTTGACCCCTCAAGGTCAAGGTCATTCATTACATACTTGGACGCGAACAATTTGTATGGTTGGGCGATGTGTGAGTTATTGCCCTTAAAAAACTTTTGTCTGTATGATTTGTCACAGTATGACGTAACACAGACAGTTAACAAACTATATTATGAATCATGACCGAAACGACGCGAAGGGTTGGATCTTTGAAGTAGACCTGGAGTACCCACGCCATCTACATGATTACCACAATGATTATCCTTTGGCTGTTGAGAAAATAAGTATGACGGGGGAAAAAAGAAGACACTAAACTTGTGCCGAATCTGAGTGACAAATTCAATTACATGTGTCACTATCGCTGGTTGCAGTTTTACATCAGACATGGGTTAGTATTAAAGAAAGTTCACAGTAGTATTCAATTTGATCAGAGTGCTTTTTTGAAAGATTACATAATGAAAATCACAACCCTTCATGCGAGAGATGGCAACACTGCATTTGACAAAGACTTCTTTAAAGTTATGAACAATGCCTGTTTTGGTAAGACGATGGAAAATCCTCATCACTGCAAAGATGTGAGACTTGTCACAACTGAATCAGGTGCTATTAAACTTACAGGTAAGCCACAGTACACAGGGTATAAAGAGTTTCATTCATCATTGTATGCAGTGTCACTCAAAAAAAACAGATTGTCAAACTGGACAAGCCAGTATTCATTGGTATGGCAATACTTGAGTTATCAAAACTGTTGGTGCTTGAATTTTATTATGATTACTTCAAACCGAAGTATCCTGAGTGTCGTCTGCTATACACTGACACTGACTCTATGATCATTGATGTGCCTACTGAAGACTTTTATGAAGACATGAAAACAGAACTGCACATGTATGACACGTCTGACTACCCTAAAGATCACCCGCTGTTTAGCACACAAAACAAGAAAGTGCCTGGAAAGTTTAAAGATGAACTGAATGGAGTGCTGATAGTTGAACATGTTGGACTGAGATTTAAAAAAAATGTATTGTATACTGCATCAAAAGGGTAGTCAGTCAAAAGCCAAAGGAATTTAAAAAAAACAGCGATAAAAAATAAAGACATCCGTCATGAACATTACAAGCAAGTATTAGATGGGGCATTAATGCTTGATTATCCAAACAAGTCACTGAGATCAAACAAACATAATCTTGAAATGATCCAAACACATAAGAAGTCACTGGCAGTTGGGGACACAAAACGTGTGTTTCATAGTAAGGAGAAGGCTTATGCGCCTGGACATTACAGGCTCAAGTTATCTGAGGGTATTTGCAATGAGCTCATTGACGAACTGATTGACGAATTGGTCAAAAGTGAGTAACAGTGTCTGGGGGAATAATCTGTAATTCTTCTCTGACAAATGCCCTCTGTGGGGCAGGTTCGTACAGGTAATATATTGACACGTCAGCGCCGGGAATTATTTTTTTAATATTATGAATGGTCGTGGACCAGATGGGGTCGGTTGCTCTGCATCTGACGTCATTCTCGGCCTCACCTGGTTGATATAAATATCTCACCTGTTTTGTAAATAAACTTGTGTCAGGTGCTGACGGTGTTGTTGTTTTTGGCTCTGTAATTGTTTTCAATTTAATAGCATCAACAGGCTTTGGGTGTCCTTCATTATTCATTGCTTTTATCACAGATAGTAATCTTCTTACCCATTCAGTGTTACGTGTGTCATGCATGAGTTCCTTAGAATACTGGTAGCTGAAAAGTCTTTCTGATAACTGCTTGTTGAAGTTTTCAACGATTGCCTGTGATCTGTCTACGCCTGGAATGCCGCGTCTAACCAGTACGCCATGCTTCACAAATAACTGATTAACGGCACCTTTAAATTCAGATCCATCATCAACCTGTACAAGTCTGGGGAATTTTAAAGGGCCTAGACTATATATTTTTGTTAACGCTGTAGCAAGTGTGGTAGCATTTTTGTCAGATATGGGTTCGGCATCTTTGTATCTTGAAGCAATGTCAACGACAGTCAGTGCGTATTTGTAATGCTTTTTTCTTATTGTGTTATGGGGCAGAAACAGAAGATCCATTTGATGTGTGTCATTTGGTATAGTGTTCTCAAAATGAGGATGTGTTATTTTTCTTGGCGCAGGTAAATTTATCTGCCAAATTGCCTGTCTCTGTAACCACAGTTTTATTTGATTGAGTGATACATCACGGCCCACAGCGGCATGTGATTTCTGAATTGCATTTGCTCCATCCCAATATCCAATTGGGGAGTAATATATTTTTGATAGTTTATTTTCGGCTATCATTTTTTCTAGCAATATTAAGTCCAGTAAAATATACAAATGTCATTCCCACTAGAACAAAGATATTTCTCCGTTTCTTTGTTGTGTGCTTGGTTTGTAGTAGTCGCTAAGTTTTGGTTTTGGGATAGACATGTCATTACCAGCGACGAGAAAATATTCACGGATTGCATCATCGACATTAGAAAATGTATGCTGCGCGTGACCTTCTAGTTTAAGTTTTTCATTGATAAAATCAAGTTTCTCTATTCTTTGCTTTTCATAATCCTGCTGCACTTGTGCAAGTTTCTCAGACGCTTCATTGTGGCACTTCATTTCTTCTGCTGATTGCTGATTCTTCTCTACCTACTTTTGAAAAGAGATAATTTGATCCACTGAAAGCCAATGCATTGACCATGGCATCACCAATCATAATAGCTATTGTAGCCATACTTTTTTATTTACATAGAAACATTTTCGGGAATAATTCCTTGCTTGATGAGAAAGTCTTTTGTCGCAATTGACGCTGTAACAACTACAATTAGCTTAGCACTGTCTTCGAAATCCAATCTACTCAGGTCTGCCGATTTCATTTTGAGAAGAGTAAGCTACTGCTAGTCCACTAATTATGGTCAACGGCTTTGGATGATACTGGTAATGTGGCAACTTCTGGTTTTGTTTTTGGAGTGTCTGATTTTTTGGTCACTGTTCGAGTCTGTGGTTTATATTTTTTCCATAGCGTGTAACTTACATAACCAAATCCGACAACAAATCTGGCAACTATATATTTTGCTGTTTCGGGTTTAGACTCAGTGTTAGTCTTACACTTTGATGAGGGTGTGATTGTCCTGATGGTGTTGGCAGTCCTGACGGTGTTGGTTCTGTTGGTCCTGACAGTGTTGGTATTGTCACTGGTCCTGATGGCAGGTCAGTTACATGAGTCTTTTCTGTTTGCGCTTGAAGCTGTAATTTTTTTGTCTGTTATATTCGGCTAATCTTTTTCCAGCTCAACCCTTCCTGGCTTTTAGTCTTAGTCACCGTTTGAACCTGCGTCAAGACAGGACTCGGTTGCAGAGTCATCTTGGTTTCGTCCATTTTCTTCTGCAGTAAAATTTATTTTCGAAAAATCAATATGACTCCCAGTAACGAGCAAGGTTACCACAGGTGCAAGGTAATTGCCAAACTTGTAAAACATGACGCATGCTAATTTACCAATTGAACTTGAAACAATAGGGTTGCTTTCAAGGTCGTGTGATAGACTGTCAGTGTCTACAGGTAGAAAGTGACTCACTGCTTTTGTGTATAGGCATACAAGAGATCGACTTAAATCATGAGTCATTAGTGAAGTGATATGATTTTCATATTTAGAATGTAGTTTAATTAATTCGTCAGCGGTGAGAGATTCAATATCTTCTGTCATGTATTGTTTTCCGAGATACGCTTTTGATTTGCCTGAAACAATTACAGATAGAAGACGCTGTTTTTTCGAGTCTAAGTCTTTGTTCTCTACAGCACTGATATCGTTTAAAAGAAGTAATTCATCTTGATTCATTTTATAATGTAATTTTAAAAAGTAAAACAAAAAAACAAAATTGCAGGTAACTTTGAAATTTGTTATCAAGCAAAATCACGTTTTATATACGTTACCACCACTCGGTTATATAGTCAATAACTTTTTAAGTTTACCCCTGTCCCAGTAGGTAACAGCAGGTGCTAAAATCCTGCTGCTTTTCTGCTGGGTTATTAAATGATCTGCTTGTATCGTCTCACAGGTGGGCATGGTACGCGCTACAGATTTCAATTGCAGTGTCATGTGCAGTGACCCTGTCCCTTAAAGCAAACATACCTGGCACAGTACTGCTGATTAATGGCTTTGCACTAAACTCACTCAGCACCCTGTCCAAGTGAGAGCCAAGTGAGACATTATACGTTACATACACGTTGCCGCACCATATGTGGCATGTGCTGCACCATACATGGCATGTGCCGCATCATACGCGGCATGTGTCGCACCATACACGATGTGTGCCGCACCATACGCGGCGTGTGCCGCATCATACGTTGCATGTGCTGCACCATACGCGGCATGTGCCGCACCATATGCGGCATGTGCCGCGCCATACGCAGCATGTGTGGCGACATGTATGACAATGTCAAACACCATAGAGCACAAAAAAGAAGTAGTCAAACCCCAACGTAACAGAACCTGTTTGACCAAACGTGAGTAAGAGTTAAAATAAAATAGACTCGCCAGGTTTTTTCTCTCATTAAAATATGCATAAAGTTTTGAAAAGACCGAGATCGTTTTTCAGCCACAGGCATGACCGGATAGGACTAATCCTTGCCAGTTAGTGTAAATTTTACCAGATGATCTGTTATAATGTATGCACCCGTTGGGATGTATGACGTCAGCACTGTCATACCGGTTAGTTGTGTAGGTTGTGTATATGTATGTATGTGTGTGTGTGTGTGTGTGTGTGTGTATGTATGTGTGTGTATGTATGTATGTGTGTGTAGAGATACAAGCAGACGAAATCTCCTCATCACACGTACTCAGTCAGGCAAAACATAACCGTTAGAAATGTCAGCAGTAAAATAATATTAAACAAGTCTCGCCAGCCTACTCACAACGAGAGAGCTAACAGTACAGTTGACTAATACTTGTAAATGGGGTTAAGCCTGGGGTCCGAGGCTCTTGAGGATCTGACCTGTGTCCACTTATAAAAATCTAGGCTCCTGAGAATTATAGTCTCTGTAAAACCCCATATACTCAGTACAAGGCAGCCAGATACTGGGGGTTTTTAGTCTGCAGTTGAATTAAACTTCCTTGTCAATGTTTGTTCAGTGTAAACACACTAGGGGTTATGTTGCTGCCAGGTCATGGTTGCAAAAAGTGTTCGATTGGTAATGGTCGCCATTTTTGTAAATTAACAGTGTGTGATTAGGTGTTCACAGAGACAATAGTTATATAGAGAGAAGAATAGAGATACGAAAGATAATCAGATCAATAATGTCGCATCAATCAAGATCGCAATTTTATAAAAAAACAACAGGTTGATTCGGTAATAACGGGGTCGTAATGGGGGGCTAATAATTTTATTATTTAAAATGACGAAATTTAATGATCGATGCGGCATTATTGATTTCATTGTCTTTCGGATCTCTATTCTTCTCTTTCTGCCGTGAGATGGCCTTAGTCGCCTGCTCGGCGTTAAACCCCAATAACTAACTAACTCTTGAAGTGAACAACTACTGTAATATTAAGCTGCTGACAAAATTGTGCCTGATGGCTACTAATTAAACTGAAATACGAGTTTAATATATCATTTTGAATGATCCAAATCACAAAATGCACTCTTAAGATTAATATATATATATATATATATATATATATATATATATATATATATATATATAATATATATATATATATATATATATATATATATATATATATATATATATATATGTTGTGGGCGGGGGGGGGGGGGGGGTCACGTTGCCTTCCAGTCACAATATGTACAACACTCTACTTGTCATATTTCACCATTTCGTGTCACTGTTACTGCATTTTTAATTAAATTCTTCGAAAAATACTAGCTACTACTGCTTCTGGCCATTTTCGTCCCAAATACTATTCACAGCTTCAAACCCAAGCTTGGTAAAGGTTAATACTTAGACGACACCCTTCCCCCCCCCCCCCCCCCCCCGCCCCACCCGGGTCTGCCCTGGGGGACTTGGGTGGGGTTAGGTATTTTTTTAGTTCCCAGGGTCACCCTGGTCAGCCCCACAGGGTGGGTTTATCTCTCTATTCTGGGGCATGTGTTTCTGTCTACCCTTTGTCCATTCACCTGTATTTGCCTTTTTAAAAGTCTCCCTACTGTCTGCACTGCCTGTAGCTCTTGATATTGGATGTGTGTTGCTAAATGGTCTTAGCTTTATTTAGGCCCAATGTGTTAGGTTTATTTCATGTATTTGACCGGCTGGCGACATACATTCAATGTTCTGTTTAGTTTTGTTTTTTTTCACAAGCAGTGCAGGCACGTCCTGAGAAAGCCTTGTTGCTGTCGGGACGTTAAGCAATGTACAATCAATCAATCAACCCCCCTCCCCCCAAATGGTCGAGGCCACCAGAGCTGAGAAAATGAGTGTAAAATGCCATCTTTGTATTATTTTAATAATATTCATCTGCATTTTGCAAACTTTTTCAACCAATCTGGCACAAAAGCTTGATAAGGCTTTTCTAAGCATATCAAACTGGCTGATCAATCGCAAAGGTCAAGGGTTTGACGAACGTGAGAAAACTGATTTCGCTGGTTCAAACGCATTAAGATGCCTGAACACTTTCAGTGACCTGCTGTAAAGATCAAGGTGACAATGTTACGTGGTGGAGTTGTAGTCGTAGTATGATAAACACACCAGACGCACGCACGTAAGTTTCTTTTAAATAAACCTCATTCAGCTGCAATCCGTCACACGTGGCTTAAGGATGTAGACAATACTGGAGTAACAGTTCCAACAATATCTTTTAATTCATCGATGCGATCACCACACAATGCATTTCCAAATGCACCAACACTGATACAAAGTCTCTTCTGCAATGTCCACACTCCGACACAAAGTTTCTCATACGCAGTGTCTCACACAATGTACGGGTCACGTACCTACAATAAACTGCGTGTCTCTACAATGCAAGACAATGTACATTCGCGCTTTTCAAAACAATCCAAGAAAATCACTCAACGCAACCAATCAAAATAATCTACGTAACCGGAACTCAAAATTATTAATAAAAAACGAACTTTCTAGAAAACTACAATAGGCTACACAAATTTGGCTGCTCACTTCACTCTCAAAGATAGCTTAAATAAATATCGGATCGTTTCCTACGATTAACACATGTATGCTCTCACAGGATAACACAACCACAATAGTAACATACAAAAGGTCAAATTTATTACCTGCCATACACGTGACCCATGACGAATTTGCCATTCTTGTTTGTTTGAGACTTATCTTATTGCGTTTTTATTTTGTTTATTGCCGGTGTTTTCTTATCGTGTATTTTACTTAGCAGAACAAGTTTAAACATTAAACGGCGGAACACTAGCAAGCTGTGTGTGGGGGTGCGTGCGTGCATGTGTATGCTTGAGTGCATGCGTGCGTGCGTGTTTGTGTCACGTACGTGTGTGTGGGCGTGGTGAATTTGCCTGTATGACACAATACATGGCGATCAAGTTCTTTTCCCAACGATCACTGCGTGGCCACAACAGCGTCATTGGGGGGGGGGGGGGGGGGGGGGGGCGGGGCTAGACATCAAACAAGATTTTCTTTGCATTCCACACAAACTCGTCAATCCAAAAATAAAGCACAAAATCATAGTTCCGACGAATTGACGCATTCGGCGAGGTGTCGTTCGAAGAAATGTCGCGTCAACGAGGTATCACTTTGCCGTGTTGTCAGATACACATTGCTAGGTCACACATCGTGTAGTCGTAGTCGTTCGTTTGTTTTTTAACCAGAAATGCGCATGCAAGAGATTCATCAGGTCTGTGAAGCTCTACGCGGGGCTGTTTGCTCCAATAAATGGTCTGTCGTGTCTGACAATGTTTCTTTTGTCTGAATGAAAGTGTGTGTTTCATGGTGTCAATGTTTCAACTGCCCGGCGGCCTATGTTGATATGCAGATTTACATTTCAAGCACCAACATTGCTGAAACTGACAGGTAACGGTGACGAGTTAACAAGTTGAGGATATCATCCCAAAGTCCACCGTATTGTTTGGAGCTCACATGCGTTTTTCTTTTAAGAACATTCTGAGTTGTTCTTTTTTTAAGCTTATCCTCACTAATGGTCAAAACTTAAGGGCCACCCCACTTTTTTGTGTCGTTGTTTATTGTCGAAAGTACGCTAATAAAATACAATGTTCTTTCGATCCAAATGGGTTAAAAGTTGACCTTAGACAGTCAACTGTACAAGGAACAATAGACAACAATTCATCAATTTCCACGAACGTGTCAAATGCACGTGAAACCTCGTCAGTTTTTGTGAAAAGCTGTGCGATATTGGCAAGCGTACCAAAGGCAGGCAGGTGGGAAAACTCGGTGAAGTCGTGATGCACGTGCTAAAGGGGTCAGTCGTGAACACTGAGCACTTCTGTTCAGCTACAAATACCGGTACAGTAGGGGCATAATTGTCACTTTCCTAACCATGCCTAACGCCAGTAGATCAAGACCGGGCGCTAGCATAGCTGCAGGATGGAATTTCCGGACGAAAAGTTGGGAAACGTCTTGGGGTGACCCATTCAGTGATCCCGAGGCTGTTGGCACGAGTCCAAGAAACTGGAAGGGCAGAACGACGATCCTGCTCAGGACGCCCGCGCTGCACCAGCAGAAGGGAGGACAAATACCTCTGGTGGCTCTGCGCGACCGAACTGTCACGTCAACCACTCTGCGCCGTCAACTGATGCAAGAATTACAGTCTGCCGACGTCTACGCGAAATTGGCCTGGCCTCACTCCAGCTCATCGCAGAGCCCGGGTTGCCTGGTGTCGTCAACATGTGAGGTCGAACAGACTCCAGTGGACTCAGGTTCTGTTTACTGATGAGTCACGGTTCACTGTCCTTCAACGACGGCAGGGTGAGGGTCTGGAGACACCAGGGCGAGCGATTCACGGATGGATGCGTCCAAGAGGTGGATCGCTACGGAGAAGGCTCAGTCATGGTCTGGGCGGGCTTCAGCAGGGAAGGCAGGACCTTCCCTTCACGTCATCCGAGGCACCTGACTGGACTGCGCTATCAGGACGAGATTGTGCAGCTCCTCATCCAGCCAGCTCTCCAAGCCATATGCGACAATGCGACAAACTGTGTGTGTGTGTGTGTGTGGGGGGGGGGGGTGTTGCTACACGTTACCCAAGCACGTCCCAGAGGTCCTCGATGGGCGCCAGATCAGGTGAACGAGCTGGCCACTCCATCCTTATGATGCCCCGTTGCTCAAAGTACTCATCCACCATACGGGCGCGATGAGGTCGAGCGTTGTCGTCCTGCAGAACAGCATTGTCGCCTATGGCTTGGAGAGCTGGCTGGATGAGGGGCTGCACAATCTTGCCCCGATAGCGCAGTCCAGTCTCGGATGACGTGGAGTGGGGGGGGGGGGGGGGGTCGTGCCTTCCCTGCTGAAGCCTGCCCAGACCATGACTGAACCTCCTCCGTAACGATCCACCTCTTCGCGCCGATTGTGTTCAAAGAGCGTGCAGGCTTTCCTGGTGGCGGCACGCCAGCCGGATCTGTCTTGTGCTTGTGCTTCAAGTTCCTTTACCGGGAAGACGCAGTGCCTGAGGCTGTCTCTTATGCAGTCTTTGAAGCGTTTCTTTGTCCGTCCTTGCTTCCTGTGGCCTTTTGAGAGTGCACCATACAGGAGTTGGCGTGGCATGCGAGAATCATCCATGCGTATGACATGACCTGTCCAGCGGAGTTGTGTCTTTAAGATCAAGGCTTCAACACTCACTAAGCCAGCATTGTCCAGGACTTCCAGGTTTGTCACCTTGTCTTGCCATTTTGATGCCCATGAGCGAGCGCAGGGATCTCATGTGGAAATGTTCAAGCTGCTTGAGGTGCTTTCTGTACAGCGTCCATGACTCACAGCCGTAGAGGAGGCTGGGGAGAACTACTGTCTTGTAAACTTTGATCTTGGTGGAGAGCTTGACGTTATTGTTATTCAACACACGAGTGCGCAGGCGACCCAGGGCTTGGCTGGCTTTGCTGATGCGAGCTGCGATTTCCTTGTCGATAGTACCGTCAGAAGAGATGATGCTCCCAAGGTACCTGAACTGGTCGACAGTCTTCAGCTCGGTGCCTTCTATGTACACTTTGGGTGGGGGGGGGGGGGGGGGGGGGGGGGGGGGGGGGGCTCTTGTGCCTGGGGCCGGTTGGTGCGGGACCTCGGTCTTGCTGAGACTGATGGTGAGGCCAAACAGTCGAGAGGCTTCCGAGAACCTGTTGACGATGGTCTGGAAGTCAGACTCCGTGTGCGCCATCAGCGCACAGTCATCGGCAAACAGCGCCTCAAGGATCAGTCTCTCGATGGTCTTGGTCCTGGCGTTCAGAGAGCCGTCTAGTCTGTACTTCAGGTACACTCCCTTCGCAAGGTCGCGTACTGCATGGGTCAGGACACACGTGAAAAACAGGTTCAACATCACGGGGGCAAGAACACAACCTTGTTTCACACCGTTGAAAATGTCGAAGGCTGCGGATGTGTCGCCGTTTGACTGGACAACTCCTACCATTCCATCATGGAAGAGGCGGATGATTTTGGTGAACTTCCTGGGGCAGCCGAGCTTTGCGAGGATGACCCAAAGCACTTCTCTGTTCACGGTGTCGACTGCTTTAGTCAGATCTATGAAGACAGCGTAGAGGTCAATGCATTTCTCCTGGACCTATCTCACAGAGAAGACCATGCCTCGCATCTGAGGGCACTCGGTCTAATTTTTTCTGCACTTGTAGCCAGAAAAATCATTTTCCATTCAGCTGCAACAAGAAAGGAGGATTTTGAGTGAAAAATGGGGATGTCGTCGTCGCAAGTATGCGCCTACCCTCCAAACGTAAAACTGATTGCCTTGATTACTTGCTGGTGGTCAGTGTGGGTGTGCTTGCATGCGTACATGTTTATTTGTTTTCTGTTGTTTGTTTGTCTGTATTCTCATAATGTGACCATGTGTGTGTGTGAGGGGAGGCGGGGGGGGGGGGGGGGGGGGGGGGGGGGAGTGTGTGAGTGTGTGTGTGTGTTGGTTTATGATTCAGTGCATGTGTACTTTAAGGATTAGCTTTTGTAAACAAAACAAAAAAAAGGATTGTTTTGTTTGTTTGTTTTTGTCTGTAAGTAAATATCGGCCCTAAACACCAGAAAAGTCAACTAAGTGAAAGGTACAAATTTTTAGTGTCGACAGTGTTTACTAACAACAAAAAACAGCTGCAAAATCATACTTAAACAAAGATTTCCTACAGTGCCTGATGTCAAATGACAGAAGCATCAACAACAAACAAAAACAAAGACATATACGCAGACAAAGACATGCACAAAATTGAAACACACTAGGGAGTTAACACACACCGAACACCCCCCCCCCCCCCCCCCCCCTCACCCTCACACACACACATTTACGGTGTCACATTATAATACAGATAAAACAAAGAAACAAACAACAGAAAACAAATAAACACGATGCAATCACACATGCACTACCAACAGACCACTTTAAAATATACATGTATTAAATCATGAACCAACACACACACTGCCTCCCCCCGCCCCCCTCCACACACACATTCACATTATCACGTTATGAGAAAATAGACAAAACAAACAACATAAAACAAACACGTACACATGCAAGCACACACGCAGTGACATAAACAGGCCACCATCAAGACCACCTTAAAGTACACATGTATTGAATCATTAACCAACACGCGCACCCCCCCCCCCACCCCCTCGCCCCAGACCGCCTTAAAATACACAATGTACACATGTATTGAATATTGAAGCTACACACACACATCCTCTCCCCCCCCCCCCCCCTCCGCACACACATATTCACATTATGAGGATACAGACAAAACAAACAACAGAAAACAAATAAACATGTATGCATGCAAGCACACCCACACTGACGTAAACAGACCACCAGCAAGTAATCAAGGCAATCAGTTTTATGTTTGGAGGGTTAGGTAGGCGCGTACCTGTGGCGACATCCCCATGTTTCACTCAAACTTCACTCAAATTTTTCACCTTTCTTGTTGCAGCTGAATGGAAAATGATTCTTCTGGCTACAAAAAGCAGAAAAACTTAGCCGAGTGCCCTCAAATGTGAGGCATTTGCGGCTGAATCTTGCATGTCCAATGTTTTCGAGGGTGAACGTGTGGAAAAGGCCACACACAAAAGGTTTTCTGATGAAATGACTCCCCAGCCATCTTCAGATTTTCAAGAAAAATAAAGGCATTTTAAAATGGTGTTATCCGCGTTTTATAATGTCTGGCCAAACATGAGATGTGTGCTAAAACAACGCAGGACACAGAGAAATATCCATCTTGCGATTTTTATTTTTATTTTGGGGGTAGGTAAAGTTACCGGGTCATAGCGTAAAGACTACACAATGAACAAAATGCAGTTGAGAGTGTCGTAAAGAGGACTAAAAATACTTGACTGTGACGAAAATAATAATAATAATAATAATAATGGCTACTTATATAGCGCTTATCCTTAAACAAATAAAGAGTGGGAGTGGAGAGGGTCATAAAACCAGAGAAACAACGGATTCTGCAATACACACGCGCACACACTCTCTCTTGGCTTGACTTCGCGAACGAAGATTCTATAGGGCTTGCCCACGTCGTCTGCAGGCATTTTCGTGGCTGCGGAGGCCAATCCGGGACAGGCAGGTTCGACCGCAGTGGCTGCAGGGGAAGCCTCAGGGTTCTGAGTTACGACAACTCTGTTTTTTCTTCTAAGCCGCTTGTCCTTAAGGTTAGCTCTGCGAGAGTCCTCAAAGGAGACGGCTGCCTTGTGAATGGTGGAGCGCCAGGTGTCACGGTCCGCAGCAAGCGAAGACCACTGGCGGTGGTCGATTTGGCAGGCACTAAGCGACTTCTTGAGACCGTCTTTGTATCTCTTCTTTGGTGCCCCTCTGTCTCGGTGTCCAGTGGCGAGCTCGCCGAACAGAGTGCACACACACACAGGTACATAATGACAAAGAACTGAGCTACATTGGGGTATCGAACAGGTGGGTCTTTAGGGCAGATTTAAAGCTGAGGTGCAATGAGAAAAACCCGCCCAGCGCGTGTTTTAAAAAGACTCTACAGGACCCAGCTTGGGCCCTGCCCCTAAGTGGGTCAAATCGGTTCGGAACACAGTTGACGGAGTTGGCAACTGCGTATCCCGAGCTTGCAAAACTCTCGGAAAACGACAGACCACTTCCTGTTGCACGGAAAACATCGCGATTAGCAGATCGGACAACAGCAGACGATTCTGTGACACTTTGAAACTGACCGACAGCCACGGATTTTACGCGCTGGGGACTATGATGGCAGAATGTACGGCTGTACATGCTGTAAGTATGACTCCTGCCACTTTGTAGTTGTGAACGAATTTTTTCAACACGTACCTCAATCCAATATAGGCTAATATAAATAAATAAAGAAGCATTGTGATGTACAACCAACACAGTAAATTGGATGAGAGAGAGAGAGAGAGAGAGAGAGAGAGAGAGAGAGAGAGAGAGAGAGAGAGAGAGAGAGAGAGAGAGAGAGAGAGAGAATCGACTGTTTACATAGATGCCAAAAGATACAAGGTCGCCATGGGTCGAGCTGAATTTTAGTAGCTGCCCTTCGTATGGAGAATTTTTTTCGCTGTAGGCCACTCCAGATGAAAAGATATAATAACAAATAACCCCTCCTTCCTCACCCTTCCGATATCGAATAAAGCTTCAGGCTGTGCTGTGTAACTTACGGATAGCTCGGCCTGGTCCATATCCAGTGTGCGTCCAGGCAAGACACAAATGGCCTGCTCTGTCCGTCGGGTGGTCGAGTGTCGTCTGCTACTGTTGCTGTCAGTAGAAATATCGCTGGTTTAGATCAGTGATCGCGGTTCCCACTCCGCGCTGCATACAGGAAGTGGCCTGTCTTTTTCACGGGAGTTTTGCCAGCACGACAAACGCAGTTGAAAACTGAGTCAACTGAGTTCCAAACCGGTTTGCCGAAGTTAGCCGAACGTTCACGACAGGGCCCTCGCTGGGTCCTGCAAAGTTTTTTTAAAACACGTGCGGGGCGGAGTTTTTTTACTGTTTCTCAGCTTTAAAGGCAGTGAATGAGGAAGAATGTCTAATGTCTATAGGTAGTGAGTTCCAAACAACAGGTCCAACGTGCGCAAAACAACGGTCACCTCTGGTTTTGTATTTGAAGAGCGGGACTCTGAGAAGGCGCGTGTCAGTACTTGAACGGAGGGAGCGGGAGGGAGTGTATAGTTCAAGAAGATCAGCGAGATAGGCAGGGGTAGAGTAGTTAATAGCTTTGTAGCACAGACAGGCGATTTTGTACGAGACTCGTTGTTTGACTGGCAGCCAATGAAGTTGTCTCAGAATAGGAGTGATGGGCTGACGCTGTGAGGCGCGGACGATGAGACGTGCAGCACATTTCTAAACTCGCTGCAATTTCTGAATGAGAAACTGACGGAGGCCAGCTAAGAGGGCATTGCAGTAATCAATGCGGGACAAGACTAAAGAGACGACCAGTTTGGTCGTAGCTTCAGTAGTGATGTAATGACGGATAGAACTGATACGTCTTAATTCCAGAAAAGCAAGTTTGCAAACATGATTTACATGCTCCTTCATTTGAAGATCTTTATCAAGAAAAACGCCAAGATTGCGAACAGAATCAGAAAACGGAATAGGTGCGTCACAAATGCGCATTGAGTCAGGAGAATTGGGCAGCAGTCGAGAGGCACCGACAAGAAGAGCTTCTGTCTTGCCCTCATTTAACTGAAGTTTATTTTCACACATCCAGGACTTAACATCTGAGATACAGCTCTGAACATCTGAAATAGCCTGACTGGAGCTGTTTGGAGGTGCAGATTTCCGAAGTTGTGTATCGTCCGCATACATGTGATGATCGGTTGAATGCGATGCGATAATCTGAGACAGAGGCTGAGTGTACAGCGTAAATAGAATGGGTTGATTGATTGATTGTACATTGCTTAACGTCCCGACAGCAACAAGGCTTTCTCAGGACGTGCCTGCACTGCTTGTGAAAAAAAATAAATAAACAGAACATTGAATGTATGTCACCAGCCGGTCAAATACATTAAATAAACCTAACACATGGGGCCTATATAAAGCTAAGACCATTTAGCAACACACATCCAATATCAAGAGCTACAGGCAGTGCAGACAGTAAGGGAGAGTTTTAAAAAGGCAAATACAGGTGAATGGACAAAGGGTAGACAGAAACACATGCCCCAGAGAGAAAAACCCACCCTGTGGGGCTGACCAGGGTGACCCTGGGAACTAAAAAATACCTAACCCCACCCAAGTCCCCCAGGGCAGACCCGGGTGGGGTGTAAATAGAATGGGGCCCAGGACAGAGCCCTGGGGGACCCCAAACTCTAGCGCAGCAGCTTCAGAAAGAACGTTCTTGACAGAGACGTTGATCTGACGGGATGACAGATAAGAGTGAAACCAGGTGAGACTTTACCAGAAATACCAAAGTAGTTTTCTAGACGTTGGAGCAAGATAGAGTGGTCAATGGTGTCAAACGCAGCTGACAGGTCTAACAGGGCAAGAACTGAGATCTGGTTTTCATCATAGGCACTTAGGAGGCCATTAACGACACAGAGGAGAGCAGTTTCAGTGCTATGCCCGGCACGGTAAGCAGACTGAAGCGGATGGACGAGATTGTTTAGGTAGGTATTTAGTGAGCTGTGTCAGAACGACTCTCTCAAGAACTTTGGACAGAAAGGGCATGTTTGAAACGTGGCGATAGTTCTTTAGCTGGTTGGGGTCAAGATTCGACTTTTTCAGGAGAGGTTTAACAACAGCTGATTTGAATTCTGACGGAAAGACGCCTGACTCAAGGGACTGATTTATGATTTTGGTGATGGTGGGCAGAAAAATTCCAATGTTTTCAAAAACCAGTGACGTTGGCATGGGGTCAAGCTTCCACGTTTTAGGTGGGCATTTCTTAAGAATGTCAAAAACAGCCTGTTCAGAGACGGGAGTGAACTCGACAAAGGGGTGATCAATATGGGGAGGGTGGGTGTCAATATGGTCGCACCGCACAGCATCAAGGCTGTCTCGAATGGACGTCACCCTGTCAGTGAAAAAGCTACAAAAAGCGTTGGCTAAGTGAGCAGCTGGGATGTTGACCAAGCAAGCTATCAGCAAGGGCAAACAATTTTTTACAAGTGTCACTTTCAAGCATCTTGGAGCAGTAAAAATCAGTTTTCGCTTTCAACACAGTCTGATTGACAAAAAGTTTCTTCGTGTCATAAATCTGTTTAAGCACAGTGAAAACAGATTTTCAAAATGTTAAGCCGTTTGCAAAATATCGACCGGCAAATCTTTGTCTTGTTTTTTTATGGCGCGCAGTCTAAATCGAACAAAACTGTTGCTAAATATAATTTATGTACACAGTCCAGAACAAAACTGTGCCTCAGTCGCGTCATTCACTTTGAAGCTGATTGCGGTGTTCAGACAAAACACATGAATGGCAGACGACTGCATATATATTGCTGTTGACTTGAGAGCGCAGACTTCGTCTGACTATAAAGACATCAGTGCATTGTGCGTGTTACTGAGTAAATTCTAATTGTAGCTAGATCACAAATAATTGCGGAAAATGCCAGCAGGTTTGTTTATTTAGTTCTTTTCTCAGGTTCAGTGTCGATATCGCCAGCTGACATCTCGTCAATTTCACTTGTCAGTCAGTCCAGCGACTCGACTCGCACGTTTCCTGGCGTCTTTTCTCCATTCGTGTGTGTGTATAGGATACAAATTTCCAGCGTTCATACACACTGAGAAATATTTTGTTACTACGACACATAAGGAGCTTGTTAATGTTCCAGTATGAGCATATTCCGCGTTTCCGTTTCAGTCAGACAGACCGACCGATAATGAGCCGGGAGGGTGTTTTCTAGGTCAGTCATGTGACTAAGCACTGACCAATCACCAAATAGGAATTTTTCATGATGGCGGCTACTTTCGATATTAAAACGTTGTCCGCATGGTCACAGAAATTTATTCATTTAAAAATCAGTATCGTTGTAACTGTCAAAATCCGGGTTTGTAAACACTCTAGCGATGATTTCAGCTTATCATCATAGTAAATATAGGGTCCTATAAGCGCTCAACTCGTCGCATTTTAAACTGGATGACAGTATAACGCATTGTAAATCAGAACGAAACACAACACTGTATTTTGCATTTAGTTTCTCTTGTGGACTCAAGCCTTGGCGTATAGACGTTAACATAGGCAAAATCAAAATTTTATTCCGAATCATTTTCTTGCGAACAAGTAGCAGTCGCTCGCCCTACCTTTCTTCCCATAGGCCTTTTCAGGGTCACTGCTTTTGGCTGATGTGAACGAAATAAACTACAGTTTAAAACGAAACCTTTGCAATGACCCAGACGAGTATCCAAAGTTGTTTTAGTTGTCAGAGTAACAGGGACTCATACATTTTGAAACTCCGAGGGTAACATCCTTTTTGGCTGTTGCTTACTGATAACACGGACACCCTTTTCGAGACTGTGAATAGGGCTACCTTGCATTCATTTAGTTTCTCTTGTGGACTCGGATCCTCGAGCACAACTCAAAGTAAAATGTGTATGAGGAGATATTTGGTTGCATGTAGGTAGGTCACACGTGGATGTTCAGATGGTATTTATTCTTTGAGAAGCATAATCTTCACCCCCTGAAATCTGAAATGGTTAGCCGAGGACAAGCAGGAGGACGTAAGGAGGAATATCTCCACGAGTTTTTCAATTTTGAAGGTTCATATATCATTTTGTTTTTACTGTTCAACAGTTCTTCACCGCTATTTTTCCTGTCACCTGCAATTAGCGTACCTGGCAGAACGAACCACATGCAGCAGAAAAAGAAATGAGAAGAAAAAAACTTTTCAAAACTAGAACTAATCACGAACACGATGTACCTATGTTTCGCGTGTGAAAATGTAGTTTTTACACAAAACATAACGACTGAACAAAGTGGCCAAAATGCCACACAGCCTTTGAGAAATACCCACTGCGCCATCAGCCATCCACGAGGAACTACCTTTTTTTTAGTATGGTATACCATGCATGTCATTGACACTACTGTTGGCATCTTCTCCCCCCCCCCCCCCTCCCCCCACTATCCAGCCGCAGTATATAAAAATTAAAAAAAAAAAGTATTAGTCCATTACAGATATGCGATCTATCATGCCTGTTCATTGGCACACTAGCTGGTGCACAAGTCTGTTTAGGTGGACAATACAGTAAACAGATGTAAGCAGTAGCCTGAACTGTTGACACACATGACACACCATCATGCATGAGTGATTCTTATTTCTTGTTTTTGGAGGCAGCCAACATACATCCTAATATGTACCCAAAAAAAGTTCCTGTCACAAATAAAGTCTGCGCCTTAAACAATTGTTTAAATGGAGACCAGATTCTGATTCGACCTGCACTGCGTCAACTTATAGATCTATACTTTGATACCTGCGGTATTCACAAATACTTTTACTTAGTACGTTAGTTTTAGGATCAGCAAATCACTGAAATACTAATGTGTTCTTGTACATATATACCATAATTTTCCACTAAGAGGTTTCTCAGCTTCACAGCTAAACAAATGGGGAAAGAGTCAAAAGACATACTGCAGTGTATGTCAGACTCATAGCTCAACACATAAAAAAGAAAACAAAAAGGAGGGGGGGGGGGGGGAGGAGTGGGTTACACAAACGCACTAGTTTTGGCTACAGTGAAACAGTGGCTTTATGCATCAATGGTACATGCATGTATAGCATTAGCAGCAGCCAACACACACAAGCAGCAATTCTGACCACTGGCGATTTTTATACGTCTCCGGAAATGATTTTTACACATTCGTTAAAAAATATTATAAATTTTCATTTCTTGAAAGATAGCGCTATTCTGCGTTTTATTCAATTGCTATATTTAGCCCCAATTTGAAAAAAACACGACAGAATCCGGACTTGAAAAAATGTGAAACCGGTTTAGTCATGTCCTCTAACGTTTTGTGTGTGAATTTTGTTCTTAAAGTACACCTATATTGCAGGTAAAAATTAACCGTCACCACCAGTGTTCGGCAAAAACTGAAGATATGCCTAACAATAGCAAGTTTCAATGAACAAAATGATGTACGTGACCCCCCCATATCGTTTACGTCTGGCCGAGAAAGCCATTCCAGCAAAAACCAACACAAATCGTATTCCGAGGTCTAAATTTGGGCTCTTTTTTGGGGCGGGATATGAGTCTCGTGACCCGTTTTTACGGCTTGCCATTGGCTGCAGGGGGAATTCCTTTCTACTTTTGGGCGTCAGATCGAGGCTCATGCATGGAGGAAATTCCTGAGGAATGGGGACTTGTCATTCTGACTGTTTTGAAAATGCAAGTATCAAGATCGAGTCTTCTTGGCGCGCAAGGGATTTTGGGAAGGAAAGTATTTCAAGCAAATTCATGAATATTAATTTGCTTGTTATACAATATATCAATATATTTATTGATTTATTATTATTATTTATATATATTTACAAAAGAAACGCGATTTTTTTACCATAGCGCTTTTCTTCGTAAATATGCTTTAAACCGGGTTATTTTGACGTCATTTATTAAAAAATGTTATGGAGAATGTGTCATGTCATGTGCAAATAGAATGTTTAGTCTTAAAAATCGCACATCGATGACATATGACTACAGTCACAGGTTATTGAAAGTGAAATGGGGAGCATCTGCAGAGGACACAGCTGAAAGCCAACCAATGTGCAGTGTCACTAAGGTCCGTGTGCATGAAAATCAGGCCCGTTTGGTCTTGACCTACTTTTCGTTTGTCAAAGGCACCTTACTACAAACATGAAATCAAAAAGTTCTTTAGCTCTTTAGTTCTTTAGGTTAGCGGCCATATTTACCTGATCAAATGGATATGGGTGCGTTCTTTATCTCTGCATCAGTCACTGGAGCATAAAAAATGGCTTGAAAGTAATTCACATTAAATCAAATAAGATTTATTAAGAAAATGATGTGCACCGGAAGTTCTGGTTCTCTAATGAATTTTTTTAGTCAAATTTCATTTGAGGCAGTTAATAACATCATAAGCAATCCACACAACTTGTGTTTTAAAAAAACTTGCTTCACAGAGTGTGTCCAGTTTTGCTTATTTTCACAACTAATGAAACCCTGTGTCCTCCAAGGTAGCCATGGGCGATAACTCATCCAATTTTTGTGTGAAGGTAGCTCAGACAGTAGGCTGAACATCTGAAGTAAGCAACAACTAAAATGTTCTTGTTTTTCCTTCTTTGACACATGCATTGATGATATATTGTATAAAAATATAAGATACAGATAGGATAAGTTAGAACTTTATTGCCATATGTAAAAATACATTAGGAAATCGTCTCGGTGCTGCACAGTTTAAAAGAAGAACATAAAACACATCAATATATAATTAAGCTGCTCACGTACAGTACACACACACACACACACACAGACACGCATACGTTCATAACTATTGTGGTCTAAAGTTAAGGCAATAAACACGATTTCACAGTGACACAAATCACAGAAGACATATCACAACATAAAACACGTCACTTGCATCGCAGATGAAGTATTATGCTGATAGCTGGACAATACTGTATATACATTATAGTAAACAGTGGGACTGATGGATCAGGTTTGGCGTTTGTTTGCATCATAAAAAGTCTGGACAGCGGTTGGGTAAAAACTATTTTTAAAACGTCTCGTGCGTGTTCTGATCGCACTGCCGTAGCGGCACCCTGATCGCAACATCTCAAACAACTCATGGGCTGGGTGGGAATCATCTCGGAGGATGTATCTAGCCTTTTCTTCTTTTATTTTAGCGATGTTTTGTGAAAGAGGGACTCCAAAGAGAAATCAATACCAATCCAAAAGCAAATTAATATTCATGAATTTTGTTCCATATACTTCCCTTCCCAAAGTCCCTTGCGCACCAACTGTTTCGCCGGATCTTGATGATACTACACACATTTTTAAGCACATATATATACCCACTCCATAAAGCTTTTCCTTTTTTGACACATGTATTGATATATTGTATAACAAGCAAATTAATATTCATGAATTTGTTTGATATACTTCCCTTCCCATAATCCCTTGCGCGCCAAGACTCGGTGATTCGATCTTGATGATACGCCGCACATTTTTTTCAAAACGGAAACGCGAAATATTTTCATACTGCAACATTAACACGCTTTTTATATGTAATAGTACTGAAATACTTCTTAGTGTGTACGAACGCTCTAAATTTACATCCTATACACACGAACGAAGAACAGACGCTAGGACAAACGTGCGAGTCGCTGGACTGACTATAGTTCACGGACTACAGTGCCGTTTCCATACTGTCCAGTCTCTTAGCCTTAGTCAGTCCCAGTCATCCCCTAATTTTTCAATTCCCTAAAAAAACACTACCGCCCACCAGCTGCACATTTGCCATGCACAAAATAAAAAAAAAAACACGCACAAAAAACCAAAACAACAACAGCACCACTTCACCCGTCTCATTTCTTGGCTATGAAACTGGTACCTTACCAACCCCAGACCCAAGCACAGCTGAAATCAGCGTGCCCCTCAAATCACTACGTCAATGGCAACTCAACATAGGCCCACAATTGTCCACTGGATAAGCTCAGGATGCTCAAAGCACCAAACATGTCTCCTCTCAGCTAACCAGAAATTTCCAGCAAATTCCAACATTCAGCCCTACTACAAATTTTCAAACAAGGCAAAAATTATTAAAAAAAAACACCGGTCCTTGCACTGCCTGAACTGCCCAATTTAAATATATAACATGACCTATAGTGAAAGTGACGAGATGTCACTGAGCTGGCGATATCGACAACCTGAGGAAAGAACTAAATAAACAAACCTGCTGTCATTTTCCGCAATTATTAGTAACAAGTAGAATTTACTCAGTAACACGCACGGTTATACAAAGCACTGGATGTGCTCCTAGTCAAATATACGCGCTGAGTCGACAGCAATATGCAATCGTCTGCCATTCATGTATTTTATCTAAACTGTAACGCACGCAGATTTGCCCCCAGTCGCACGTACAGACTCTCGCACAACAGACGCATACACCGCCACTGACTCAGACGGGCGCATTCACGCGGTAAAACACAACTCACGGGCTTTTTTTTAACGAAGACTTTTATACAAAATACACAAGGAAAACGCTCAAAGATTATCAAACTATTTACACCACACCTTCCCAACCACTTAACATCACATCCACATACACACTATCAATGCCAGGCTAGGTAGTAGTATCTCACACTCCAACCTGTTTGGTGTTCTCGCCTGGTTACGTTCAGTCCTTTCACGTCTAGGCGTGCGAGTCCTTTGTTGTACGCCCCGAGTCGTCCCGTCTCTCGTTCCGTGGACGTCCTCGTAGCTCGTACCGTATAGCGCAGTCCTCGCTGTGACCCGGGTGTCTTGGCACCGGTCGTTCACTCCCTGAGTGAAGCGATGGAGAGATGACCCCGCATTAGGTCCCTGGTAACTGACGACTCGGCGTCCGTCGCTCCACTGTCGACAAGTACTCTGAATTCTAGGTTTCAGAGTCTTGGAATACGGGCTAAGGTATCTCACACACGTCTGTCCACACTGGCAGTATAGCCCCGCACTGACGTTTCTACAGCGCTGTTCGCCTAAACTCACTAAAAACTCCCCGTGCTAAACGTTTCTAAACGATTTCACGTGGACCACGTGTCTCACGGAATAGTTGTCACAAGACAAACCGCTAGCAAAACTGTACCGTATTAAACCCACTGTGTGAACCCTATGCGTGAGCATAGAGTTTCATCACAATTCCCCCTTCCTCGGGGGAAAAAAAAGAAACGACCGAGTTTCTTTTTAAGACAACTGGACGTAATACTCTATCCCATCACAACAAAAAAAAAATAACCACAGCCTTAAACCCCAACGTACACCCTCGGATCGCACAGCGAACGCGACAACAGAACTAACGCGCTAATACCACCAGAAATGAAAACGATCCAACGCCGGCCCACACAATCCACATAATCGCGAGACTAAACAGTCACCGATCTACCCAAAGACGGGGTGGTGACCGGCATTTCTGTCCGCAACAGAACTATGCCGTATCTGGCCAACCCGACTGGTGGGCCAAACCCGCGGACCGATCTCCTGACTCCGGACGGCAATAACATGGTCCCTCTGATCACAATCTCGCTTGCTTCGAGCTCTCGTCGCGACTGATGCGACTGAACCGCGAGGAACGTGAGCTCGCTTAATCGCGCCGACCCTACCGATGACTGGCTGCACACCCTTCATGTTACCAAGAACTAAATCAACTACTGGCTCGTCTATGACACAAAAAAATCAGATCACCTGAGAAAAACTCCGTGTCAACCTCAATCTTGGCCAAAGGAAAAACTTCTACCTTCCCTCCGAACGAAATCACTTTCTGCGTCTCCCCCGTGTACTGATCGTTCCCAACAAGGCTACGTCTGACCCCTGCGGTCGTTGTACCTGAGTCACGGAGAATAGAAGCGAGATATCCGTTTACAACACCGTCCCCCAGAGGCAGGCAACCACCCACATCAGCTGAACACACTCCGCCCAGCTGTGGTTCCTCTCCGACCGAGACTGCAAAGCTGGCTATGTGAGTGGGCTGCTCCGCCCCCTCCACCATACCAGTATCGCTAGGACATTGATGAGCCAGATGGTCGTATCCCTGACAGGTGAAACACTGAGCCCCTGAACTACTACTAGGACAGTCACGACTGAAATGTCAGTACTCACACGCAAAACACTGAGTTAGCCATACGACCACGTCCGTAACCACGTCTAGATTTCTCTCCTCGTGCGTAAGGATCGCGAACGCCACTGTTACCTCTATCCCCGCGCCGAAACCGGAAAGAACCTCTTCCGTTAAATAGTTGGGCCCCACGCAAGATATCCCCCAGTCGTGTTAGCGGCGAGCAACCCGACTGGCGGCGACTCGGTCCTACGCGCTAGGTTTTTCGACGGATGCGCCAGCCGAAAAGCCTCCGCGTTCTGCACTAACTCCTCTCTACTCTTGAGGTTACGCTCCCTCAAAAACACCGCTAGATCTTTGGAAACGCTGCCAAATAACGTTTCCGCCAACACGAGATCAAATAATGCCTCGTACGTGTGGTCGATCTTGGACAGTTCGACCCAACGTACGAGCAAGTGGGACAACCGTTTGCCAAACGACACAAACGATTCCCCTGTCTCTGGCCGACAAGCTCTCAAGCGTTCTCTGAAACCCTCCGCACTACACTGGAACTTCTGTAAGAGACACTCCTTCAAAGTCTCGTAATCTACGCTCCCCGAAACATTCAAACTATGGAAAAGACTCAAGGCCCGACGAAAGCGAAACGGGGCCAGTTGGCAGGTGGCCAACTCAACGCCTGCGCGTGAGCCTCGAAACGACACAAAAAAAGCGTCAATGGAGTCAACAGACTCCTAAAACATCGGTAATCTAGGGAAATTACGTATGCCCCGGCCTACTGAATCACTATCTGAAGCTGCTCTAGACCCCGCATCTCGAGCTAACTGCAATTGCACCTCCCTATATCTCTCTTTTTCCTCTCTCTGATACTCTAGTTCTTTTTCTCTTAAAGCGCGTTCCTTTTCATCTTTCTCCCTCTGAAACGCTAGTTCCTCTTTCCTAAGGACTCTCTCTCTCTCTGAGCTTCTAACTCCTCTTTCTTAAGTACTCTTTCTCTCTCTCTTCTCTCTCTCTGAGCTTCTAACTCTTTCTCCTCTCTCAGTATCTGCATTTCTAACTCTTTCTCCTCTCTAAGTTTACGAATCTCTAACTCTTTCTCGTCTTTCACTCTCGGAACTTCTAATTCTTCTTTCTTAAGGACTCTTTCCTTCTCTTCCCTCTCTCTCTGAACTTCTCTTTCTCTCGCCCTATCCTCCCTATCCTTACATTTCTCAACGTAATCAAAACATTTATTGTCATTAAGCCCTAGCCTCTCACCTTGCTTAATATACACCTCTATCTGGTCCACCTCCATATTTACTACAACTTCCAGAAATTTGAAAACGTAAAAAATACAAAAACACAATCAAATCAACGGCAAAACCTAAAATTTGACCCACAGAAATACAACAACTTATGTAGAACAACAGTGACCTACTTTGTGACGTCCAGATGGAACGAAAAATAAGAAATATAGAAAGAAGAGCAAGGAAGAAGAATACTACCTATACAAAAGGAAGAAACAAGAACTAATTCCTCGTAAGATCCAGAAAACTACAGAAACAACAGATCTTAACCCCTAGAATCGGAGAGGGGAATCTAACACAAACAACCAAACACGCACATAGCAATAAAACCTAACTCTAAATCCGCTACTCCGCTAGCGCCCGCACTACTCTAAAATACCGCTAAAACAGGGTCACCACTGTAACGCACGCAGGCTTGCCCCAAGTCGCACGTACAGCCTCTCGCACAACAGACGCATACACCGCCACTGACTCAGACGGGCGCATTCATGCGGTAAAAACAACTCACGGGCTTTCTTTCTAACAAAGACTTTTATACAAAATACACAAGGAAAACGCTCAAAGATTATCAAACTATTTACACCACACCTTCCCAATACCAGCATCTCAACATCACATCCACACACACACTATCAATGCCAGGCTAGGTAGTAGTATCTCACACTCTAGCCTGTTTGGTGTTCTCGCCTGGTTACGTTCAGTCCTTTCACGTCTAGGCGTGCGAGTCCTTTGTTGTACGCCCCGAGTCATCCCGTCTCTCGTTTCGTGGACGTCCTCGTAGCTCGTACCGTATAGCGCAGTCCTCGCTGTGACCCGGGTGTCTCGGCACCGGTCGCTCACTCCTTGAGTGAAGAGATGGAGAGATGACCTCGCATTAGGTCCCTGGTGACTGACGTCTCGGCGTCCGTCGCTCCACTCTCGACAAGCACTCTGAATTCTAGGTTTCAGAGTCTTGGAATACGGGCTAAGGTATCTCACACACGTCTGTCCACACTGACAGTATAGCCCCGCACTGACGTTTCTACAGCGCTGTTCGCCTAAACTCACTAAAACCTCCCCGTGCTAAATGTTCCTAAAAGATTCCACGTGGGCCACGTGTCTCACGGAATAGTTGTCACAAGACAAACCGCCAACACAACTGTACCGTATTAAACCCACTGTGTGAACCCTATGCGTGAGCATACAGTTTCATCACATAAACACCGCAAAATGAATGTTTTGTATTGTTTTGGACTGGGTATATAAATCATATTGAGCAATATTTTGCTTGCTATAGTGCCGATATCATCCAGTCTCACCGCATACACCACCACCTCTACGCTGACGACTCACAACTGCTAGACAAAGACAAACTCGACAACACTCAGTCACTACTGACTCGCACGGCTGACTGCTACGAAGACGTGAAAAACTGGATGACAGCAAACAAGCTAAAACTGAACGACGACAAAACGGAAGCCATGCTTGTAGGCACTCGCCAGAAACTCTCCCAGCTCCTTCCCTCTCTCCACCTTCAACTCGATAGCACCCCCATCTCCCTCTCTGACTCGGCCAAGAACCTCGGCGTTATCCTCGATTCCTCTCTGTCCATGACCAGCTTCGTTTCCGCCACGGCCCAGGCGTGTTATTTCCACCTCCGCCGCATCAGTCAGATCAGAAAATACCTCACTACCGAAGCTGCCACCAAACTTGCTGTCTCTCTCATCTTATCTCGCATCGACTACTGCAACTCTCTCCTTTTCGGCCTCCCTCACTCCACCATTTTCACTCTCCAACGCGTTCAGAACAATGCTGCCCGCCTCGTCCTCAGAAAGAAAAAATCCGACCACGTCACACCCCTGCTCAAACTCCTTCACTGGCTCCCATCCCCCAACGCATCCAATACAAAATTCTGTCTCTCTGCTACAAATCCCTGAACAACTGCGCTCCTGCCTATCTCTCCAACTTACTTCACCCCTACACACCTTCCCGCTCCCTCCGCTCTGTCTCTGACCCTCTCCGCACCAAACTTAACACTTTCGGCCCCCGCTCCTTCTCCGTCTACGGTCCATCCACCTGGAACACTCTCCCACTCTCTCTCCGTCAGAAACACTCTCTCTCCTCCTTCCAGTCCACCCTCAAAACTCACCTCTTTCAACAGTTTTAGCACTATATCACCACACTCCCCACCCCAAGCTGACCGTCGTAATGTATTCCACTGTTTGTGGTACGCAAGTCATTGTCTAAAGCGTGCGCATGGGTGCGCAAGTTGTGAGTGCGCGCTTAGAGTTATAATTTTTATAAGATAAGCGCATTATAAATACCGTAATTATTATTATTATTATTATGATAACCGACAGATGTGGTTACTTGACCGGAATCAAATATCCTCGTCTTACGACTTGGGACATTTTGATTCGGGTCTCATAATCACATCTGCCCGCCTGTTCAGCGGGAGTATCAAGAAAAATGCTGCTGCTCTCTCTCTCTCTCTATACTGTTCGCTTTAGCCAGCCTGTTGTCCAGTTCCTTGTCCAGCTTGGCGTCTGACGTGATGATGCAGCCAAGGTAGGTAAATTGGTGTGCAGACTTCAGTTCGGTCTCGCCGATGGTGATGTGGGGAGGGCAATGCTCTTCCTTGGGTGCCGGCTGATGAAGGACCTCTGTCTTTTTCAGACTGACCTCAAGTCCAAAGAGCTGGGCAGCATCTGCGAAGCAGGACGTGATGCGCTGCAAGGCTCTCTCTGTGTGTGCAACAAGGGCAGCGTCATCAGCAAAGAGCAGCTCACGAATCAGTCGGTCTAGGGTTTTGGTGTGGGCCTGCAGTCGTCTGAGGTTGAACAGGCTGCCACCGAGACGATACCTGATGTACACTGCGTCGTTATCATCGAGGTCCACTGTGGCCTGCTTCAACATCATGCTAAAGAAGATGGTAAAGAGGATTGGTGCCAGCACGCAGCCCTGCTTCACGCCGTTGAGAATGGGGAATGGTTCTGAGAGGTCACTGTTGAGTCTGACCTGGCCTTGCTGGTCCTCGTGGAGCTGGACGATCATGCTGAGGAACTTTGGGGGACAGCCAAGTCGCTCCAGGATCTGCCACATGCCTTGCCTGCTCACAGTGTCAAACGCTTTTGTTAGGTCGACAAACGTTACATACAGCCCTTTGTTCTGCTCGCGGCACTTCTCCTGAAGCTATCTCAGCACAAAGACCATGTCGGTGGTACTCCTGTTGGCTCTGAAGCCACACTGGCCCTCTGGGAGTTGGTCTTCAGCGATGGCAGGTACCAGTCGATTCAGGAGCAGCCTTGCAAGAATTTTCCTGGCAATGGACAGCAGGGTAATTCCACGATAGTTAGAGCAGGCGGACTTCTCGCCTTTGTTCTTGTACAAGGTGATGATGATTGCATCACGGAGATCCTTTGGTAGTGTTCCTTTCTCCCAGCAGCAGAGAAAGAGGTCGTGGAGCTTGTTGTGCAGTGCTGGGCCTCCATGTTTCCAGATCTCTGGCGGGATTCCGTCAATGCCTGCTGCTTTGCCACTCTTGAGCTGGTGGATGGCCTCGAGGGTCTCTTCAGTGGTGGCCGGTTCGTCCAATTCAACCTTTACTGGGAGGTGTGGGATTTGGAAAATGACTGCTTCTTGAACAGTGCGCTCAGCGCTGAAGAGGTCCTGAAAGTATTCCGACTAGCGGTTCAAGATGGACGTACTATCTGTGAGGAGTGCCTGTCCATCAGCGCTTCGCAGGGGACTTTGAACCAGGTGCCTGGGGCCATACACTGCTTTCAGTGCTTCGTAGAAGCCCCTGTAGTCACCGTTGTCAGCGCAAATCTGGGTCCTCTGTGCCAGTCTGGACCACCACTCGTTCTGGAGCTCTCTAAGTTTGCGTTGGAGACTGCTGCAGATGAGGCGGAAGGCAGACTTCTTCACAGGGCAGGAAGGCTGGGCTAGGTGGGCCTGGTGGGCGGCTCTTTTTTCTGCTAGAAGTTCCTGGATCTCTACGTCGTTTTCGTCAAACCAGTCTTTGTTCCTCTTTCTAGCAAAGCCCAAGACTTCCGCAGAGGAATTTGCAATAGCTGTTTTCAGTTGTTCCCAAAGTGTTTCAGGGGAGGGGTCTGCTGGATCAGCTGTGTCTTTGAGCATGCGCTGCAAATCTGTCTGAAAGGCAGCTTTCACGTCGTCACGCTGAAAGCTGGCAACATCAAGCTTTCTCTTGGGGGGCGGGGGGGGGGGGGGGGGGGGCTTTCTTGGGTTTCAGCTTGAGACGGAGCCTGAGTTTGCAGCGGACAAGGCGGTGGTCAGTGTGGCACTCTGCGCTGGGCATCACTCTGGTAAGGAGGACGTCACTGCGATCCCTCTGACGCACTAGGACATAGTCGATAAGGTGCCAGTGCTTGGAGCGAGGATGCATCCAGGTGGTCTTTCGATTGTCCTTTTGCTGGAAAGTAGTGTTGGTAATGACAAGTTGCTGCTCTGCACAGAACTCCAACAGTAGGCGGCCATTGTCATTGCAGTTCCCAACACCATGCTTGCCGAGGACTCTCCTTTCCAGGCTTCAGAGTCCTGGCCCACTCTGGCGTTGAAGTCGCCAAGGATGATGACTTTGTCGTCTGCAGGGGTGCTTTGTAGGAGGCTGCGAAGGTCAGTGTAGAACTTGTCTCTTTTTCTGCAGGCTCTGCCAGGAGGGTTGGGGAGTACACACTGAGAAGGGTGACGTGTGTGTGTGTGTATATATATATATACACACATATATATATATATATATATATATATATATATATATATATATATATATATATATATATATATATATATATATATATATATATATATATATATATGTATATGTGTATATGTGTGTGTGTGTGTGTGTGTGTGTGTGTGTGTATGTGTGTGTGTGTGTATGTAATTTTTCATTAAATTCTGAGAATGCTGTGCTAATGCCATGGGATTCCAGGCTGGTAAGCTTGCATTGTGTCATCAGGACATCAGCTGCCCTTTTGTGACTGCATCGCTTATTATATCTTTTGAGCCTTCCACCTATTACATAAAGCAATAGGGACTACCCCCAGGCGCCCCGCCACCCGCTGGAGAATATCCAGTCCTCCCCCCGAGGGGGGAAGATAGAAAATATTCCCAAACAGATATTGGACCTGCTGAGTACATTTAAAGTTTTTGCCGTCTACAACCGGTTTCGCTCCAAGGGGGGCTCTTCAGGTAGGCATACGGCGTAACCTGAAATTGCAAACACTACGTATGTACTAGAAGCCGCCTCCAGAATGTACTGGTAGCACCACTAATAGAAAGTGGATTGCATCCCTAAAGCTTTGTGAGGTGTTGCAGTGGAAGAAGACAACTAATTTTGAAAAGGCAACACCTAGGCAATGTTGTGGTACAATTATTCTTTACTTTTAACAAAGGCGTCGCCCAAAGCCAAAAAAAAAATGCACTCAATCAGAGTAGCTCCAAGGAACGTAATTTTTCATTAAATTCTGAGAATGCTGTGCTAATGCCATGGGATTCCAGGCTGGTAAGCTTGCATTGTGTCATCAGGACATCAGCTGCTCTTTTGTGACTGCATCGCTTATTAGATCTTTTGAGCCTTCCACTGAACACCTATTACATAAAGCAATAGGGACTACCCCCAGGCGCCCCGCCACCCGCTGGAGAATATCCAGTCCTCCCCCCGAGGGGGGAAGATAGAAAATATTTCCAAACAGATATTGGACCTGCTGAGTACATTTAAAGTTTTTGCCGCCTACAACCGGTTTCGCCCCAAGGGGGGGAGGGGGGTGGGGCTCTGCAGGTAGGCATACGGCGTAACCTGAAATTGCAAACACAACGTATGTACTAGAAGCCGCCTCCAGAATGTACTGGTAGCACCACTAATAGAAAGTGGATTGCATCCCTAAAGCTTTGTGAGGTGTTGCAGTGGAAGAAGACAAACTAATTTTGAAAAGGCAACACCTAGGCAATTTTGTGGTACAATTATTCTTTACTTTTAACAAAGGCGTCGCCCAAAGCCAAATAAATGCACTCAGAGTAGCTCCGAGGGACGTAATTTTTCATTAAATTCTGAGAATGCTGTGCTAATGCCATGGGATTCCAGGCTGGTAAGCTTGCATTGTGTCATCAGGACATCAGCTGCCCTTTTGTGACTGCATCGCTTATTAGATCTTTTGAGCCTTCCACTGAACACCTATTACATAAGCAATAGGGACTACCCCCAGGCGCCATATATGGTGCCAGCATTCTTGGGCAGACGTTATTTAGTTATATATAGTGCATGAATATTCCCAAACAGACATTGGACCTGCTGGGTAGATCGGAGTTTAGGTTTCTGCCGCCTTTGATCGGTTTCGCCCCAAGGGGGGTGGGGGGGGGGGGGGGGGCTCGTCAGGTAGGCATACGGCGTAACCTGACAAGGTTAGTTCGGGGTTTAACGTCCACGGAACAGAAGTGATAATGGACCAAACTGAAAACGTGCTCGTATGATCCACACACGGAAACGAGTGACGAAAACCAAATCTAGAACTGTGTCATGAAACTTTAAGTTACGGCCGATCCGGAACCAAGTTGAAATTAAGATATCTTTTGGTGTGTGATGTTGAGCACCTTTTTCCGAAACTTGTCGACATTGCTCAAAATCGAAAGTCAACGCAAAACGATGCATTATCCCATACTAGTATGAATCAGTCGCAGCAAATAACGCGACGTTCAACATGCAGACCGCACTTTGTGATTATAAACTGTCAGTTACATCGCGCGGACTCCGGATCATTTCAGTCGAATCTGAACGCAGCCGCGGCTAAACGAGCCAACTCCAATCTGACACACAGGGTCCCGATGATAGTAGCTTTGACTAATGCAAATCCGCTGCGTCACCTCGTGCGCGCCACCGCCGCCTACTTAAGCTCAAGACAGAATACAAGGGAAGAATCCAGGTAAAAAGGACGGGCTTGTTCCATAGCATGTCCGTTGAGAAGTCCTGGTAAATCAAAGTGCCACAGTTGCAGTGCGCCTGAATTGATCAGTGTTCAGATCGTACTCCATAGGAAATAGATTTCCCTGTCCCCCATAAACACGCCCGTCGGGGCCATCCATTATCACTTCGGTGCCGTGGACGTTAAACGCCGAACTAACTAACTAACAAGGGAAGAAACGAAGACACCCGCGAAATTTTACATGTGGCCGAAGTATCCCAGCATGCACGGACCTCTTTCTCAACACCACCCACTCCCCCACCACCACCCCCCCCCCCCCCAATACTCAATAAGATGGGTTTCAAAGTGTACCTTAGTATGTCCTGAGATGTTTAAGCCGTGTTCCGATAAAATCCTTAAGAACACACCAGAGATATAGCCGATGGCGCAAGGGTACCCCCATTCACGCTCTTCGCGGATCCTAAAGTGAGTTTGAGAAACATTTTCCTCTAAATAAATCAGAATTTATTACAGGAGCCCAAATCAGGCAAAATTATGTTAAGGCATATCTTCTGCGTCCTCTGTAACTGAAAACAGAATGAAAAAAATATTGAATCTGTGGCTCACAGTGACGGTATTTGTGCACCCAGTAAATGACCATTTCTGCTAAATCGAAAAAAAAAAAAAGACGACAAATAATAAGAATGTTTCCGATGCCCTCAGAAATTTTGTATACCACTGATAGGTCGGGTTTTTTTTAAGGTTTTATTGGTTAGGATAGAGTACCACAGTTACTCCCAACCTGATTTTATGATGCTGTGATGCATTTAGGGTCCACAGTGGCTAACTCTGCTGTCCGTTGAAAGGTCCTGGTAAATCAAAGTGGCACAGTTGGAGTGCGCCTGAGTTGATCAGTGTTCAGGTCGTACTCCATATGCAATAGATTTCCCTGTCCCCCATAACCCGCCCGTCAGGGCCGACCATGATCACCTCGGTGCTGTGGACGTTAAACCCGAACTAACCAACCAACTCTGCTGCCCTACCCCCATTTTACCAGTACGCAAAGGGACGCAAAATGATCATAACAATTACTCACGTCATACTCTTCTGTTTAAATATTTTTGTTTCCAGTTTTCTTAACAAAGTATGCATACTGAGTATAAAAATCTGTGATTATTTCATTAATTTCAACATGACCCATCAATTTAATTTAACTATTTTGGGTTAAGAACGTAAAGGGGGGGGGGGGGGGGGGGGGGGGCGGGGGGAGTCTGTAAACAGGGGCTGCTGCAAAAGCTTCTACCGTCTGGAGTTGGAGGCATGATGTACCGACAGCTGAAAGACTTCCTCTTTAACAGAATTGCATGATTTAAGTCAACGGCACACTCAGCAGATTTGTCAAACTCAGGAAGATGTATCTCAGGGAGGTGTCGTGTCTCCAATCCCTTTAATGTCCGTAAAATATGTGGAACGTTCGACTGTATTCTGATCAAAATGTGACCAATCAATTTGTTTGCTGTTTGTTTAGTGGAGAGAAAAAAGGGCAAAAATCATAGACTGAATGATGAAACTAGCTGGTCTTTTAGGAGATATTTTACCTAGCGTAAGGCGGGTATAGGCGGGTCTTTTTTCTCATTTATTTTCGTCTACAAAGGTGGACATATGAATATGCGTAATAAAGTTTCATGGTTCCTAACAGCCAAAACAATGTTCTATCATACTTCTTTTTAATAATAATAATAATAATAATAATAATAATAATAATAATAATAATAATAATAATAATACCGGTTATTACTCCTATAGGCGCTTTTTCCCAATTCTGCGAATCAGCTCAAAGCGCCGCAAACTGCACCCAACACGCACGCTCACGTGACACACACGCATTCACTCTGAAGACAAACACAGTACAAGACAAACATAACATTCAAGTGGTGCGAAGGGTCAGCTCAGCTATTGAGGTTTCGGAAATTTCGATCGCGTGTATTTGAAATTTATAAAGTAGCCTGAAACTTGTACCAAAGTCGAAGGGGAGGAAGAAGCCGGAGTACCCGTAGAAAGAACCCCCGACAGTCCGCCCGAATTAACTATAAGAGAAAAGTCCGACGCCGGAACCCGGTATCGAACCCCGCACCTTTAGCATTGGTGTCAGGCGCCTTAACCACTGCACCACGGATCGCCCCAACAGCATGTGTGAAACTGGGCAGCATGAGAATATTTTGTGTTTCTGTCTCCAGTCCACTCGCTGTCCGCTATCGCAAAGCACACGATGAGGTAACTATGAGAACTCAAAGTGGGCCAAACAATGAAATTCATAGAAATATTGTAGTGCCCATGTGAAAGTGGTCTTGAAAGGTTCTATTACTACTAGTCCATAAGCTAGGAAGGTCTACCGTGCACCCCCCCCCCCCCCCCCCCCCAGTACTCAATAAGATGGGTTTCAAAGTGTTCCTTAGTATGTCCTGAGATGTTTAAGCCATGTTCCCCGAAAATCCTTAGGAACACACCAGAGATATAGCCGATGGCGCAAGGGTACCCCCATTCATGCTCTTCGCAGGTGCTAAAATGAGGTTGAGAAACATTTTCCTCTAAATAAATCAGAATTCATTCCAGAAGCCCAAATCAAGTAATATTATGTCAAGGCACACCTTCTGCATCCTCTGCAAAAAACAGAATGAAAAATATTGAATCTCTGGCTCACAGTGAAGGTATTTGTGCACCCAGTAAACGACCATTTCCGCGAAATCGCAAAAAAAGACAAAAATAATGTGTCAGATGCCTTCAGACATTTTCTATAGCACTGACAGTCCATTTGTAGGTTTACATCATTAAAACAGAATGTCACAATTATTATAAACTTGACTAGGTGATGCTGTGATCACTGTGAGTGCCACAGTGGTTGATTTTGTATCCCTACCCCCAAGTTGTAAAAATACACAAAATTAATTAGAAAAAATTGCTCAAGTTATCCCATTTTATTTTGACCTCTCTTTACCTATTGAATTTCAATAATGTGAGCATAAAGTGCAAGAAAATAAGGAAAGTCGGCATCCTTTACGGTATGTTCGTGGTGAATGATAGCTTTTTACCATTTAAAATTGCTGAATTCGGAAACGTACATTGTTTCTGATGCCCTCAGAAATTTTGTATACAACTGATAGGTCTTTTTTAGGTTTTATTGTTTAGGATAGAGTACCACAGTTACTCCCAACCTGATTTTATGATGCTGTGATGCATTTAGGGGCCACAGTGGCTGAATCTGCTGCCCTACCCCCATTTTACCTGTACGCAAAGGAACGAAAAATGATCATAACAATTGCTCCTCTGATTAAATATTTTTGTTGCCAGTTTTCTTAACAAAATATGTATATTGAGCATAAACATTTGTGATCATTTCATTAATTTCAATGTGACCCATCGATTTAATTGTAATTCTTTTTATTTAAGGCATGCTTAACAGGGGCTGCCGCTGAAGCTTCTATCGTCTGCACATTCAGCACTCTTGTCAAACTCGGGGAAGGTGTACCTCAGGGAGATGTTGTGTCTGATGCTGTTTTTGGTCTACATTAATGACATCAGTACAACAGTACCAAGGTTCGTCTTGAACATCCTCCATGCAGATGACTTTGCAGTGTGGAGCGCAGCAGAACATAAAGAAATAGCATCCTCCAGAATCCAGGATGCTGCCAATAGAGTCAGCAGCTGGACTGAAAGAGGCCACTCAAACTGAGCTAGACCATCTCTTTCAATCAGACGGAAGAGGTCACCTCAAAACTGGAGACCTTCCAGTACCAAAGACAGACAGGCCAACTTTACTGGCAACAAATAAATTACTGGATTCACGTGGAGGCATAAAGAAATAGCATCCTCCAGAACATAAAGAAATAGCATCCTCCAGAATCCAGGATGCTGACTATAGAGTCAGCAGCTGGACTGAAAGAGGCCACTCAAACTGAGCTAGACCATCTCTTTCAATCAGATGGAAGAGGTCACCTCAAAACTGGAGATCTTCCAGTACCAAAGACAGACAGGCCAACTTTACTGGCAACAAATAAATTACTGGATTCACGTGGAGGCCTCACATTGAAACCATGGAAGCTAGAGCTGCAAAAAAGAAAGAGAGTCTCTGATGAAGAACTGGTGGGGACCACATTGGCGCAAATTACAGCATCCTGGCACAAGCAAACACCTGCTCGGTCAGACCAGTTGTGCGGTACCAAGATACATCGACAACATGAAACACTGCCTGAAACCCAAAAAGCCAGGCTTGACAAGATGCAGAACATGGGTCATTCTCATGATGCAGTGACATTCTTAGAGCCATCTGGAGCACCCCAATTTAGGAAATGGAGGACATTGGAGCCACTGGAATGCAGAACAGCACACACGATGAAGAGATTTACTAAACACCGACAGCATGGGAGACTACAGGAGTAGACCAAGAACCATCAGAAATGCCCAATCTGAACTGCCAACTGAAGGTCCTGCAAAGGGCTAACACTGACGTCCTGGAACCAAGCCCAAAGATGTGTGAACAGCTCCCTTCAGATACCTGGACATCTCGAAAGAGCCTTCAAGACAACATAATGTTCCAGGACTCTTTGCCAAAGGTCGCGGCACTGCACAAAGCCATCTTGCTGGAGGTTGTGCACAAGCACTACCCTCACAGCAGCTGTGATACCACACAAGATGCCGTGTTGAATGAAGGAAGTGGCGTGTACATCTGTTGTGCAGACCGCACTACTACCTCCCTCTCCTTACCAGCTAGCGGCAGCAGCTCCAACTATCGTACAGATCTGCAGGTGCTCAACACAGCAGCAGAGCACTAGCTAGGGAAAGGCAGCAGCTTGATCCACTGATCTCACCAGGAAGCTTCAAGATAGACTGGATGCCCTGTCCACAAAATAGTGCTGCAGTGGATTCCAGTGCATTCTGGACTAGCTGGGAATGGAAACACTACAACAAATTGATTGGCAAAAGCAGAATGGCGGCTGCAGCCCGTGGGCAGATGACATCAGCAAGCTGAACAGGGAGAGCCAGGCCACCATCTTTCATCTACACACTGATTACTCTGGACTGGGTCCATCCAGAAAAGCAGGAACGTTTCACAAATCCAAACTGAAGCCTGAAGCTTTACACACTTTAATCAGATCACTCTGTATCAGCAATTATTTGAAGCTTCCGTGCCTAATGCGTGAAGAGATACCAAAATAAAAGAACGCTTAGTGAATGGCGGACTTCGGTAGAAGCGTAAACAACCAATCAGAATGTTCGCCATGCAGTCACTTTATGATCAGAGCTAAATATAGATCACTTGCAACAAGCGTCAGCATGATCGTTTGCAATGGGAATAGTCACAAATTGAGGGAGAAAAAAAAAAAAGAAGTAGACAAAAGTTTGCCAGTACGTTGTCATTTTTTACAAACTTTCACAGACTTTAAGGAAAAGGACTTAAATTGACAGACTTTCCAGGGCCCTCAAAAAGCCTTGCCATTTTTTTTACAACTTTCACAAATGTTCACAGACCGTAAGGACCCTGCTGAACTCACCTCGTGAGACTGGGTCATGTGGCCCTATGCGAATTTGGCGTAGAAAATCGGTCTCCTTAGCACATTCTCCAAACATGTCCATACAAAGAAGCGGTCTGTGGGCAGTTCTGACCAGAAGACACGCCCCTATACACCAAACTCTGAAAACATGCTGCCTAGCTCCTGACAGCTCACTTATTGGCAGCCAGAACAATATAAGATTTAAAGACGGCCATAAAAAAGATTGAACGTTGCAGAAGGTGGAAGTGGAAGTGGAAGTTTCCACATGTGGTCGACATGTGGAAACTAAGTATTTTTGATAACATTGTTTTGGCTATTAGGAACCATGAAACTTTATTACGCATATTCATATTTACACATTTCTAGATACAAATAAATGAAAGGAAAAGGGGAGACCTTACTAGACCCGCCTTACGCTAGGTAAAATATCACCTAAAAGACCAGCCAGTTAAAAATAGTTACAATTAAATTGATGGGTTACATTGAAATTAATGAAATGATCACAACTTTTTATGCTCAGTATGCATACTTAAAAAAAAACAAAACTGGCAACAAAAAATATTTAAACAGAGGACTATTACGTAAGCAATTTTTATGATTATTTTGCGTTACTTTGCGTACTGGTAAAATGGGGGTAGGGCAGCAGATTCAGCCACTGTGGCCCCTAAATGCATCATAGCATCACAAAATCAGGTTGGGAGTAACTGTGGTACTCTATCCTAACCAATAAAACCTAACAAAGACCTATCGGTAGTATACAAAATTTCTGAGGGCACCGGAAACAACGTACGTTTCCCAATTTGGCAATTTTAAATGAGAAAAAGCTATCATTCACCACGAATGTACCGTAAAGGATGCCGACTTTCCTTATTTTCTTGCACTTTATGCTCACATTATTGAAACTTAATAGGTAAAGAAAGTCAAAATGAAATGGAATAACTTTAGATTTTTTTTCTAATTAATTTTGTGTATTTTTACAACTTGGGGGTAGGGATACAAAATCAACCACTGTGGCACTCACAGTGATCACAGCATCACCTAGTCAAGTTTATAATAATTGTAACATCCTGTTTTAATAATGTAATCCTGAAAATGGACTGCCAGCACTATAGAAAATGTCTGAAGGCATCTGACACATTATTTTTGTCTTTTTTTTTGATTTCGCGGAAATGGTCGTTTGCTGGGTCCACAAATACCTTCACTGTGAGCCAGAGATTCAATATTTTTTCATTCTTTTTTTTGCAGAGGCTGCAGAACGTGTGCCTCAACATAATATTGCCTGATTTGGGCTTCTGGAATGAATTCTGATTTATTTAGAGGAAAATATTCATCTCAGGACATACTAAGGAACACTTTGAAATCCATCTTATTGAGTACGGGGGGGGGGGGGGGGGGGGGGGGGGGGAGGGGGGGGGGTGCACGGTAGACCTTCCTAGCTTGTGGACTACTACTAAGTTCTAACTCGGACTCCGAAAAGCCTAATCGTTTTGATTCGATGGAACGTGCGCTCGCGCTATTCTCTTTCCCGCCCAAGCGACCGAGCGGCTTGTTTAACTTTTATCGTGTTACTTTCGTTTCGCAAACATTTTGTTTCTGAAAAAGTCCCCGCAACAATTCTACGACTACTGTCAAATAGTGGATATTATTGATCTCATTGCATCAGTTTAGTTAACGGATGTCTATTTTGCTCTTGTGTCGCATGCATTTTCTCTTGTTTAATAATTTTTTCTTCGTACAATGCTAAACTCTGATGTAAAATTATGTAAACTTTGACAACAGTTTTCTTTTTCATTATTGGCTATGCAAGATTATATTTTATTAGTGCATATGACGGCCAGCAAATTACGAGGTCGCGATAGTCCATAAGCCAGTCCTGGCTAGTGTGCACACCCCCCTCCCCCCCCCCCCCCCCCACCAGTACTCAATAAGATGGATTTCAAAGTGTACCTTAGTATGTCCTGAGATGTTTAAGCCATGTTCCCCTAAAATCCTTAGGAACGCACGAGAGATATAGCCGATGGCGCAAGGGTACCCCCATTCACGATCTAAGGATGCTAAAATGTGGTTGAGAAACATTTTCCTCTAAATAAACCAGAATATTCATTCCAGAAGCCCAAATCAGGCAATGTTATGTTAAGGCACACTTTCTGCATCTTCTGCAAAAAAACAGAATGAACAAATATTGAATCTCTGGCACACAGTGAAGGTATTTGTGCACCCAGTAAACGGCCATTTCCGCGATATCGAAAAAAAAAAAAGACAAAAATAATGTTTCAGATGCCTTTAGACATTTTCTATAGCACTGGCAGTCCATTTTCAGGCTTACAGCATTAAAACAGGATGTCACAATTATTATAAAACGTGACGAGGTGATGCTGTGATCACTGTGAGTGCCGCAGTGGTGTTACCCGCAAGTTGTAAAAATACACAAAATTAATTTTAAAAAATTACTAAAGTTAATCCATTTCATTTTGACCTCTCTTTCCCTATAAAGTGTCAATAATGTGAGCATAAAGTGCAAGAAAATGAGGAAAGTCGGCATCCTTTACGGTACGTTCGTGGTGAATGATAGCTTTTTCCCATTTAAAATTGCTGAACTGGGAATCGTTCATTGTTTCCGATGCCCTCAGAAATTTTGTATACAACTGATAGGTCTTTTTTTATGTTTTATTGGTTAGGATAGAGCACCAAAGTTACTCCCAACCTGATTTTATGATGCTATGATGCATTTAGGGTCCACAGTGGCTGAATCTGCTGCTCTACCCCCATTTTACCAGTACGCAAAGGAACGCAAAATGATCACAATTGCTTACGTCTGATTAAATATTTTTGTTGCCAGTTTTCTTAACAAAATATGCACATTGAGCATACAAATTTGTGATCATTTCATTAATTTCAATGTGACCCATCAATTTAATTGTAATTCTTTTCAGTTAAGTCATAAAAGGGGGAATTGTCCGTAAACTGTGGCTGCCACTGAAGCTTCTACCGTCTGCACATTCAGCAGTCTTGTCAAACTCGGGGAAGGTGTACCTGAGGGTCAAATGTCAACACTGGCGACACAAAGTTCCTCACACAACGTAAACCACTGTTCGCTGTGTCTCTCATAAGGGCCACGTACCTACGATAATTGTGTGTCTCTACTACTGACAATGCAAGACAATGTACATTCGCGCTTATCCTAGCACCAACGTTATATAATAAGACACTTTCCAGAACAATCCAAGAAAATCACTCAACGCAACCAATCAACATAATCTACGTAACCGAAACTCGAAATTATTAATAAAAAAAAACCCGAACTTTCTAGAAAACTACATAGGCTACACAAATTTGGCTGCTCACTTCATCTCCAAACCCTTATATATAAAGACGTCACATAATAGTATGGTAGACCGTTTCACGACCTAGCCTACACTTCCTAGAAGATTCATGATCTCTCACAAAACACAAGAAAACGGCTGACAGCTTCACGGGCACAGTAAACAACTTGTCGAGAAAAGTCGCTAATTTACCGACGTCACACAAACGAGGTAACTAGACAGTGCGACCTTTCTAGAACGTTCTGGACTAAACTTAGCGTATCATAACGAAGTGAATTCCGCTCTAGGGATACCATACTTTTATGTGACTTAATTATACGTTAGAATTTAGAGCTGAAGTAAGCAGCCGTGTTTTTGTAGCCTGATATATTGTTTCTGGAAAGTTTATGATAATGAGCTTCGGCTGCGTGTTTCGTGGTTGTTTGAGTTCATGATTTCCGTAGAAGATTCTAGATTTTGATAGTGTATATAAGGAGGGCGCTGGGAAAGCCCGTTAGTACATTGTCTTGCTTTGTCAGTTGTAGAGACACGCAGTTTACTGCGAGAGACGCGGTGTATGAGAAACTTTGAGTCGTAGTGTGGACATAGCAAAAGAGACTTTGTATTCAGTAGTTTGTGCATTTGAAAGAGCATTACTGTGAGGATATCGCATCGCTGAATTAAATATTGTTGGAACTGTTACTCCAGTAAAGCCACGTGTGACGGATTGCAGCTGAACGAGGTTTACTTTAAAGAACTCTACGTGTGTGTGTGTCTGGTGCGTTTATCATACTTCGACTATAACTCCACCACGTAACATTTTGGCGACCCCGACGAGACCTCTTCAGTTGGTTCAGTGGAAAGGGTAGCAGGAGAAAACAGCCAGCAGTGAAAAGCAGAGATGGCGACATCGGAGATGGAGATATTCCTGAAAATTGGAAAGGAATGTGGACTCGAAGGAGCTCAACTCCTCGAGTTTGTAAAGGAGAGAGAGGAGAAAGAAGAAAAGAGACGAGAGAGAGAAGGAAAGGAGAGATTGGAGAGAGAAGAGAAAGAAGAAAAGAGACGAGAGAGAGAAGAAAAGGAGAGATTGGATAGAGAAGAAAAAGAAGAAAAGAAACGAGAGAAAGAAGAAAAGGAGAGACTGGAAAGAGAAGAAAGAGCCAAAGAACGTGAAATCAGGAGACTCGAAATCCAAGCAGAAGAAGCAGAGAAACAGCGAAGAGAGGCAGAGAAACAACGAGAAGAGGAGAGAGAAGAGGCGGAGAGGCAGCGTCAACACGAAATTCATCTAAAGCAGATGGAGATTGAGGCACAGAGCCAGAGAACTAATGAAGCAACAGCATTAGCGAGCAGAGAACAAACAGCCCGTGCGCCAAAACTTCCACCTTTCATTGAAAATTCAGATAAGATGGACGCTTATCTGGAGCGATTCGAGCGCTTCGCAAATAGCAACCATTGGAAACAAGAGACTTGGCCTATTAAACTGAGCGCACTTCTAACTGGCAAAGAATTTTACACCCGCTTACCAAGAGAAGAAGCCGAAGATTATACACAGTTGAAAGCCGCCCTGTTGAGACAGTACGACTTCACTGAAGAAGGTTACAAGCGACGATTTCGGAACTGCAAGCCTGAAGAAGGAGAAACACCCGGCCTATTCACTGAGAGAATTAGAAGCTACCTGGAGAAATGGATAGAGCTTGCTGGTCTAAACAGAGAGTATCAAGACCTGTGCGACCTCATCATCAAAGAACAAGTTTTCAGCGCATGTTCTAAGGACCTGGCCGCCCACCTCAGAGAGCAAAAAGACCAGTCACTAAAGGCCCTGGCCGACTTCGCTCAAAGATACCTTGACGCTCACAACATGAAGTTCGGGTCCAGTAAGCCACAGCGTGTGTCTGCACCAGCAGAGGAAATCCACAATGTCAGAGACACCCCGAGATACAAGCCGGTGGAGAACCTGACATGTTTTCTCTGTGGAAAGAAAGGTCACAAAGTGATACGGTGTCCTTCTAAAGATGTTCCCCGAGGCGACAACATCAGAAGATCCAACCAAGATCGTGGGATAGCAGGCAGAAGCAGTACCACGTCTCAACACAGAGCTGCCGCTGTATTAGCCAATGATATGACATCATCCAGTGACTTTGAGTCTAGAGAAACATCATCACAAGCTCCTATATAGCGTCCCAGTAGCCCTTTTGTTGACAGACAACCTTTTAATAGGGACGGCACGTGCCGCCCCCCATCTGGTTTCACTACTAAATGCCGGGCAGGGGTGGGGGTGGGGGGAGGCGGTGGGGGTGGGTGGGTCTACGACCTGTCCGGCCAACACTGACCTGTAAATTGATACACCCAGAGCAGTGGCAAAACCCGTGACGCAGATCTTTAGTTCACGGCTGCAAAGTCTGGTAACTACTGATTCCGAAACCTTCCTTTGTCAGTTTCCCAAAATTTCAGCCTTTCCACGTCGGTAATGCCGACTCAGTACTGGCTCTATTGCTAATGACGCAGTCTGACATCTTTGTTTTTAACTCTCGTCAAATGTTAGTCTTTTTGTAATGTTTTTTGTGTTGTTTTTTTTTTTTTTTAATCTATCCAACATTTAGCCGCCGTTAGAGAAAGATAATAGGAGACCCGTAAGACAATGAATTCAATAGAGCCGCATCCATCATTAATTTACGCCATTTTTAATATCAAAATTTTGACCCCAATTTTACCCCCGTTAATTCTAAATCAACCCTTTGATTTTTAAAAAGTGACGAGCATGACGGATGCGGCCTTATTGATCTGATTATCTTACGGGTCTCCTATTATCTTTCTCTATAACTATTGTCTCTATAAAAACCTAATCATTTACCTGATCAAGTGATGCCAAGTGAAACTTAATACTTATTAACAAGTTGCAACTAACTTTTAGGAACCTGCAGAGGTAACCTTTAAGTGTGTTGTCATAAGAACTTATTAATTACTTACCCTAAGTTCTTACAAGTACTTACCCTAAGTTCTTACAAGTACTTACCCTAAGTTCTTACAACAACTTGACTCAAGTCCCAAGACACTGAGACAGATTTATCAAGATACAAGGACAATAAAAACACTTTTTTTTCTCAGTAGTACTCTGGTGGTGGTGCAGATGGGGTTAAATAATCAGGCACAAGTGTTGTAAGTGGCATGGCATTTTTCTGTGAAGTGTATGACATTAATAAACGATTACCAAATCTGATTTTTATTTGTTTAAAAGATTGTGTAGTTTTTCTGTGGTTTCCTGAACACCGATCCTTTTCCCCTCTGCTAAAAAACTAGCCTTTAGTTCTTCAACATTCACGGGAGATTGACTACGCATTTTATTTTGTATTTCAGATTTCTGTTTCTTGTAATTATTTAAATCATCCTGGACCCGCTTAAATTCTTCGTCATCAATAAAATTATCGTTTAATGCCTTACTGATAATAAGTTTCATACTGCTCAGCTTTGCACCAGCAAGCGTACTCAATGCTTCATGTTTCTGTAATTTCGTGTGAAACCTCTTGTTCAAGGCTTCCAAACCAAAGCAAGCCAGGCATGTAGCAACGCTAACACCCTCAATTGCTATTCCAGCCAAACTTCCAATTCCTGTGGCGAACAGAACTATACCCCCTACAGAACATGAAGCTGAAACTGCACCAATAGCCATAAAAGTGTTTTGAACAGAATTAAATACTGACTTATACCTCCTTTTGCACCGTGAGTACTTAGCCTCTTCACTTTCCAAATATTTCAAAGCTTCTGTAATATTATTTAATCTGAATGCATCTGCCTGTAATGTTTTATCTGAAGCAATTGGCACAGCTGTCACCTGTGTATCAGGCGCAAGTGTTGTTTCAGTCGTCACATTTGTTTCAGTCGGCTCAAGCGTCGGTAGTTGCGGATAGAAGTTTACCATTTTTTTTATTGACAAATATTTTTTTTTTTATTTAATCAGCAATTACATTTTGCAACTCTTCAAAAGTATACAATTTGTTAGCATAATAAAATGCAACAAGATCAATGTGTTCAAGGTTTATGTAAGTTAGACGAACAAAAGTTGTTTTGTCGACCACCACCTTGACAGCTGGAACACTGCTCGAAACATTAATAACATCATTATTTTTTGTAATAGCAATAAAGACCTTTGATGATTCTGTTACTGTTTCGTTCCATGTAAGTTTAATTCCTTGTGCAATTTGAGCCTCTTTAGCAGTAGTTACTGATCTCATGATAATTTCAAATACTATTGTCGCTTCTCTTGCGATGGAAAAGTTTATTGGTGCAAACACGACCTTCGCATCAGACCTACCCTTCCTGTGCGTAAGAAGATATCTCCGTCTCTCATAATTTTCAACTTTCAGTTTTTCTCTGCTATTGTCGTCTGGGGCAAAGCTTGGAACAAGACTTACAATAAGCGGCCCCGAGTTAACAACCTTCCTAAACACTAAGGCACCTTCGTCATCAGTGTATACATAAGGACTAATAAATTCAATCTTTATGTCCCAGTCAATTGTGGGTGGTGGAACAGGCACAGGTGAAACAACCCACTTACTACCCACATGTATTAAGTTGTAAGGCGCATTATTTACAGGTGGAGTAGGTACAGTAACATCACGCAGCTGACCAAGTTTAGGAATCTGTTTTTCACCGTCTTTCATGTCAACAATTACTTTCCTCTTGTACATGCCATTTAAATCAAGTTCAAAACCATATATTTCTCCAACATCCCCTTCCTTCTCAAAATCCTGGACGTCTGCCAAATCTTTCAACTCTGTTACTGGACACGCAACTGGTATGATTGTTCGCTTTGGACCAAGACCACTCATTTTTATAAACAAAAATAAAATTATTTAACTTCTAACACTACACTAAAATCATGCATAAGAACTGGTTTGTCATCCTGATTAGTTACAGATATACTCAGTGACTCAAAGAAACTAGAACCTAATTTCTTAAACTGCAAATTAGGAAATCTAACAACTACACTTTCACAATACGGAGCAGTTCCAGTAGGTAAGCATCTCAACAAAGTTGAAGGCTTTCCATTGTGAACATTCTCAGATGTGTTTAGTTCTTTCAAATAAACATTTAGCACTGTGTGTACTGACAAAATGACAGGACGTTTTCCAGTTATTTTAAGTTTTTTTGTCTTCATTGTTATAATACCAAACATAGCTTCATCTAAATCATCTGTTCTATACCAATCTTCGTCAATATAAAATCCAAGTAAATATGCAAATCTATCTGAAATTTTTAACCAATCTTGTTTCAGAAATTCTAATGTAACAAGTAGGTTAGCTGGATTTAAAGTTGCTTTAATTTTAAAATTACTTTGAAACCATTCAGCTATAGTACAAAAGTCATAATAACCAGGCGGTAAAGCTTCAGTCTTACCATCTAAATTTACTTTATTATATATATCATCCTCTACATTAAACCATTTTACTGTGTAGAACAATTCATGGATAGCTACAGCCTTGCTACCATCCCGATTATCAATCCCATTAGTTAACCACACTGGTTTGCTTGTGTCAAGATTTGTTAAGGAAATAAACATTTTTATTATCTCATATAAAAAAGGATGGAATTTAAATCACCAACCATTACCACTACAAACGCATTTGAATTTAATGTGGATGCCAAATATAATGTTGCACCTACTTATGAACAGAAAATAATTCAACTAAATCAACTCGACATAGCTGTGTCTGAACAAGATCTATTTCAAGTCAAAGTACCAAATCCGTTTGACCATTACCTAAACCCTCCAATAACAGACGACTATACTGCAAGAAAGTGGTCTTCAAGTCCACTACAGATGTTTCAAAACCAACTCAATTTTGCTATACTGTGTTCTACTACAGACTGTGGTGTTTCATTTACAGACCATTTGAATCACTCAAACAAACTGATTAGGTCTGTGTATCATTTCCATGTTTATTACCAGCTTAGACGTATACTGTCAGAACGTCATACACCACTGCCAACTGAATCCAGTTTCAACAGGTTTAACAACCCCATGGATATAAAAGCATTTGAATGGATTTGTAATGAATTTAACATAAGCACTAAGTATGACTTCACACAAAAACTTGATGATCACCACGGCATGGGCACATTGTATTATGCTATGAGTCACAGACAATACCCTCAAGATTACTACCCTGGGTACACTTCATTCTCATCAAAATCACAAGTCTGGTTAGGATCAATAGAGCAGAAGCAGACTAATGCATGGACCACATTTATTTTAGATAAATCTGACGGGTTTACTCAAGCAGGAGTCGAGCGCGTCAATGAGTCTATCAGAACATATGTCTGGTGTTTACTAGGAGCACAATCACTAACAAAATCAAACATTTTGAATGGAAGTGGTAAATTTGAAGCACAAAAACAGTTTCTTGCAAATCTTGAAGATTCAATTAATTCAACAGTAGATCTCCCATCAAGCATACAACGCTACCAAGACGTTTTAAGATATGCCAGATCAAAAGTTGACTTTGTAGTTGGCATCGGGTTATACATGTTACCATCTGACCTTCAACTCCAAATGGGTACAATAACAAATTATAATAATGAAATCATTGTTGCAGGTGTTGGTCAAAAATTAGGACTCAATCAATCTGTAAACTTGGGGGCCACAACCACACACGTTCAGTCATTAAAATCATTACAGACGGTAACACCCCCGGCCCCGGCCCCGGCCCCAACACCGGCATTCATACAATCAACCCCGGATCTAACACCAACCCCAGACACACATGAGTCAGAAAGAACTGCATTGGGAATAGGTCTAACAGGATTAGGGGTATTACTTCTTTATCTGTTTCATTAAATAACCCACCATCAACCCTCCTACTGTAACCAGAAAGATCCACACATGCTCTGCCATAAACCCTACTGCCTTTGCCGCTGTACTAATCAGCCAACTGACAACAGTGCCAATTATGCCAGGCAAAGCATCCATTGCTTTCACAGCCAATTTCTTAAGCAGGTCTGATATGTGAGACAACTGTTTCTTTACCCACGTCTGTAAATCTTTTGGGTCTGATGGAGTCGGGGGGCCCGGGGTTGGTGGAGCTGGTGCCAGGGGTGCACCACCACCACTGCCGGAGACAGCCAACACAACAGTACTGATAATAAATCCCAGAGCTGTAATTAAACTAGCAATTGTGATACCCTGCTCTCTGAAAAGTGTTTTTAGTCTCTCAGCCAGAGTAGTGTCTTCGTGAAGTATTTTCTGAATAGTTTCTCTAATTCTGTTGACCTGTGATTTTAGTTTTTGTCTTCCAATACTAATCACTTCTAACCGTCCTGATCTTTCTATCTGCAAATCATTTAATCTGTGTTGGATTCTTTCTTTCATTTCTGTGTCAAGATTTCCATTGTCTGCTGTAGCCAGTTTCTCTTTTTCACGTTCTATGTGTTTATCAAGCTCACCTAGTTTGGCAACATTGTTTACCATCTCACCTCTTATCATCTGCAATGATTTATCCAAGCCCATAATCTCTCTCATTGACAAAGGTGGGTCGTCTATTGTTTTCATAGCGTCATTTATTTGTCCTTCAGTAAATGAGGTTTCTTGTATCACTGTGTTTGCTATTTCTGGTAGGCTTGTTACTGGTGCCATTTCAATCTCTTGCCCTGTTGGCAACTTTGTTTGCGTGTTGTGAAGAACACTAACCAGTCTTGGCGTGACAGGAGACCCACCAATTCCAAGTTGACGCAAGGCACCAATACCACCTTCATTTTTTATTGTACTTAAAGCCCTAAACCTACTAGAGTCTTTTTTGTTAGTCAATAGTACTTTTCCTTTGTCAACAGTATTTAAATATAAATGACCCTTGCCATCAAGTTCAAACTGATTAGGGTCTATGTTGTCTGGGCGATTACCAACATGATCATAAAACGAGTTCACTTTGGTTTCTAAAAGTTCATGACGTAAACTGTAAATATTTCTTGTACCAGTCATATCTGCCATATCTGTCATATCTGTTGTATTACCAAAATCATACGTGTCATCCATTTCAAAATCTTCATGATTAAATCCTCCCGCTGCCATTGTTTTATTAATTTATTATTTTTTATTGTGCATAATAAAAATGACACAGTCTTACGGATCAAAGTTAGACCCATACAGAAAACTACGTGAGCCTCTGGGTGTTAAGGGCATAAGACAATCAATCGTCATCACAAACAATCCAAGTACCATAGACCAGAACCAAACACTTACAGTCAAGTTTCCAAACCTAGGTCCCAGTGACGTTATTGTTCCTGGCACTGCACGCCTAGCATTTAATATTGAACTATCATCAGACGCAGATGTAAACAGAACACTGGTTGACAATCTTGGCAGATCAATTGTTAGGACTATTAAAGTAAAACTTGAAGGACAGGAAGTGTTTAGTCTTGACGATGCAGATGTGTTTTACTGTTACAAAGACCTTTGGCTCACAAGAGAAGAACGAGAAGATCGTATTCATCAAGGCATACAGCCAGATAATATTGGTAAACTTCGAATCAATGCTGGAGACAAAACAACTACTGGGGTACCAAAGGAAGTTATTATAGCTGAAACATATGGAACTAGATTTTACCTTCCACTTGAGTTTGAAATCCTAACAGCTCATTTGCCTTATTATCAAGGGGCACTGAATGACCGTCTGAGCTTTGAACTAACTTTCAATGACTACTCCAAAGTTAATAAATCATCTGCCACAGATGCAACATACAAAATCTCTAACATTTCCTTGGAATATGAAATTGTCACACACACTGATCTAGCCAGACTCATTCAAAATCAGTATCAGTCAAGACTGCCAATTTATTATGACAGGGTGATTAGACATAGTTTAATGCAAAAAGACAAGAGCGACCCAATGTAGAACATAAACTTAAACACACCTGCCAGGTCACTGAAAGGTATTCTTATGTTGTTTGTTGAACCAGCAGATCCATATAAACGGGATTCAGAAAAATTCTACAATCCTAAGATTACACATTTGTCCTGTACAATTGAAGGCCGCCCTAATCAAGTGTACGCTTCAGGTTTGTTACCTTATCAACACTACGATGAGATCACAAAGTATTTTGCGGGTGGAAGGATTAGAGATAAACCTGCAAACATTGCGTGCAAAGATCTACATCTGTATGATGTTAGGATCGGACAATACCTTACAAACAAGTATGCACTGTGGCTAGACCTTCGTAGTACAGATGATGATTATCTTCATGGGTCAGGACGAACTGTCGAGAATGGTAGTGATGGAATAACAATTCAGATACAAAAGAAGGTTGAAACTGCTGCAGCCATAAACATATATTTGTACCTGATATATGATGCACAACTCAATATTGCAGAAAGCAGACTAAGTGGACACATATATTAAAATTATATTATGTATTAAAATGAACCGGAGCTTAATGACCCTTGACCCACACTGTGGCTTATTTGTTGGTGCCACAGGGTGTGGGAAAACTGAATTTGTTCTTAACCTATTACAAACAAGATAGATACACCACTTTGAAAACATTGTCATATTTTGTCCTACGATCAAACACAACAAAGCTTATCACAACCGTTTATTTATTTGGACTGACAACAACATATACTTAGTTGACCCTGAGAAAAAACTGAATGACTACCTTCAATATTTTTACAAGCAATTTGAAGGACAGCCAACATTGTTTATTGTTGATGACTGCTCAGCAGAGAAAGACATTGTCAAGAAGAGAAACACTCTAGCAGAACTTGCCTTCAGTGGCAGACACGCAAATGTAAGTGTATGGATTCTCACTCAAAAATATAATGCTGTACTGAAAGATTTTTGAGAACAGTTAAAATTTATCTGTTTGTTTTACTGCAAGGATCGTGACAGCTTTGAAGACTGTCTCAGAGAGAATGATGTCATACCAAATAAACATGAACGTGATGATGTAAAAAATAAACTGAAATCAACTAAGCATCTAAAGCTCATTTTAAAGACAGATCAGCCCACAGGGTATGGGTTAGTAAATTAATTTTTGTTTTTTTAAAATAACAATATAAATGAACCCTGATGAAATCCTTCTATTGAATGATATCAATGCTGTTGAGAACAAAGACTTAGACTCGAAAAAACAGCGTCTTTTGTCTGTGATTGTCTCAGGCAAATCAAAGACTTATCTCGGGAAACAATACATGACAGATGATATTGAATCTCTTACGGCTGACGAACTAATCAAGCTTCATTCAAAATATGAAAACCACATTGCTTCACTAATGACTCATGATTTAAGTCGATCTCTAGTATGCCTATACACAAAAGCAGTGAGTCACTTTCTACCTGTGGATAGTGACAGTCTTTCACACGACCTTGAAAGCAATCCTATTGTTTCAAGTTCAATTGGCAAATTAGCATGTGTCATGTTTTACAAGTTTGGAAATTACCTTGCACCTGTAGTAACCCTTCTTGTTACTGGGAGTCATATTGATTTTTCGAAAATAAATTTTACTGCAGAAGAAAATGGACGAAACCCAGACGACTCCACAACTGAACCCCGACCCTGTTTTGACACAGGTTCAAACTGTGACTAAGGTTAAAAGTCCAGGCCGCGTTGATGCAGGAAAAAGATTAGCCGAATGGAACAGGCAAAAAAAATTACAGCTTCAAGCGCAAACAGAAAAGGCTCATTTGACTGACCCACCGTCAACAGCACCAGTGTCACTACCATCAGGATCAACACACCCTCATCAAAGTGAGAGACAAACAACTAAGTCTGACCCTGACCCCGACCCTCAAACAACAAAATATATAGTTGCCGGATTTGTTGTCGGATTTGGTTACGTAGGTTATCAATTATACAAAAAATACAAACCACAGACTCGTACAGTGTCCAAAAAATCAGACACTCCAAAAACAAAACCAGAAGTCGCCACATTACCAGTAACACCCAAAGCCGTTGACCCATTTTATATGCAGTAAATAAAAATATTATTTTAATTTTTCTTGCCTAAGAAATGAACGACTCAAAGAACATGATGAACCTTGTCTATCACTCTGCAGTAATCAGTGGACTAGCAGTAGCGTATTCTATGCTTGCAAAAAGTCTACTCAAAATGAAATCAGCAGACCTCAGTAGATTAGATTTCGAAGACAGTGCTAAGCTAATTGTAGTTGTAACAGCGTCGATTGTGACAAAAGATTTTCTTGTTAAGCAAGGAATTATTCCCGAAAATGTTTCTATGTAAATAAAATAAATATGGCAACGATAGCTATTATGATTGGTGGGGCAGTTGTTAACGCCCTCGCATTCAGCGGCTCTAATTATCTCTTTTCAAAAATGGGTAGAGAAGAATCTGCAGAAGAATTGAAACGTCATAATGAAGCATCTGAAAAACTTGCTCAAGCCCAGCAGGATTATGATTGATTGATTGATTGATTGTACATTGCTTAACGTCCCGACAGCAACAAGGCTTTCTCAGGACGTGCCTGCACTGCTTGTGAAAGAAAAAAAATAAATAAACAGAAAATTGAATGTATGTCGCCAGCCGGTCAAATACGTTAAATAAACCTAACACATGGGGCCTAAATAAAGCTATGACCATTTAGCAACACATATCCAATATCAAGAGCTACAGGCAGTGCAGACAGTAGGGAGAGTTTTAAAAAGGCAAATACAGGTGAATGGACCAAGGGTAGACAGAAACACATGCCCCAGAATAGAGAGAAAAACCCACCCTGTGGGGCTGACCAGGGTGACCCTGGGAACTAAAAAATACCTAACCCCACCCAAGTCCCCCAGGGCGGACCCGGGTGGGGTAGCAGGATTATGAGAAGAATAGAATTGAAAAACTTGATTTCATCAATGAAAAACTCAGACTTGAAGGTCACGCACAACATACGTTTTCAAATACAGATGACGCAATTCGTGAATACTATCTTGTCACAGGTGAAGACATGTCTATACCGAAACCAAAACTAAGTGACTATTACAAACCAAGCACACAACAAAGAAACGGGGAGATAATCTTTGTTCTAGTGGGAATGACATTTGTTTATTTTACAGGAGTTTTCATTGCTAGAAAAAAATGGCAGCCGAAAATAAACTATCAAAAATATATTACTCTCCATCAGGGTATTGGAAAGGAGCAACAGCTATTGAAAAATTACATGCCGCTGTGGGCGGAGATATAACACTCAATCAAGTCAAGCAATGGTTACAGAGACAGGCAATTTGGCAGATATATCTCCCTGCTCCAAGAAAGATAACAAGGCCTCATTTTGAGAACACTACCCCAAATGACACACACCAAATGGACCTCCTGTTTTTACCACATGACACAATAAGAAAGAAACGATACAAGTATGCACTGACTGTTGTAGACATTGCTTCAAGATATAAAGACGCTGAACCCATATCTGACAAAACAGCCACCATTGTTGCTACAGCATTAACAAAAATATATAGTCGAGGCCCTTTAAGATACCCCATACCCCAGACTAGTGCAGGTTGATGACGGATCTGAATTTAAGGGCGCAGTTAATCAGTTATTTGCTAAGCATGGTGTACTGGTCAGACGAGGCATTCCAGGTGTGCACAGATCACAGGCAATTGTTGAAAACTTTAACAAACAGTTATCAGAAAGACTTTTCAGTTACCAGTATTCTAAGGAACTCATGCATGACACCCGTAACACGGAGTGGGTAAAGAGAAAAACAGGACCAACCCCAACCCCCGCACCAGACACAAGTTTATTTACTAAACAGGTGAGATATCTATATCAACCAGGGGAGGCTGAGAACGACGTAAAGCGCAGGGCAACAGACCCCATCTGGTCAACATCCGTTCATAATATAAAAAAAATAGTCCCCGGTACTGACGGTCCTGGCGCAACAATATATTATCTGTATAACCCTGCACCCCAAAGGGCATTTGTCAGAGAAGAATTACAGATTATTCCCCCAGACACCGTTACTCATTTCAGTAACTAAGTCGTCAATTAATTCATCAACCAGTTCATCACAAATGTCTTCAGATAATTTGAGCCTGTAATGTCCGGGTGCATAAGCTTTTTCCTTAGTGTGAAACACTCTTTTCGTGTCTCCAACTGCAAGTGATTTCTTATGTGTTTGAATCATTTCAAGATTATGTTTATTTGATCTCAGTGACTTGTTTGGATAATCAGGCATCAATGCACCATCTAACACTTGCTTGTAATGTTCATGACGAATGTCTTTATTTTTTATTGCTGTTTTTTTAATTCCTTTGGCTTTCGACTGACTTCCCTTTTGGTGCAGTATAGAATACATTTTTGATCTCAGTCCAACGTACTCAACTATTGGCACACCATTTAGTTCATCTTTAAACTTCCCAGGCACTTTTTTGTTTTGTGTGCTAAACAGTGGATGATCTTTAGGATAGTCAGATGTGTCATACATGTGTAACTCTGTTTTCATGTCTTCATAAAAGTCTTCAGTAGGCACATCAATGATCATAGAGTCAGTGTCAGTGTATAACAATCGACACTCAGGATACTTTGGTTTGAAGTAATCATAATAAAATTCAAGCATCAACAGTTTTGACAACTCAAGAATTGCCATACCAATGAATACTGGCTTGTCCAGTTTGACAATCTTTTTTTTGAGTGACACAGCATACAATGATGAATGAAACTCTTTGTACCCTGTGTACTGTGGCTTACCTGTAAGTTTAATTGCGCCCAATTTAGTTGTGACCAGCCTCACATCTTTTCTGTGATGAGGATTTTCCATTGTCTTGCCAAAACAGGCATTGTTCATAAGCTTAAAGAAGTCTTTGTCAAATGCAGTGTTGCCATCTCTGGCACGCAATGTTGTGTTCTTCATTATGTAATCTTTCATGAAAGCACTCTGATCAAATTGAATTCCTCTGTGAACTTTTTTTAGTACTAGCCCATGTCTGATGTAAAACTGTAACAAGCGATAGTGGCAAACGTAATTGAATTTGTCATTCAGATTTGGTACAAGTTTAGTGTCTTCTCTTTTCCCTGTCATACTCATTTTCTCAACTGCTAACGGATAATCATTATGGTAATCGTGTAGGTGGTGTGGGTACTCCAGGTCGACTTCAAAGATCCAACCCTTCGTGTCGTTTCGGTCAAGAGTCATAATATAGTTTGTTAACCTTGACTCTGTTACATCATACTGTGACAAATCATACAGACAAAAGTTTTTCAAGGGCAATAACTCGCACATTGCCCAGCCATAAAGGTTATTAGCGTCCAAGTACGTAATGAATGACCTTGACCTTGAGGGGTCAAACCCAAGGTCACCATGGGCGTCCATATATTTATTGTTGGCTCTGGCATAATTATTTGCTGCAATACTAATACCACCTCTCAATCCACGTTCCACCATTTCACCCATCGTACGATCAGACAACAGGTCTATAGATATCTTACTGGATTTCAAAAATGCATCCCATGTCATGCCAGGACTAGTTATGTAACAGGCAGGGTCAAGCTTGTAGTGTAACAAACCCTTTTCACGGTAACTTTCAAATACGTCTGCTAGCAAGCAAACGTCAGCTTTCAAGTACTGGTCATGGTAGTCACCAATCGTCTGACACCCTAATTTACCCCACGCATCAAGTGCATGTTGGTATTCAGAGTCAGAAATACCTTTTCCAGTTAGTGTAGAATAAAATTTCTCTTTTGGTGGCAGTCTTGTTTCTTCAAACACAACCCAGTGATCAATGTACTCATATGGATAGACACCTTCCTTAATCAAGTCTGGTTCAAAATATTTACTCGTTATTGGATACTCAGTCAGTCCTTCTGCAAGACTAGCAAGCCCTAAAGACAAATGTTGCATAGAGTCATAAAATGCTAATTTATCTAACCTAAAAGTTAAGTATTTCTCAGTTGTCTGGGCAATGCAACTTATGTTTTTGTAAGATTCATCTACAGCCTGCATGATAATGTGTGAATCATACCCTTTGAGATTGTGGAAAAAGATTGGCAGTTTGTATGTCTTGGGATCTGTTTTTAATAATAAGTTACAATTGTTATGTGCAGCGCCTCTGTAACGTCCAGTTATGTGATCGTGGTCACGCACTTTATCACCCTGGAGGGGTTGTTCACAAATCCAACACGTCTCAGCTGTATCAAATTTTAATTTGTCTTCTTCTGTCATCACCAAAGGCATCTGACATGTTGTGAGATATTGTACTACCTGACTATACAGATGTCTCATTTCTGTTAAAAACAGACATGCTGCATTTTCACCCCTGTAGATAACAGGTTCTGAATGAAGACCGTCTGACCTAACAATAATATATCCAAAAGAACACACCACTTGGTCACTCAACTTTATAGTCTTTGGTAATGACTCTGGAACAGGACCCTCATATGGTACAACCAATGATTCAAAATCTGCATACACTACAAATGGCAACTTTTGCTGATTCCCATAGTTCTTAAAATAAACCTTGCTGCCAGGATCTGGATACTTACGTACAGTTTGTATGTCATCAGCTGATCTGCAGTGTAAAACATGTTTGTGTGCCACTGCAATAGAGGAGAATCTTTGTAAACATTTTTTACAAACTTCCTGTTTCCCATTGTGTTTTGTTGTATGTCCATGAATTAGACATGACATATTTCGAGGGCTGACTGCTAGAACTTCGTAACTCAGTTTTCACACTTTTTGAGAAAACGCGAAATGAAAGTTTACACAGTTCTCCCAGCGGCAGTTTTTATTCAGTCATCTTAATCTTTGGCAACAGACATCATCAATGTTTAATAAACATAGAACGAGCACACAAAATACAGTTACATACATGGTCTTTATTTTAGAAATATTTTTTCTGCATGAACTGACATACTTTGTTCTAGCTGCATTTTCATTCTGTATTTGCCCCAGATTTTGGCTGCTAGACATCAGTAACGTGAGGTACTGACATTTAGCACGGCTGAGGTCTAAGAGGATTGGTGAATACTTGGCTGCTAGAAGTCTCTAACAGTCGATACGGAATTATAGCACGCAGTTATAGAACGGCATTTCTGAACTTAAGGGCGCAACAAGTCAGCATTTTGAAATACGTACATGTAGCACGGCAAAATTACATACACAATAACCTTGTGTTACAGCTCAAAAGTGCGTAACTTGACATACGGTGTTCTGGTCTGTACCTTTGCACAACATTTGTCAGGTAAAGTTGATGATCAGAAGTCAGCAACCCTCTTTACTGCTTTTTAGCATGACACAATGGCACACAATACGGGTTCACATTGTGCAAAGAACTTCGCAACTCTGTTGGATCCCATTACTAAATTACTGAGATTAATGTGAGATGTTGCACACTTGGGTTAACTGACAACAGTGAAGGTAATACCGGGAATACTACATGTGAAAGAAGAAATACAGAATGAAATTTGGCAGAATGGTAGGTACTCACCAGCTGTGTGTTCGCCATGAAAACAAAGTCCAGAAACACAAGTGTCAATAAAAATTCACATCCGTTCACAGATAGTCCTACACAAAATGTTTACCTGTCACTGACTCCCAAAAGAAAGTCCAACCTGGTGATCGCAGCAAAAGTCGCACACAGATGCAAACCCATTCACTGAAAGTTTTAGTCTGTTTCTTCACCATCATCGTCTTTAATGTCCAGCTCGTCAAGGCGATCAGTCTTGCCGGCAACAGTTGGCAACCTCTCGAAAAAGGCATGATGCTCCTCGGGAATCACACCTGATCAACACAGGGACAGTAGATCATTTTTCTTGGCACCAGAAACAGGTAATTTGGCACTGTAGCGAGTCGTCAGAACCTTTGCTAAAGGAGGCTGTCTTCTTATGGCAGATGGAGTTGACAGACACAACTGGTGGAAATCACTTTCATCAAAGTCATATTTGAAGTACATTACGTCTTGGCCTTTTGTGAAGTGGATTGCCCTTACTTGGAGCCACCTGGCCTTGCCTTCTTTGTCAACCTTAGTGTCCCGGATGACATGTGATGCAAGGTGCTTACAGTCTTAAATCTGTGTAAACCGTAGAGGTATAACCACGTATGGATTTGTCCGTCTTGCCATTCTTATTACTATGACATATCTACATGGAGTGAACACTGGACTGGCCTTTTGCGCGAAACTGATGGCAGAGTGCATTGAATCACACTCCATCTGCGTGCGTCCTGTTTCGAGATACTTATGTGTGACAGAGACAATGTGAGAGAATGAGAATATGAGAGCCCCAGCCTACCCCTCCCCCAAACAATATATTTATTCTAATTAACACGGTAATTAAGCAAGCCCACGTCAACAAAGACACCCAATACCTTTATTACCTAGCCATTTTAGTTCCACTCCAGAAATCATTCAAGCTATGTTTGGGGGAGGGGTAGGCTGGGGCTCTCATATTCTCATTCTCAGAATAATTAATTCTAGAATGAGAATATAAGATTTGAAAACCAATCAAATCGATAAATGCCACATCGATCAACTAATTATTGTAATCAACTAGCCATTTAGACAAACCCATCGCCACCCAATACACCCAATAACTTTATTACCTAGCCATTTTAGTTCCACTCCAGAAATCATTCAAAGCAACGATTTTTTTATCAACTGCCAACCCGCGAGTATTAAGGCAGATACCCCACCCAACCTAAATTATTAATGCTGTCATTTACTACTATCAGCTGTTTTCGGGAAATGACTACTTGCCTCATTGTGGGAATTCCCGTTAGGCATAATTTCCACAACACCCAACCCAAAAGTAAGTGACGTCAATGTTGCCAATAACAACGCCGCGTGTCAACTCGTGACCCTAGTCTCGTGATCAAGTATTGCGTCGTTGAGACATTTCAAGGATTTTTGTTGCTGTGAGAAGATGTGTTATTTGTGGTAGCCATTGGAAATATTACAAATTCCGGACTTCGATATTCAGTGCAGTGATACATCTTGTAGAATATTACTATTGTGCGTTATGTTGAAACAACAAAAAGGTTAGTGAGCCGAGACTAAAGAAAACTTACTGTTAAATTGCGGAGTGTTGAGTACAACCGGGTTCAGTATTGCGTTTTACTTTAAACACGGCTGTGAGTGAAAAACCGCGGTTTTAGTTTATTGGTTGTACCGTACGCAAAAGCATGCGGGTCTCTATGTAATAGGACATTTATTCTCGTCAGGTTGTTTAATTTATCTAGGCAGTGTCACGTTTACAGACCTATGTCGATTTCTATCGAATTTAGGTGTGCAGTCACACACGGGGACCGCTAGCGGCGCAGTAAGCATGTGTTGAGGGGCAAAACAGAAGATTGAGCCTACTAAAACAGAGTCATTTGCTATTACTTCCGTCTCGTAAACAACTAAGAAATGAGAGTAGAACACAGAGTTAAATGACTCTTAACATAAAGTCTTAAATATTCTGTTTACCACCTTGCCGTTAACGCCGTCAGCGCGGACTGCAGACAGTGTCATTCAGTTGAGTACAGCGAGGACAGAGACAGAACACAGAGTTAAATGACTCTTAACATAAAGTCTTCAAAATTCTGTTTACCACCTTGCCGTTAACGCCGTCAGCGCGGACTGCAGACAGTGTCATTCAGTTGAGGACAGAGACAGAACACAGAGTTAAATGACTCTTAACATAAAGTCTTCAAAATTCTAATGACACCCTTGCCGCTAACGCCGTCAGCGCGGTTTTAAAATAGATTGTACGTAGCAACCACCGCTGGTGGTAAATAGCGCGGCGTGGGCTCAGCGGCCTGTAGCTCTGTAGCAAGCAAAAACATAGACAGAACATAGAGTTAAATGACTCTTAATACAAAGTCTTCAAAATTCTAATGACACCCTTGCCGCTAACGCTGTCAGCGCGGTTTTAAAATAGATTTTACGTAGCAAACATCGCTGGCGCGCGGCGTGCAGACAGTTTCATTTGAGTACAGCGTGCAGACAAATACGTCACTAGCTGCAATGTGGAAGTTGATTTAGCGACCTGTAGCTCTGTAGCAAGCAAAAACATAGACAGAACATAGAGTTAAATGACTCTTAATACAAAGTCTTCAAAATTCTAATGACACCCTTGCCGCTAACGCTGTCAGCGCGGTTTTAAAATAGATTTTACGTAGCAAACATCGCTGGCGCGCGGCGTGCAGACAGTTTCATTTGAGTACAGCGTGCAGACAAATACGTCACTAGCTGCAATGTGGAAGTTGATTTAGCGACCTGTAGCTCTGTAGCAAGCAAAAACATAGACAGAACATAGAGTTAAATGACTCTTAATACAAAGTCTTCAAAATTCTAATGACACCCTTGCCGCTAACGCTGTCAGCGCGGTTTTTAACACTGACATAGGGACTTAGTAACGTGACTAAGTACGCCGCGTCTATATCGTGTCATACAACTGAAATGCGGACTGGAGTCTACATGCTGAATAAAGATTTTGTGTCTGTCTGTCTGTCTGTGTGTGAGTGCTTGTGTGTGTTTGTAGGTATGTGTGAGTGTGTATGCGTGTGTCTGTCAGTGTATGAGTGTGTTTGTCTGTCAGTGTGTGAGTGCATGTATGTATGCGTGCGAGTGTTTGTGTGTGAGTGTTTGTCATTGTGTGAGTGCATGTATGTATGCGTGTGCATGCTAGTATGTATGCATGTGCATGCGTGTATGTATGTGTGCGAGTGTGTGTGTGCGTCTGTGCGTGTATTTATGCATGAGTATATATAGTTAGTGTTAGAGATATGATAATTTCAAGAACATTTATACCATTGACTCTACGTCAATACCCCAAAACACAGTTATTTAATAATAACCACACACACACAAAACATTCTTATATACACTTGATACAAATTTAAGTTACCTACAGACACTTGTTAACAAATTTCCAAAGTCACCTACAACCGCTAACTAACTTTACAGGTAACTTTGAAGTTAGTTGGTGCAAGTTCTGATAAGTGACTTAAAACAAGTTCTTACAAGAACCTAATCATAAGATCTTGTAAGTTATTGAACCAAGTCACAACTTACTTGGACAGAATTTCCAAGTTACAAGGACAACAAGAAAACTTTTTTTTCTCAGTAGTACTCTGGTGGTGGGGCTGATGGCATCAAATGAGCAGGCATGACATCTCTTTGTGAAGAGTATTTCAGAATTAATGAATGATTACCAAAACTGATCTTTACTTGCCTAACAGTCCGTAAACTTTTTTCATAGTTTCTTCTACGCCTATTTTCTTTCCTTCCTCTAAAAAAGATTTCTTTAGCTCTTCAACATTTACAGCCTGACTACGCATCTTATTCTGTATTTCAGATTTTTGTTGTTTATAGTTAGCCAAATCATCCTGGACTCTTTTAAATTCGTTATCGTCAATTTCATTATTTTCCAAAGCCTTACTAATAATAAGTTTCATACTCGTCAGCTTAGCTGCTGCGAGCGTACTTAATGCTTCATGCTTCTGCAACTTCATATAAAATCTTTTGTTAATAGCTTCCATACCAAAGCATGCTAGACTTGTGACAAGACCAATACCTTCAACAGCAATTCCTACGACACTTCCCACCCCCGTTGCAAACAGAGTTATACCTCCTACAGATAATCCGGCCGAAACCACCCCCATGGCCATTGATGTGTTGTGTACAGAATTGAAAACCGTATTGTAACGGCGTTTACACCTCGAGTATTTTGCTTGTTCTTCTTCCAAATACTTCAACGCTTCTGTAATATTCATTAAACGGAATGAATCTGCCTTTAATGTTTTATCACGCTCAATAGGCTCAAGCTGCTCAGGTGGTATTTGTGGATACAAGTTCACCATTTTTTATTTACAAATATTTTTTTAATCAGCAATTACATTTTGCAACTCTTCAAAAGTATACAATTTGCTGGCATAATAAAATGCAACAAGATCAATGTGTTCAAGGTTTATGTAAGTTAGACGAACAAAAGTTGTTTTGTCAACCACCACCTTGACAGTGGGAATACTGCTTGAAACATTAATAACATCATTATTTTTTGTAATGGCAATAAAGACCTTTGATGATTCTGTTACTGTTTCATTCCATGTAAGTTTAATTCCTTGTGCAATTTGAGCCTCTTTAGCAGTAGCAACAGATTTCATGATAATTTCAAATACTATTGTCGCTTCTCTAGCCACGACTAAGCTTGCTGGCATAAACACAACAGAAGTATCTGATCTACCCTTTCTAGTTGTAAGAAGATATCTTCGTTTCTCATAATTTTCAACTTTCAGTTTTTCTCTGCTATTGTTGTCTAGGGAAAAACTTGGAACAAGGCTTACAATAAGCGGCCCAGAATTAACAACCTTCCTAAACACTAAGGCGCCTTCATCATCAGTGTATACATAAGGACTAATAAATTCAATCTTTATGTCCCAGTCAATTGTGGGTGGTGGTGCCGGTACAGGTGAAACAACCCACTTATTTCCCACATGTATTAAGTTGTAAGGCGCATTATTTACAGGTGGAGTAGGTACAGTAACATCACGAAGCTGACCAAGTTTAGGAATCTGTTTTTCACCGTCTTTTATGTCAACAATTACTTTTCTCTTGTACATGCCATAGGAATCAAGTTCAAAACCATATATTTCTCCAATTTCCCCTTCCTTCTCAAAATCCTGTACGTCTGCCAAATCTTTCAACTCTGTTACTGGACATGCAACTGGTATGATTCTAGGCTTTGGACCAAGACCACTCATTTTTTTATAAACAAAAATAAAATTATTTAATTTCTAACACAACACTAAAATCATGCATCACAACTGGTTTACCATTCTGATTAGTTACAGATATACTCAGTGACTCAAAGAAACTAGAACCTAATTTCTTAAACTGTAAATTAGGAAATCTAACAACCACAATTTCACAATAGGGTGCAGTTCCAGTTGGTAAGCATCTCAACAAAGTTGATGGTTTTCCATTGTGTACATTTTCAGTCGTGTTTAGTTCTTTTAAATAAACATTTAGAAATGTGTGTACTGACAAATGAACAGGATATGTTCCAGTTATTTTAGTTACATCTGGTGTATAATACCATCCACTAGTACCATTATCTGTAAAACCCATTACCCAATTTACAGGCATTGTATTTCTGTCTATTAAACCAAGTAAATATGCAAGTTCAGTTGAAAATAAAGGTATAGTGCCTGTAGGAATTTCTAATTCAACAAACAAGTTAGCCTGATTTAAAGTTGCTTTAATTTTTAAATTATTTTGAAACCATGTAGCTAAAGTACAAAAGTCATAATACCCAGATGGTATAAAGTGTGTATTAGTGTCCAAGCCACTATTACCAGCATTAAGATAACTTATATAAAAACTTGTATTATCCGTTACATTAAACCACTTTACTGTATAAAACATTTCATGGATAGCTACAGCCTTGCTACCATCTCGATTATCGATTCCATTAGTTAGCCACATTGGTTTGCTTGTGTCAATATTTGTTAAGGTTATAAACATTTTTATTATCACATAAAAAAAAAGGATGGAATTTAAATCACCAACCATTACCACTACAAACGCATTTCAATTCAATGTGAATGCCAAATATAATGTTGCACCTACTTATGAACAGAAAATAATTCAGTTAAATCAGCTTGATATAGCTGTGTCTGAACAAGATTTATTTCAAGTCAAAGTACCCAACCCTTTTGATCATTACCTAAACCCTCCAATAACAGATGACTCAACTGCAAGAAAGTGGTCTTCAAGCCCACTACAGATGTTTCAAAACCAACTTAACTTTGCCATACTGTGTTCTACTACAGGCTGTGGTGTTTCATTTACAGACCATTTGAATCACTCAAACAAACTGATTAAGTCTGTGTATCATTTCCATGTTTATTACCAGCTTAGAAGAATACTGTCAGAACTGCATACACCATTACCAACTGAATCCAGTTTTAATCAGTTTAACAATCCCATGGATTTGAAAGCATTTGAACGGATCTGTAATGAATTTAACATCAGTACAAAGTATGACTTTACACAAAAACTTGATGATCACAATGGTATGGGAACATTGTATTATGCTATGAGTCACAGACAATACCCACAAGATTACTACCCTGGTTACACTTCATTCTCATCAAAATCACAAGTCTGGTTAGGATCAATAGAGCAGAAGCAGACTAATGCGTGGACCACATTTATTTTAGATAAATCTGACGGGTTTACTCAAGCAGGAGTCGAGCGCGTCAATGAGTCTATCAGAACATATGTCTGGTGTTTACTAGGAGCACAATCACTAACAAAATCAAACATTTTGAATGGAAGTGGTAAATTTGAAGCACAAAAACAGTTTTTAGCAAATTTAGAAGATTCTATTAACTCAGTTGTTGATCTTCCATCTAGCATACAACGTTACCAAAACGTTCTCAGATATGCCAGATCAAAAGTTGACTTTGTAGTAGGCATTGGGTTATACATGTTGCCTTCTGATCTTCAACTACAAATTGGAGTAATAACAAATTATAATAATGAAATAGTTGTTGCAGGGAGTAATCAGAAATTAGGACTTAATCAATCTGTAAACTTGAGTCCAACAACCTCTCACATACAACCAGTAACACCACCAGTAACACAAATATCAACACCACCACCTGAACAGATAGTAAAACCAGTAATGTCAATAACAGCCCAAGCATCGGCACAGACACCTGAACCAGCACCAGTACAGTCAGTAACAGGCCAAGAAAACACACATGAGTCAGAGAGAACTGCATTGGTAATAGGCCTTACTGGATTAGGAATATTACTTCTTTACCTGTTTCATTAAGTATCCTATAATTAACCCTCCTACTGTTACCAAAAATATCCATACATGCTCTGCCATAAACCCTACTACCTTTGCTGTAGTACTAATAAGCCAACTGACAACACTACCTATAATACCTGGTAAAGCATCTGCTGCTTTTACAGCTAATTTTTTAAGCAAGTCTGATATGTGAGACAACTGTTTTTTTACCCACGTCTGTAAATCTTTTGGGTCTGATGGAGTTGGAGGAGCTGGAGGTGCTGGACTACTACCACCACCTGTTACAGCTAACACTACAGTACTAATAATAAATCCAAGAGCAGTAATTAAACTTGCAATAGTGATACCCTGCTCTCTGAAAAGTGTTTTTAATCTCTCAGTCAAAGTTGTATCCTCATTAAGTATTTTCTGAATAGTTTCTCTAATTCTGTTGACCTGTGTTTTCAGTTTTTCTTTTCCATTTTCAATCACTTCTAGTCGCGCTGATCTTTCTGTATACAAATCTTTTAATCTGTGTTGTATTCTTTCTTTTATTTCAATGTCATAATTCCCATTGTCTGCAGTAGCCAGTTTCTCTTTTTCTTTTTCAATATGATTATAAAGTTCACCCAGTTTAGCTACATTATTCAAAAGCTCACCTCTTATTGTCTGCAGTGTTTTATCCAACGCAGCTAACTCCCTCTTTGTCAAAGGAGAGTCACCAATTGTTTTTAATTCCTCATTTATTTGTCCTTCTGTAAATGATGTTTCTTGTATTACTGTGTTTGCTATTTCTGGTAGGCTTGTTACTGGTGCCACATCAATTTCTTGTCCTGTTGGCAACCTTGTTTGCGCATCATGAAGAGCACTAACAACTCGAGGTGGCAACCTTTTATCACCAACACCAAGTTGACGCAAGGCACCAACACCACCTTCTTTTTTGATTGTACCTAAAGCTCTAAACTTAGTAGGGTCTTTTTTGTTAGTCAATTGTATTTTTCCTTTGTCAATAGTTTTTAAATATAAATGTCCTTTTTCATATTCAAACTGATTAGGATCTATTTGATATGGACGCTCATTAACACTATCATAAAACGAGTTAACTTTACTTTGTAAAAGTTCTTGTTGTAAAAAAGAAGTATTACTCGACATATCTGTTACACTATTATCAGAGACATTTATGTCATCCATTTTAAAATCTTCATGATTAAATCCTCCCGCTGCCATTGTTTTATTAA